>CDMY01000179.1:86981-166992 GCA_001179505.1 Vitrella brassicaformis
GGGGGGGGACACGGGCACTGCAGGAACGTCATTCATTGTGCGTTTCTGTCGGTTATCTATCTCAGGCGTCTGTCGTTTTGGGGCAAGGCCCATTTTTGTGAAGAGCATCAGCACGAGGAAGGCGCCAAGGTGTGCGACCAGTCTGGCCGCCCACCTGGAGCTGATGATGTATATGACGGGCTTGCCCGCAGCGGCCATGGGGGTGATCTTGCTCGTCGTCACGGTCTGTCTGGCTGGGTATGACCATCTGTGAGTGAGTATGTGTGTGCGGTGAGGTGAGACCACTTGGGTACCGGTGTTGAATGTGTTGCAATCGTATCTCTCTCTCTCTCTGTCCGGTAAGTCCGAGCACACGCAGCACGCAGAACGCATCACGCGTATGCAATGCAGACACACACACACAGCCCCCCAAGTACATACGACTATGTAGATGCACTCACTCACACACAGACACACACAGGCACACTTATAAATCGCCATGCCATGCAGACCAGACAGCCAAAACCAATCCACAGACCTGCGATGGTTGGGGACGTCATTCACGGGGCGGGCGAGAAAACCTGCGATACTAGAGAAAGGGCCCGCGATAGAAGCCTTGGCAGGCAGCGCATGAAGAGGGAAAGGGATCGGAAAGCTCTCTGTCTGCCTGACTAGGGAAGTGGCAGTGTGCACGTAGGCAGCCCATCCATGTAACTACCTATGTGATGTATATGGCGATGATGGACTATGGAATGAATCAGTGGAGCTATGCTCGTGTACTTGAGGATGCGTACGTACGTCTACACACCCCTTTGGATATGACTGACTGGCTGACTGACTGACGACTGACTCACTGACTAGCTGGCTGACTCGAGCGACAGACAGAGAGACTTCTCTTCTTCAGATATGCGTGCGTACATTGACACAGACAAAGGAGAAGTTAACACACCCACAGCCCCATACAGCTACTCAGCATATGCATACAGACGCCTCTCCATGTGTGCATCGAAAACCCCACACGCATGTAGGTAGCATAGCAGCACCTGGCCGTCACGATCGATGTCCCTCAAGCTTCGTGACGGTAAAAAAACAGCGAGCGGCTTTGTACACCTGCCTGGCCTGTACGTGTGCCTGTGTGTGAAACTTCCATTGCGCAATGCATTGGGAAACTTGACACCCTTCGCCAGCCAGCAGTGCCTGCCTGCGATATAATACAACCATCATCCCCCCTCCACTCCACTGACAAATGACAATCCAATCGCAGCAACATCATCCATCCCGTCAATCCATGTACACACGCCACACGCTACGTCACGCACATCTGTTGACATGACATCGCCGCCGAATTAGCTCACACACACGCACCTGTCTCTCTCGCTCGCTCTCGCTGTGTGAATGGTGTGAGGCTGCCTGTGTCCCCCTCTCCCGTCGCGTCATCTCTAGGTGCATAAAAGTACATATTCTCACTATCACGACTGACTGACTATCTTGCCGTGCCGCGTATGTGCGCATGCATGGCATGCACCCCCCCTCACCACATCATATCATACATCGTCCCTCATTCATCCCAGCTGGGGCAGGTCGGTCGGGGGAGAAGGTGGCGGGCAGTACCGACCGATCGCCGCCCGCAGCGTCTCATCTCCATCCAGCACGCTGATGCAACCGCTGCTCGTCGTGGCCGTCGGCGACGCGATGGCCTTCTGCGACAATGACAGACTCTCCAGGAGCCCAAAGAGAGACGGCGCCGTCGACCGGCCCGTCTGCCCACCAGCTGGGGTGAGCTGATCGCCCTCATTGTCAGCCGCCTTCTCATTGCTGTCGGGGTGGGACGGCTCGGATGCTCCGGATGGCTCTGTGGTGTCCTCTGCATCGGCTGCGGCCTTCTCCTGCGTCACACAAGGGTCGTTCTGGAACGTCTCGACGTACATGTCGCCATCGCCCCCCTCCCGCGGCCGCCAGGTGATGCCGGGGGAGACCTGCTTCGTCCTCTGGGCGGCGGCGTGTGTGCGGCTGCGCGTGCTGCTCTTGGCGTTGGTGGCTTGTCGGTGTCGGCATATCATGCAGGTGCAGAGGACGCCGTCGGCAGCGGCGGCGACCACCACCAGGATGGCAAGAGCCATGACGGCCATGTCAGGGCCGGCGGGCGGTGTGAAGATCTTCTGCCGACTGTGGTCGCTGGCGAGGCGGCGGAGCCTCCTCTGCCGTTTGTCGCCGCTGTTGGTGGCACTGCCGTCGACGCTTGACGCCATGAGGACCTCTTCCTCGTCTGTGTTGAGTGGGTTGATGTCGATGGGGACCTGAGGACTGCATGTCTCGGCATCGTTGGGAACCAGGTCCCATATGCAAAACTGCAGGATGCAGGGATGGAGGGTGGGTTGCTCTGGACATACACGTACACACATACACATACACACACACACAGAGGATGTGTCCATTCTGTCGTTGGGAGGGTAAGCGTACCGATCACTTCAAATCGGATGTACCAGGTGCCGTTGTAGTAGTCGCGTGGCGTCATGAAGTCCTCGGGCCAGCCCTCAGGCAGCGTCACGTTGGCCTTGGTCTCCTCGCTGCCGTATTTCTCCAGCTCTATCAAGTTGAAATACGAACCTGACCACATACATTTACACCATGAACACAGAGACGGTGGGAGTAAGGACGAGCATCCACTCACCGGCCGGGTCGTAGCTTTCGTCCATCGTGATGGTCTCGTCCATGATGAGCAGTACGCCATTGACATTCCCGTCCTCGGCGTACTTGGCAATGTCAATGGTGGCCTCGTGGCCAGCGGGAGCAGCAAGCACGGTGAGCCGCGCCTTCATGGGGTAGTAGTCGGTGTGTCGGTCCCAGCAGCGATTTTCAGGATCGGACTCTTTCTGTGTCAGGTGGCAGCCTGGCAGAGGCGACAGGGCTCTTGTCATGGTTGTGTGTGCTGCTGTTGATTCTGATAAGCGTGTGTAGTCACCTGGGAATGCCCCCTGGTCGCTGTCGCCCGCCCGGAACGGCACGCCGATCTTGTCCCAGCCGGCGGGAGACTTGAAGTCTACCTGCAGAAGGACACACAAGTGACAGCTCGTCTGTCTACCTGGTCTCCTTGATTATGCCTCCACTCACCGGCGAGTCACTGTTGTGCTGCCACCATTCAGCCGGGCTGGTGACGAGAATGCCCACTCCTCCGCCCTTGCCAGCCATCTCTTCCTCTCCCTCTATATCGCTGGGTGGGGCCGTCGACACCAACGCTGACGAGACGAAACAAGACAATAAGAAAGGAATGAGGGACCGACAGAGTGCCTGCCTGCCTGCCTGTGAGTGCATACCTGGGTCGTATTCGAGCACGCTGCACGACCAAGTCTCTGTGTCGCCATCGGGTGGGCACGCAGCCTCGAGGGGGCGGCACTGGGCATATGTCTAGTCGAAGGTGGAAGCAGGCAGGTCACACGCACGTATCCACGTTGCCGGTCGGTTAGCCAGCTGCTTACCTCGTCTTTCTCCATGCAGTAGTGTGTGGGGTCCTGGCAGCATCGAGTGCCCAGACAGTCTTCGAAGTCGGCAGAACAGTCCATCTCACGATTGACATCTGCCGGCAGGGGCGGCTCCTGGGGAATGTCATTTACCACGGAGCTGCACAAGAAGGAATCATCCACAGAACGATCAGTTGTCGGCTTGAGAGACGTTCTTGGCTTACTCAGGGACGATAAGTGTGTCGATGATGTGCACCACACCGTTCCCTGCCAGCAGGTCAGCCTTGACGACGGCAGCTCTCTTGTTGCCGGCAGTGACGGCCTTGCTCGTGTAGACCATGGGTTCACCGAGCAGAGGCGTCACACTCTCAGCCTCGGCCATGGCCGCTGCACAAGAGATAGATAGACTAGACATAAGAGGTGCCTTCTCCTTGTGGGCCATCCCACCGTCTGTGTATGTGTCCCAGATGACGTGGTGGAGCATTAACTGATGACACACAGACAGGGCTTGGTTCGGATCGCACATTGCCCCGCCATGTCCCCTCCTCACTCACCTCATTGAGTTTGTCAGACTTCCTGGCGACCAGGCGGGCGGTATCGGCGTCCAGCTTGCCGAAGGCATCGTTGCTGGGCGCCAGGATTGTGTAAGTGGAATTTGGCTCCACCAGCAGGGCAGACAAGCCCGCCACCTTGATCCACTCCCAGAATGTGGACGTCTCCTGACAGACAGAGGGACCACAGCAACGCAACACCCCTTATGTGACGGCTGGCTGGAAGTTTTGTCCAGGTACCGACCTCTGTTGTGGCCAAGAAGGAGATGACCGTATCATTCGCTGCTGCAACCATGCCTGGTCAGGTGTCCTGTCTTGTATTGTCTGTCTCCTTACACTTACCACCATCAGCCGTATCGGCTTCGTTGGACAGCACCTGACAGCTCCACTCCCACTCATCTGGGGGACACGCCTCGGCTGCAGGCCGACACTGAGCAAACTCCTGAACCCACCACAGACCATTCAACCCCGTGTTGTGTTGGTCATGTCTTCATGTCTGTGTGATCGGGTATTTTGTTTCGTCTACCGCATTTGATTGTTTGCACTGGAAGTCCTTGCTAGCGCAGCAGTGGGTGTGGACGCACCCATCAAAGTCACTAGAGCAGCCGGCAGGGCCATCCACTGGAGCTGCCACTCTGTTGATCTCTGCAACGCGGACAGAAAGACACACAAGGAACACGGAACACGTCAAGTAACCGCATCGGCCTCCCTCTCATCGCACCTCTGACATCCCCGTCAGCAGGCGGCCCCGTCAGGACGGCCTCCCAGTAGGGAGCGCATATCTCTCGTTGGAAGTCGTCTTGCCATATGCAGAACTGAAAGGTCGTGCTGGCGTTGCTCGGCTGCTGATAGACCTCATAGCGGAAGAACCACTCGCCCAGCGTGAAGTTGTGCGGTGACGTCCAGTCCTTCGGCCAATAGTCCGGGAAAACGCCTACAGGAACGACGCACACACATCAGCACTCGTGCGTCTGTGCTGACAATGCGTGCATCTATCGGCTGACCTACCGCCTTGGTCGTGGACGGGGTAGTACCAGAAGCCGTGATCGAAGTTGGGCTTGTTTTGCTCGACCATGGTGATCTCCTCATCGAACGCCAAGAACTGACTGGTGTTCTGCCCGCTGGGCAGCTCACTCTTGGGCGTGTTCATGTAGTAGGCCCAGCCCCTGAAGCTGTCCCCGCTGGCCACAGCAACCACCGTCGCTCTGAAACTGATCGGTAGATACGCCGCCCGCCGGTTCCAGCACCCATCAGGACCCTTGGAGAGGTCCGACACGATGCACCCGCTATCGACCAGCTCGGATGTGCCGGCAGACTCCTCTTGCAGCCTCCTCTTGGTCTCCTGCGCGACGGGGATCCTCAGTTCAAGCTCGGGCATGAGGGCGGCGAGGTCGGATGCGTTCATCATGGAGCGCAGGGGCAGCCCCAGGTGTTGGAAGGTGTGCGGCCTGTCGAACTGGACGGGGCTGTCAGGGTACTTCTCCCACCACGACGACGGCTTGCTGGAAGTGATGGCCACGCTGCCGCCATGCACTTGCCACAACCAGCAGCATGATGAGGCCGCCAGGGCCCAGAGGAGGCGCATGGCGGGGCCGCCGCCCAGCGTTGTCCGTGGTGCTTCTCTTGTGGCGTGCGCCTGCCCCCCTGCGTGCGAAAGCAACACACGATGCAACCGCCGATCGACACAGCGTTCACTTTTAACGGCTGGTCGTTGGACGAACGGCAGGCTTTTTGCAAAACCAGCCCAGACTTTTTTCTTCTTTTCCCCTTCCTCTCGCGCCTTGTCCTCTCGCTGCCAAGTGCGTTTTGCTGTGTAGTAGGTGTAGCCATCAGCCCGTAGGACAGATACCGACTACACACCGGTAGAGTAGACACGGCCGACGAAGGATGGCAGCGCGACTCTCCCTGTTGCTGCTGAGCTGTCTGCTCGCCCTCACAGCCCTCCCCTTCACAGGCAAGCACACCACAGCACAGAGCGGCGCAGTCAGGAAAAGACACGGACACACACCCCCTCTTTGTTGCTCTGCCGTTGCAGTGTGTCAGGAGGCCACTTCGCCTCCCGCCGCCGATGACAGCGACAGCGCGGCCTCTGTGGGGTCTCCCGGTGCGGGTGCGGCCGACAAGAGCGTGGACCAGGTGCTGGCTGACCTGAAGAAGGACGAGGAGGCCAAGGCGGCCGAGGGCGATGACGAGGAGACCCCTCTGCCCTCCGGCCCGATGCCCGAGAACTGCACCACGTCGGGCGTCCAGTATATCGGACAGCTCGTCACCGACTTCGTCCCGCTCTACAAGGAGGAACGGTCAGTCAGTCAGGGTGCGTGGGTCCCCGGGGGACAGGCACACGCAACACCACACCATCCTTCGCCTGCACTTGTTGTCTGTCTGTCTTTGCTGTCCCTTCCCTCCCTCCGTCTCTCTCTCTCTCTCTCTCTCTCTCTGTGTGTGTGTGTGTGCAGTACGTGTCAGCAGGCGTGCCAGTCCCACCCGGCGTGCTACTTCTTCAGCTTCTACCACGGCCTCGACGGTGAGCTGGTCAACGTGCAGGAGGGCGACGAGATCGAGCTCGCCGTCCCCGATTACGAGGAGGAAGAGGAGCTCGACAGACGCGCACTGGCATTTGCCGACTTCGACGACGTGTCCAAGCGTCGGTTCCGCGGGCTGCAGGGCAAGATGCCGACTGCCGACGAGGTCATGCTCAACCCCAAGGCCGGCGCCTGCTTCCTCCTGGGCGCCTACGTCAGGAAGGAGATGAAGGCCAAGTTCGTGTCGGGGCCACGCACATGCGGTGAGTGAGTCGGTGGGAGGGAGGGAGAGGGGTGTGGACGGATGCATTGTGTTGTGTGTGGGCTGCTTTATTGTGGTTGGTCGCAGCGAGTGAGTGCGTGAAGATGTATTCGGACAACTGCCTGGCGACCCGTTGCTGCTCGCGCGCCACGGCCACGTGTGTGTCGAAGGATACCTTCTTCGCCCAGTGCCGCCTGCCAACCGACGCCTGCCCCGGCAAGGGATGGAACTGCTACAACATCTGTGAGACTACACCCCACCCACACCGAGCACACCAGCAGATCATTTCCCTCACTGTGTACGTGTGTGTGGTGTGTGTGTGTGGTGTGTGTCAGCGTCGATGCCGTCAGGTTGTCTGGAGTATGACATGGAGTACGCCCCCCAGTCCTTCGCCAACGACATTGACGAGATCCTCGACGTTGAGACGGAGCTGCACTGCCAGGAGCTCTGCAAACAGCACGACAAATGCAACTACTGGAGCTACAAGTAAGTTGAGTACTCGACGCGGGCAGGCAGGCAGGCAGGGAGGGGCAGTCCACTCACTGTTGGTGTTGCTCTGTTGTGTTTTGTGTGGTGTTTTGGTTTGGTGTCTGTTAGCCCGTATTACAAGAAGATGTGTCTGCTCAAGAAGAAAAACAAGCCCAAGATGCACGTCAAGGGCGTTATCTCGGGCGTCAAGGACTGCGCAGGTGCGTGTCGGCACGGCTCGCCCCAGAAAAGCCACAGCACACCCACCGCATCACAGTGCACTGCTCACCCTCGTCTGTCTGTGGTGTGCTCGCCTTTCAGGTTTCGAGCAGCCCAACCTGATCGATTACATCGCCGAACAGCCCGTAAGTAACGCGACCGAGCCACCCTGCACACCTGCACGCCACTCCTTGTTTTGTCTGTTGTGTGTGGTGTTCTCGACTGTCAGGAGTACAAGGAGTTCTACAAGCGTGTTGAGCTGGCCGGCCTCGATTCGTTTCTCAACACCAACACGTCTGCCGCCAAGGGCAACTCGACGGGCTTCACGGTCTTCATCCCCGTCAACCAGGCCTGGGAGAACCTCGACCCCAAAGTCAAGGAAGAAATCGAAGCCGACAAGTTTAAACTCGGTACCATCATCAAGGGACACATTGTCGAGAGACCCGTCGGGGTCGAGAGATACCTCGGTATGTAGGCTGATGGCACCTCCTGGTCGCGTGGAGGTCTGCATTTGTGTGTGCTGTGTGTGGGATGTCAGGTGAGGAGACGGTGAAGGGTTTGAAGACTGCGTCGGGCGAGACCATTGCGGTGTCCCGCCGCGCGTCCAACGAGGGCAAGATGCAGATCAACGACGCCAACGTCCTCATCCCTGACATCAAGGCAAAGGTACCGACTGGCGCCCACACGCCCCAGTTTTCCGGTCCCCAGCCCACATTTTCTCTGCTGTTGTCTGTCTGCGTGTCTGTCGCGTCTCAGGACGGCATGATCACGACGATAGCCAAGGTGTTGCTGCCCGTCGAGATGATGGATGAGGCCATGCCCTCGATAGACGAAGACGACTCAGCGTCTCTCCTCGACATGGCCCCTGAGGAGGAGGAGGAAGAGGACGAAGAGAGCACCGAAGAGAAGGACACCCTGATCAGCTCCTCCCTGCCCGACACACCCACGACAGGCACCAAGAAAACCAACGCGACCACCGGAAGCAGCAAGCTCCCCTCCATCAGCTCGGGCAGCAACACCACCACCACCAAGACGGTCACCAACACAACCACTGCTGGATCAGGCAGCACCCCAAGCACCAAGACCACCAAGACCACCAATACCACCCTGTCGACGGGCAACAGCACCGCATCGACCCTCATCGGCAGCGCGGCTCCCAAGAAGCCCGCCAACGACACCCTGGCCACGTCCAAGAAGTCAACCGACGACTCCCTCTCCAGCTCGTCGCTGGAAGACGACGCATACGGCTCCAGCAGCACCGGCCTCCTCGATGAGCACGACATCGCCGCCACAGCAACCACCAGAGATACATCCAGCGTCAGCAGCACCAACAGGACCGCAGTAGTGGAGGTCAACACTCCCGGGCCATCAGCTGACGAGGAGGCCGGCGCTTCCCCCAGAATTGAGGACTTCTACGACACCACATCGACGAGCGACGACAGCTCCATGCAGGAGGGGACGGCCGACTCGTCCTTCCAGCCCGGCCAGCCCGCCGAGACGTCAGAGATCGAACACCACGCCACCGAGACCGAGGAGAGCGACGCTGCCGCAGGGTCGTCCCCCAAGCTGACGGCACCTACGGTTGAGGAGCTGCACGAGGCCGCCAGCAAGAGCAGCAGCCAGGGCGGGTCGGGTGGTGTGCTGGGTCTGCCTGTGTGGCTGGAGATCATGATGCTCGTGGTCATCGTCGGCCTGGCCGTTGTCGGAGGTGAGACAGGGAGGCACACCTACCTCACCACCAGAGGCACGGAGTGGAGTGAATGGAGTTGATTTCTATGTTGTGTGTCATGTATGTATGTCAGGTGTGGCGGCCTTTGTGCTGAAGCAGCGCAGGAAGGAGGAGGAGGGCCCGACGCCCACCAGACGCCCTGTCCGCATCGAATACACGCACGGAGGCAACCACAGCAGCAGCTAGACTAGACACAGATGGAGGGAGGAGGGAGGGAGGGAGGGGCTGACTGAGGGGGTTATGTGATGTGATGCGATGTGGTCGGTCTGTCTGTCTGTCTGTATTGCTTGTTTGTACTGTGACGTCACTGCACTGATGGTTGACGAATGACATGGTGGGTGGTGTGATGGCTAATGCGTGTTACCGCAAGCAATTTTCATCCGTTCATGTCATGTATGTCTGTCATGCGATGGGATGCGTGTCTCTTTATCTATTTATTCATGGGTGTGATACTTTCATCACATAGCAGCTCAGCTAGATGTCTCTGTGTCTGCAGATATGTAGCCTAGCCGCCACAGCCAGGTGGTTTCGTTGCCACAACTAGCTCGTCGCGAAATAGTCTCTTGTATGTATGCATGGATGTAACTATTATGTGCTGCCGCATATATATGATATGTATTTGTCGTTTGGATTGCAGTCGCTTGGATGGATGGATGGATACACAGATAGACAGCGACGGCTTGTCCACGACGGGCCGAATTTGTCTACTGCCTAATGTGAGTGGACAGATCCATGTGTCCTTCGAGTGAGTGCACAGAGATAGACACCGACCGGGGCGAGCGCGTGTTCATGCGCTCGCGTGTACAGCCTGGGACAGATGACGATCGCATACCTACGTACGTACAAACGCACCGTGTGTCTGCTGTGAACGTAGCCATGGATGGATGGATGGATGGGTGGATCGGCGGATGGGTTAAGACGGTTGGTCGGTCGGTCGGTGGTCTTTAGGGGACAGAGAGAGAGGGGACGTGGGGTGCACACATCCCGTCGACTACGTGTGTATGCGATGCGTGGCCCATGCTGATTTTACCGTCACTTTGATGCTAGCTAGTTGGGCTGCGCGGGTGGGGTGCACACACATCGCTTCTGTGACGTGACGATCATGTTGTTCATCTGTCTGTATGTATCCACCTATTTATTTATCAGTGCTGGACAAGTAAGTGTTCGATTCAAGCAAGCGTACGCACGTGATTCACTCGATGGAGCACGGCAGTGGATGGATGCATCCAAGCACTAAGCAATCGACTATTCACCACGGCCGCTGGCCACGGACTTCGGCAAGCCAACCAACTATGCACTACCAGCCTCCAATTCGAATCTATTCCTCTCCTACCCGTCCTCATCCTCCTCCACTAGCGGCCCGATCTGTCGCTGACGATGGATAGACACACGCCCATTGACGGAGACAGCGCCCCGCTTGAACTCTTCATCTCTCTTCTTTCACCTGTTGGTCGTGTGTTGCCGTCAACTCAATCTCAGAGTCCGCCTGCCTATCGATGTGGAACTCCCCGATCATCGAGTCACCAGGGAAGCGATCGAGAATGGACTGGCCGACAGGGCTATCCGCGGCCGCCGAGATGGTCACTTGAAGCTTACGCAGACCCCTGATGCGCCCGATGAGTGACGAGAGGCCAGCGTGGACGTGCTCACCCGGATCTTCAACACCATCAGGAACTGAACACACACGAGAGAATCAGTATCGTGTGAGAGAACATGTGGGCTCACCGTCAGCTGCAAAAATTAGCCGCCGTGTAGTCGGGAAATGAGGCGCCGCTTCGACGAGCTGCGTCAGACCCACGCTCCCAAGATCCACGAAACCCACCCTCCTCTCGCCGCTCCCCAGCTCCCTCACAATTCGATTGCCTCCTCGCCCCGCACCCTTCCTGTGTCAACACCACGTACCCGGCTTGGCATTTTGGCGACCAGCATCTGGCCCGCAGCGCCACCGAATCGGTTCAACACCTGTAGCGACCTGGCCTCCGGAAAAGGCCGCTGGTGCTCGATGATGCGGGGGTTGGGCGAGGGGGTGTCTGCAGGGGGGTCGAAGCCATCCCTAGCCTCAATGAATATCTTGGCTGCGCGTGTGAATGTGAGGCTAGAGGCGACGTCGATGGCCGCCGCACTGGGGTTGTCCACTGGATGGGTGAGGTCATGCTGACTGAGCCGATAACTCACTGCGTACGCCTCCTGCAGGCCAGATACCTCATCCCGCTCTTGAAGACGCGATCGGAGGGGTTGGGAGGGAAATCGTCGCTGTAGAAGACGGCCAGGCCGAACGCGTAATGCCTCGTGCGAGATCCCCCGAAGGTCACGGCAGCAGTCGGTTGGCAACACGTCGACACGAGCTGCTCGAGCGCGACGAGGAGGCGAAGAGTGCCACTGCTCACGTCACGCCTGAGCACTTCCAAGTTGATGTGAAGCTCGGCAAGGGTATTGCGACAACCGCGCGAAGAGAGCGCTGCCTAAAGACAAGAGAAGAGAAAGCAGCAGGCACAAGAAGTTTGGGCACAGGCGACTGCGGTGTTGTAGGCGCAGATCATGATTATCTTGCCAACCTGCAGCAGCGCGACCTCCTGCGGGTTAGCAGCGTGCACGGCGCCAATGCTCTCACGCCTCTGCCGCTGCCCATATGGTGCCGTCACACATCCGGCGGCCTCCTTGAGCAGCTCATCGCCCTCCTCCCGACCGCATGTGACACTGTGCAGCTGCGATGGGGCGGCGATGGACTCACCACCGGCTGCTCCACCGTCGTTGTTCTTCCGCTTCTTTGGCGCCATTCAACACCGTCGCATTACGAGCTTTGCATTGAAGGCCGCGGCCCTGAACACACACATTTGCACACACAGACGTCACACACAGACCTAAGTGTGCTCATGGAGCTCTTAAAATTGTAGCTCCCCTTGCTCGTGCAGTGCTTGTGCTTCGCATACGTGTGGAGGAAATCGAGCGACTCGTCATGATGGTGGCACCAGATGTCTCTGCAGTGTGGTTATTGCCCATCTTCCGCAGACTCGCTGATGGATGAAATCAGTTGCTCGGCTGTCACAGGGAGGGGCAGCCTCACAAGGTCTTGTCCTCTTCCTCTGGCAGATCGCTCTTGTCATTTGAGCTCGCCAAGGTTTCGAGGCGGTGGAGTGATGGGGAATGATGTGACGGTGCCCAGCAGCCGGCAGCCCATCCCGCCGGCAAGAGGCGACGAGTCGATAGATTTCATCCATCGCGAGGACCGAGATGCCATTCACGAACACAGGGATGTCGGCATCCTCAGATGCACAGCAACATTCCTCAGGCAGATAGACTTCTCGGTCGCCGTCCTCCGCACTCGGCTGGGGCGCTCACTCGTGGCCAAACAGCTCGGCGGCATTATCGCATTCGACGCTCAGCTGGAGAGCCCTCTGCTGCTGAAGGCCATCTGGCTGGTGGATACGCAGCAGTGGACCGAGGTGGTCAACGCGCTGAAGTTAGCGGAGCAGCGCGGCTTCTGCACACTGCCCATCACAATGAGTTTGCAGGACCTGCAGAGACACACCACCAAACAGGTGGGCGGGACGAAGGGGAGAGTCGAGGAGGGATGGCTCGATAGCTGTGTTGTGTGTCTGTTGTTGCAGGCGTATTTGGCTGAGCCGCGTGTTGTGGCGCTGTGGAAGATGATCGGTCGGCACGTCAACTTCGGCGGCAACTACGGCCGTTTTGAGCTGTTCGACCAGCAGGGCGGCGGTGTGCGTGCTATCAAGGACGAGCCGGGCTTCGAGCTGGACATCAACCCCCCCCACCCACCCATACCACCCACACACTATCAACGACAACCCGCCCGTCAGGTCCCCAATCGACCTGCAGGGGGACAGCTGGACAGCGGCTGGTGAGGTGGTCACTTATGCATCAGCGTCGGCGTTCATCATGAACATCATCCTGTGGGGCCCTCTAATGGTGAATCGGGGCGCACCTCCTGTAGTTGAGGTTGACCGGTACATGACACACCGACAGACACACACGTCCATCCATCCGAATGGGTATCCGCTCTCTGTGTGTTTCTTTACGTATGCTCACGGAGGTGTGCTGGACGGCCTCCTGAACCACTCGCCCCACCAGCCGCCCGACGGATGCACAGCCGTCATGGCGGGCAGCTGGGACGATGACAATCCCCCTTCAGAGTTTCGGCTTTTGCTGCTGACGTCGTTCGACAGCCCATTCGTCGCACGGGTCGCTCTCGGCAGCCGTGTCGACACCAACACAGGCAACAAAGGGATAGCAGGTCCTCTGTGCTGATTGAGCCATTCTTTCGACGTATGCTTTTTCGCTGCCTGCAGCGGATGTGAATGTCGTCACCACCGAGCCGCCAGTGGGTGGTGCATCTGATGCCTTCAAGGACCGCCGGCCCACTACCGCCCCTCTGGTGCGCGGCCTGCTGAGCAACACCATCGCAGAGATGGCGCTCACCCAACAGGAAGAAGACGATGGGGGTGAGTGCGCAGCCGGCCATCCCGTCTCTGTGTGTCGGATAAATCGGTGTGTGTGTGTGTGCCTTTGTGCAGAGGACGATGCGGCCGGTGATGGTGACGACGACAGCGATAGCGATGAGGGTGAGAGGTGGGGATGTGTGTGGCTGGATGGGTTCACCTGTATGTCTGCGGTCTGTGTGTGATATCTACGCAGATATGGATAGCAATGGCAATGGCGAGGACGATGGCCAGCAAGAGCAGCAGCAGGAGCAGGAGGAAGACGGTGAGATGGGCGAAGGGAAAGAGCCAGATCAGCATGACACTCGCATTTTGGTGTGCCTTATGGATGGATGGACATGAATGTGTCAGATGAGGGTGTGGAGGAGAGGGAGGCCAAGAGAAGGAGGACCGCAGAGTGATCGAGGGCGACACACCTGCGGCCGGTGTGCGGTGTAGATGGTGCACTGATTGAGGATGGCCAGGAGGACAAGAGCAGTCGTATGCACAGACAGCTAGCGGCCTTCTCTGACGCATCCATGCAGTTTTGACACACGTCGTACGTTGGCATTGATGTGTCCATGTGTGTGTGACGAACCCTTTTTGTGTGCGCATACGAACGGTTGGATTGGTGCATGGTGGAACGGCTTTCCGTTTTGGTTTTCACGTCCACATTTGATCGGTGTGAATGACTGGACGGGATGAGACAGCCATTGACCTGATCCATGGGTGCACAGCATCAATCACGTGTGTGTATTGCCTGTCGACAATCAAGTGTCCGTCTCCCCTGACTAAACCACACACACTCACACTCACCCACGTTGACTCACCCACCAGAGGACACCGACATGAACGCATACACAGACCAGCAGTCAATCTCTGCCTTGCTTGGGGCACACCGACCGACCGACCGACCGACCGATGGACACAAAACCACACCAGCGCAACGATGACCTGTCTGACCATGGCCATGGCTCGCACCCAGTCAAGCCACCAAAACACTCTTACATGCAGTCGTGTCTGTCTTGCCTGAGCATGTGCCTCCGTCGTGAGACGCACGTCAATGCTCATCGTGCTGGGCGGCTGTTCGTGTGTCTGTCGCAGAGGCGTGACCTCACCCATGGCCTGGTGTCTCGAGCTAAGACGCCATGGATCAGGTGGCGATCGGCTCGTTGACACACGAAGAATGAACGACACGCGCAGACAGACAGACAGACAGACAGACAGAATGGATGGATGGATGGATTGAATGGAATGAGTGAGTGCCAGGAAGTTTCTGATTGTCGAAGTGACGAGGCCTCAGTCGATAAAGGTTGACACGCACACACATGATCGTGTCTGCACATGGGAGTCATCCATCCGTCATGCTGTCGGGTCTGAGTCAGTCGCTAGGAAGCTAGCTACACACTGCGGCCATCAATCAAGCTGCAGCAATGCTCCTCCGCCCTCCGTATACACATACTACCTGCAACACACACACACAAACACACACAACACAGAGAGAGAGAGAGAAGCGTCGGCTTGCCTCCTGTCTGTGATGATGTGTGCTGCAGTGTTGTGTCACCGGCCTCTGCCGCTGTCTATGTGTGCTGTCAGATCGTATCAGCCGCTCCCCACCTGCACACAGAACACATACAGCAGTGCTATCCACAGCCAGCCAACCGTATGTGCCCTCCGTTCCCCTCACCCGCCTGCCACACTTCCATCTCGCTCGCTGTGAAGTTGTTCGACTGCGCCAAAGTGCCGTTGCCCTTGCGATTGATCGTCCCCGAGTATCCCTCCGACAGCTCATCCCTGTTGATCCACAGCTGGCAGCTGCTGAGGTCGGCCGCCGGACCAGCCTCGGCCCACCCGAGCCACATACGGCCGCAGGCGATGCACACATTTGCACTCCAGTCCATATTGTTGGCCTTCGCCGCCCCCTGTGTGCCGGCCACCTCCACCGTCTGCCTCTCCTCAGGTATCTCGATCATGGTTGGCGCGTCATACGCGCCGGACAGCGAAAAGAAGAAGACGGGCACCTTGTATTGGTTGGCCTTTGTGGGGTCGTCTGGGGGGATGATCTCGCCGTCGATGAAGCACCCGAATCGGTGTGTGTCGCCATCTCGGAGGGCGAAGAGGAGGCCACTCTTGCCCTCGACGCACTCGAGCATCTTGGGAAACGCATACGTGTCGCGACTGCCCCTAAAAGGATGACACACCACAGACGACAGATGCATGCCTTTTGTGGTCTGCCCTGCCTGTCTTGTGTCAGCATTTGGTCTCACTTGTACAGCAGAGATGGCGCCGTTGCGATCTTCTTGTCCGTCATCTTCATCACCGCCAGCCACTCGTCGGCCGTCTTGATCACAGCGGATGCCCCCGCCGCCCCACCGACAGGCGGCACTGTGTTGAGGCCATACATGCCCAACTCGACGCTAAAGATGGCCCTCTCGTTGACCGCCACGACCGGCGGATGCACGAATCGCACAGCCGGCATGACCATGAGGGTCAGGCGGCGGGCAAAGTCGACGATGAGTTGCAGAAACTTGGGAGACTGACGCACCTCCTGGTCGGGCCCAACTATCTGTGTCCTGCAGGACAGACACAGACACATGCAGGCAGATAGGACGCCATGCATAGACGGTCAGTGCAGTGCATGCTTCCATACCGATCGAAACGCTTGACGAGGGCATGGCTTGGACCAAGGGGCGCCACAGTGCGGCGGAGGACCGACACGTCCTCTTCCTCGACTGTGAGTGTCATCACCTCGATGTCCTCACTGCTGCTCTCCCCCTTGACGAATGGCCGTGTGGCCGCCAGGAAGGCCTCCATGGCCTTCTTCTGCTCCCGCAGCTCCTGCCGCACGCGACGATAATTGTTTATGTACTGTTCGATCTTCTCCAACGCCTCGTCTATGCCCTTCCCCCCCTCCCTCTCCCCCTCTCGACCGCTCCCGTCGGCCATCTCCACATCTCGCTGCTCGCCTCCCCCTCCAACCGCCGTTGCTGCAGCTGCCCGCGGCGGCTCCTCGAAGGCGATGCCACCGCCCAGCTTCTGCATGAACAGCGAATGATACTCAGCGTATGAGGGATTGTCGGCCTTGAGTGGGGGAAGGGCGATCTCATCTGCTGGAGGGCTCTCAGGCAGCCTCAACTGGTCGCGGATCTCGAGCTGCGCCAGCTCGTCGCGCAGCCAGCGGAAGTAGGGCGGATGCGCCTCGAGGAAGGGCAGCTGATTGGCGTCCTTGGGCAGCTGGTCGGCGAAGTGCAGCAGCAGGGTGGAGAGGTAGGTCTGCTTCATCTTGGGCTGGAGCAGCCGATGAACTGAGATGGAGAAGACCGTGCCGCCCACATTGAGCTTGAGCTTGCCGCTCGTCTGCTGCGGTTGCATTGTGCCGCCATTCGCTGTGATCATCTGCTTGATCTCCGCCGCCAGCTGCTCGATTTCGCCCTCGGCCGTAGCTGCTGCCGTCTTCAACACGCCTCGAAGGCCATCCATGCATCCTGCCGCCTGCACAACCACCGCATCGACCTCCTCACGACTGCTCGTCACGCCATGCAGCCGGGATGGGACAACTGACTCATCATCGGCCGCTTCGCCGACGTTGTTTTTTCGCTTCTTCGAACCAGCTGGCGCTGCTGCTGCGGCCGACATCGTCAATGGCTAAGGAAATACGCTATGCTCCAATGATGACTGCGATGCAGCTTCTGCCCTTCCACCGGCGCTGTGTGAGGGGGGTGTGCAGGGTTTGAAGCCTTGTGCTCAGTAGGGTCAAATGTCCAGGGTTTAAACCCGCCAATGTGCCTCTCTCGAGTTGATCCTTCCGTCTGCAGCATGAGTCTGCAGCATGAGTATTTCTCCTGAATGACTCGTCATGCTGCATCCTCTCCTCTCACGAGCAAGACGACTGACGGCAGCGATGACTGACGCTGGAGTTATCTGCAGCCATTCCAGGCTGTCCCGCATCGCATGTGCCCGCCTGATACTCTTCGCTGTGTTACTGCTGCTGGCTGTCACTCGTTCATTGGCTTCCACAGCGTTCGGCAACTTCTACGACTTGGTACTTACTGAGGCAGTATGACCACTCAACACTCAACACTGCTTGCACATCTGCTGTGATTGATGTGTATGCTGTTGTTTGTTCAGCTCGGTGTGAAGCATGATGCCACAGAGGCCGAGATCAAGAAGGCGTACAAGGTGCTCGCCAAGAAATGGCACCCAGACAAGAACGCGGGAGACGAAGATGCCCACGACAGATTCATCGAGCTGCAGAAAGGTACTCCCTCAACACAATACGCAACGAAGCCAGAGCACTGACGCCATTGCCACGTTCTGCTGCTGCCGATTGTATTGATGCAGCATACGAGACGTTATCTGATCCGGCTGAGCGAAAGGCGTACGACGACAAGTTATCGTTCGCTGCGGAGGGCATAGAGGGTCTCAGCGAGCGGGAGATGGAGATGCTGCAGCAAGTGGGCGGCAAGCTGGTCACGCACCACGTGCTGGACGAGATCGTGGCGTCGAGTAGTGATGAGCTTTGGCTGATCCACGTCTACTCGGACAACACGCACCTGTTCGCCTCATGGATGACGCAGCTCGAGGGCATTGCTCGGCTGGCGCATCTCAATGTGGATCTGGATTATGTCGATCAGCACCTACTCAGGAGGCTATACATATACAGGTAGGTAGCTCAGACGGAAAGAGAGGACACAAATCGGCACATGAATTCACCTACTTGCATCTCCCTCCCTCTCTGTGTGTGTGCTTCAGTGTGCCGATGATCATCCTGATCCACCAGGGGCAGTTGTCGCGGTATCAGCCGCAGGGATTTGACTACTTTGACATCCGAAGCAACGTCATGAGCCACATCACCAGACACATCCCTTACAAGTACACACGACACACAACACACACCGCCGGTGACTGACACACATGCATAGCTCCTGCCTCCTTTACCTTTTCCTCTCTCTCTTTCAGCTCGTTTGTGTCGTCGCTTTACCATTTCGACAAGCTGAGCGAGTTCATGGCTTTCCATCCCGATGGCAGTGCGCACATCCGCATGCTGCTCGTGGTGCCTGAGCCGCAACGGTCCCTTGGCACCTACCTAGCGGGACTTCAGTACCAGGGTTCTCTCCACGTGGCTCAGACGTCACCGTGGGTCGTTCAAAGGTGAGAGGGATGGATGGATGGATCACTCAGTCAGGCACGGACCGACGCGTCATTGTGTTGCCATTCGTTGCACTGTCAGGCTGGTGCCAGTTCGGGGATATCCTTGCCTCATCTTCTGGGACCCAATCACGCGTGAGAGACGAGTCGTCTACAGCTACCCCAGGGCCCCCCAGCAGCTGCTCTCACAGATCCAGGACAACATCTACCCGGGATACCACCTGCCTGAGTACGACCAGCTGTCCTTCAACTCCCTCTGCACGGGCGAGCATAAGTGCGACACACTCGTGCTGCTGGTGCTGCCCCCACAATCGGCCCACGCGATGCAGCGGGAGGGCGTCTCCATCCTGGCTCGCGTCTTATCCTCCCTATCGCGTGTCTGCAACACGCTGAGGGAGTCCGATGAGGCGTTTGCCAGCATGAGGTGCTTCTGGATCAGGCTGCCCACTGCTCGCCATGCGACCGCTGCAGCACGGAGGGGAGACCACGGACCAGAGCAGCTCCGGCACTACTTTTCTGCTGCCAACATGCAACAGACTGACGGCAAGGGCGGTCCATTGGAGAAGGGCTCGCCGTCGATTGTGGTGGTTGACGAGCACGGCGTGGATGGGATGGTGATGCGGGAGTATCAATGGGAGCTTCAATGGCACCCTGACAAGACGCCCCCCAAGAAGCTGGAGACGGTCAGCCTGCCTGAGTACCGATTCTCTACTTGGTTGCGGAAGCTCGTGAGGGAGAGGGATGGGCCCGACACAGCGGAGGGTGTGCTACTCAAGTCGACTTCATGGCCGCCGGCACTCGCGGCACACTTCTCTATCACAGGGGCACCTGATGCAGGCGAATCCTGGTACAAAGGAAGGAGAGAGAAAAAGAGAGCGGACGTGCCTCTCTCGTCTTTCTTTGTCAGGTGTTGTCTTGCTGTTGTGTAGGTTTGGCGACATGACCATCTTGTCGTCACTTCGTTGGCTGTTGAGTTGGTTCGACCTCACCCAGTTCCCTTTTGGCGGGGCGCTTGTCCTGATGCTGCTAATGTGGTTCATGTCGACAGTTACAACTGCCGACGACCGCACGGCCAACCAACCACAGAGCAACACCGCTGCCACCACCCAGGGCAGCCAACAGCACCAGCCGCCCACCACTGACATGAAGCGGGAGTCGTCTTCCAGAGTGAGCCCCATCACTCGCGAGAGGCGGCCAGGGGACTCGCCCACCACTCGGTGCACCCCGCCGTCATCCGAGGCGCACGCGACGGACGCCAGCAGCAGCCCGAAAGAGGTGGGCGGGAGGACCGATGAGGCATATCCTCATCCAGGGAGTGGGGAGGGCCAGAATGGCGGCAGGAGTGGAGGCAGTCGATTCGATCGACTGATGCAGTTCCAGCAATTAGTGACGCCCTTGACGTACCACAAGCGACACGATGTCCTGCAGGTGGGCCACGAGCTGGCCAGCCAGCCAGCCAGCCAGCCAGCCAGAGGAGCAGAGAGGATGCGTCACCCCACCCCACTGCACGTGTAACGCGTATGTGCAGGGGAGGAGGTTTCATATCTTGTTAGTTGACCGTCACCCGCGTGGCAACCCACGTGCCGACATGTTCTTCTTGGAAGTGCAGCAAACACTGCTTGCGAGATTCAGGTGACCTCAAGGCCCACACACCACACAGGGCCCATCCCATCCACACGCGATATGCCTCCTGTGGGGCCTGGCCTCTTGCACCAGGTCTGATTCGCAGTTCGAGTGGTGGTTCTGCGGGTCAGCTCGCGGCGACCCGGACGTCAACCGCCTCCTGCCCGACTCGTTCCCCCTTGAGGCCGTCTGCCTCACCATCCCATCACGAAGGCGACTCTTTTTTGTCGCCAGACAACAAGACACGCCATCGGACCATGGCGACGCCACACACCCTTTTATCAACTCGGCTGGCGTGGCCGTCGGCGAGTGGATCAGCGGCTCTGTCAGCCACTTCTGCGACCGCATTGGGATGAAGTTGGAGAGGATTCTCGGTGGAGGGTTTGGTGGATTGCCGTCGATCGACCGGCTGCTGGATGAGACCAAGGGAGGGTCTCGGGAGGGGGGAGGTGGCGAGAGCGAGAGTCCGCGGCGGCCGAGGCCGCTCGCCTTTGAGGATCTGATGACGGTTCTCGCGTGACGATGATGAGATTTTGGCGATCCCCCTCTCTATGTATGTTGTGTGTGGACGAGAGGCGTGTGGCGAGGTTTGTGTGTCAGTGACGGTCAGGAAGGATAGCCCACACACAGTCAGTGTATGTATTTGTTTGTTTTGACGGTTTTGGTTGAGACTGACGAAACAGACAGACTGTTTTTGACCGTAAGGGTGTCCGTTCCGGTGGCGACCGTGTTGACAGCATGGATACATCCGTCAGCCTCTGTGGTCCCAATTCACAGGAATGGGCGGGGCGGCAGCCAGCCAGCAAAAAAAAGCCCGTTCATTACCATGCACTCAGCAAGCATGTCTATATCCATGGCCCCCAAAGAGACATTACACATCACACGCACCATGGCATGGCAGCCAATCGTAGACAACAGAGACAGTCTCTCAAGTCGGTCAGAGACGAGTCAATGTGAGCTGTTCAGCAACCATTCTTGGGAGCCCAGAGTGGCAGCGGGAATGGCACGAAAGCAAGACGACCAGCAGCAATAACACTGTTCTTCAACCAACCCTGCCCACCTCCCCAATGCAGCAATCCCTACTGCGTTTTCAGCAAGCCTATCCCTCGTCGCTCCTTCACCCCTCTCTCCTTATGCACACCATCCCCTGACCGCACACCATCCCCTGACCGCCGTCCTCATTGGTGACGCGGAAGCCGACACGTCAACCGCAGCGGCCCCGCGGCCTTGTCGGTTCCCTCACCATCGCCCTCGCCACACTGATTGGCGATCTGCTGGTTGAGCACATCAATGGTGCGGGGGCCGAGCGTGCGGTGCTTGCTCTCCAGCTCGTCGACCAGGGCCTTGATGAGCCAGTCGATATCAAATCGCCGCGAGAAGTGCAGAAGGTTAAGGCACTGGAACGTCGAGCGACGCCGCAGGAGGGCACGGGGGTGGCTCATGAACAGCTGCTTGTCAGAAAGAATCTGGGCAAGGACGCAACACAGACAGACAACGCAGACAGACAGACAATGCTGTGTGGTGCGATTGCTGGCCATGCATGCACACCCACCCACCCCACCTCTACGAGTGTGTTGAGAGTAGCGTTGTCGAAATCGTTTATGTTGACCTCCTGCCACACCACACGCACGAGCACTGCATCTATCCGTCCATCACATCATATCGGCTCTCCTTCCTTTCTGCAGAAAACTCACCTGGCTGTCGCTGAACTGGTCGGCATAGTCCTTCATCTTTGAACTAGCCTCCTGGAGCATGCGCCTGTCCACAGCGAAGCGATAGTATTTTGTGTCGCCAGGGCTCTCCTGCCGTTCGTCGAACAGGTGCTCCATCGGCGCATTAACGGCCGAAGGCGGGTCGGCCTCTTTGATTGTCACCAGCAGCACGTCAACGCCCTCTCGTACCACTTCACCGCGCCCTCGAGCAGCCATGGTCGGGTGTTCACATCATCAGCATAAGGTTTCTGGTTCTTTCGGTACCCAGGCCGCCGCCCCACTGTTGCTGTGAATGGCGTCCTCTGCCTCTCTAGCCTTCCCCGCCTCCCCCTTCTTCCTTGAGCTCGGCTGCGAGCTTAGCTCGCATCCTCGTTGAGAAAAGCAAAAGAGGGAAAGAGGCAAGGAAGGAGGGAGTGTCGGCCGCCCGGCCCTTCTCAAAGGCGGCCAGACCAAGATCTGCTGCTAAAGTGGAGGCGTTAGGTCCCGATTGTGTCCGCTGAGTGAGGGCATCTCGGCGGCACAGCCCCACCAGTGAGCACCGACCTCACCTCTGTCAGCTGAGGAGACAGTCAGCTCCAGAAGCGAAGCACCGCGAGTCGGCGACTGATCGCAGACCTGAGTGGCGGCGAGGCTAGAGGGAGTTTGGTGGTCGTATCGCAGCCTCGAGGGGGGCGGGGTGGTGTGTTTGATTAAAAATAGGCGGGGAGGGCAGTGGGGTAGCGTCAGTTTGAGCAGGGAAAAGGGGCGGTCAGGGGTAGCCAGCAGGCGCTCGTTATCGTCTGTTGCTTGTCTGTCTGTCTGTCTGTGTGGGTGCCTGTCGCCCCGTCTGGTGTGCTGCCTCTCCCTGCTCGCACACGTGTCACGAGAAAGTTTTTGTGCCTTTCTCATACCTTCCTGTCCGGCCGTGTGCCTGTGAGCGTGTCTGCTGGGGTTTTTCTGACTAGCCAGCTCTTGTGACTACATCTCTCTCTCTCTCTGTGTCTGTCTGTCTGTCTGTGTGACTGTCTGCGTGACTGTCTGTCTGTCTGTCTGTCTGCATCTTTTGCTTGCTTCGTGCCGTGTTCTGTGGTGTTGGTGGTGCTGTTGTTTGGAGCGTCTTGATGGCATTGCTATTGCGAGAGCCGACAGCAGTCAAGCCGTCTGTGTGTCGTGGCACTGATGATGCGTGTGGTGGTGGTGGTGATGATGGTATGTCGATGTGTGGGCGGTTTTCCTACCGGTGGCCTACCTGCCGTGCGGTGTCCTTTATGACTTCATGCCTGGTGAGCGACACACACACACACACCACACACACCACACACGCACCACACACACACACATTATACATCTCTCCCTTCTGTGTCTGTGTGTGTTGCAGGTGATATGTTTCGTGCTTTTATTTATCTCTTCCCCGGTGCAGCACTCCCACTCACTCGTCCTCCGCCGGCTACAAGTGGAAGAGCCCCTCCCTCAACCCAACAACACCAACGCCACTGGGGCCGCCGACGGTGACGCGCCAATGGACCCCTGCGTGACCGATCTGCACGACTGTGCGGTTGAGGCGTTGTGCGTGCGGCAGAATGAGACGTACTGGCGCGACAGCGACATCCTGGGCGACACGGGGGATGACGTTCGGCGGATTGAGATGTACCGGCATGGCTGCGAGTGCCGGAGGGGGTACGAGGGAGATGGCAGGACCTGCAATGGTGGGTGCTTGCTGGAGGGAGGGGCGGGGCGGATTGGAATGACGGATTGGATGATGCTTGGTTTATGCGTGCCTTTCTTCACTGGCAGATGTGGATGAGTGCCTGAGTGACCGGGGCGGCTGCGACCACTTCTGCTCCAACCTCGAGGGCAGCTACGAGTGCGACTGCAGGCCAGGGTACCTCCTCTACATGGGAGACGAAAAGACCTGCAAACGTACGCAACCACGCACACAATCGCCACCCATAATCTCATCTGTCTGGTCGTTCTGCCGTATCAGCCCGCCGTCCGCGAGTCGAGACGGGATTCGCCCGCGCCAGCAGCAACTGGACCACCGTGGCACTCACGTCGGCTTTCCGCTACGCGCCCATCATCCTTGCAGGCGCGCCCTACTTCCCGTCAGGCGGCGAGTCGGCGCCCGAGCACCTGCCGCACTATCCCCCCGTGTCGGTTCGCGTCAATAACGTTCGGCGGGCTGGGACGGGCCAGGGGGAGAAGTGCGATGGGACCTACTGCTTCGACGCGCTCCTCGTGGCATCTGACTGCGAGGTGGGTGACACAGCATCTTTTGACTCGTGTGTGTCTGTAACCTGTGTGTTTTCCAGAATGCGACATTGCCATCCGTGGGGTTCGACTGGGTTGCGATTGAGCGGGGAGTGTTCGTGACGGGCTCGGGCCAGCTGCTGCAGGCGGGAGTCGAACGATACAACGGCCGAACCGAAGAGCCCTTCCAGGTACAGAGCACACCGACACAAGCGACGCATAGCCACTCCCAAACCTCCATCCACGTGTCTTGTCCTCCGCTCTCACCAGTGGCTTGACTTCCCCGTGTCGTTTGCCGAGGGGGAGGGCAGCAGCAGTGAAGCACCCATAGTGCTGGCTCACAGCCAGTCTGTGGCCAACAAACGGTTCCTGGAGCCACAGGTGCAGGAGAAAGAGCAGAACGGCTTCAAGGTAGCATTCGCATCCGAGACGGGCGTCGGCAGCGAGCGATTCTATCCTGAAGTGGTCAGTCACATGAGACACACAAACACACACACACACACACACACATGCACATACACAAACACAAACACAAACACAAACACTCACACACACAATCAGTCAATCATGTGATTGATTGACTGGCGCTGGTTCACTGATTGATTGATTGACCGTGTATGTTTGTTTTGTTTGTCTTCAGATTGCCTGGGTCGCCATCGATCGCAACGCCGAAGCCCTTCGCGAGCAGCGCATTCTGGTCGGCACCTCCGGGACCACACAGGCGGGCCCGGCACACCTCCCCAACTTCCTCTCATCACTCGAGCTCACCTACCACGGCACACACGACTTCGCCCACGCCCCACACGTCTTCACGACCGTCAACGCACTCGAGAGCCGGCAAAGGACAGTCGGCATGCGCGCAATCGCCGCGAGCAGGAACGGCACGCACATCGTGCTGCTCGACGGGCTATGCAACGACACGGCAGCTGAGGGGCGCAGGAGGCGTCTGCAAGAAGGCGGGAGCAACGACACTTCAACGCCCGATGTGGACTTCCTGGTCATCGAGGCACCGTCGCCCATCGACGACTGTCTGCGGGGGACGCACACGTGCGGCGAGCACGGTAAGTGCGTGGCGGCCGAGAACGGCACCCATGTGTGTGAGTGCGAGGAAGGGTATAGCTTCAACAACGGGACGGCGTGTGGGGACCTTGACGAGTGCGCGGCTGACGAGGACCCATGTGGCGTCGGCGGCGTGTGCAACAACACGATCGGCTCATACACGTGTGAATGCAAGACTGGCTTCACCAAGAACAACGACACAGGCAACTGCACCGGTGAGACCGTTCCCCCACATCTCATACGCAGGAGACGCTCACGTGTGTGTTGGTGTGGGTGCCCTTGTCAGACATCAATGAGTGCGAGCAGGAGGGCGGCTCTTCTCTCTGCCACCGCTACGCCAACTGCGTCAACACCGATGGCACATACGAGTGCAAGTGCCGCGAGGGCTTCGAAGGCGACGGCAGGCGGGACTGCTCAGCCACACGCGATTGCAAGGGCGAGTGGTCTGACTGGACCGAGTGCGACGTCGACTGCCGCCGTGAACGGCGGTACAGGGTCACACAGGAGCCCACGGCCGAGGGGGAGGCGTGCCCGCGGGAGGATGGCGACAAGGAGGCGGAATCGTGTGAAGGAGGCAGCTGCAAGCCTGGTGGTACGTCTGATGTGTGCCAACTGCTGGCTGGCTCCTTGCAGAATGCTTGTGTGATGTATTTGTGTTGTATGGTATGTGTCAGGAGGCTCAGCGGGCTGTCCTGGCCGGTGGGGTGGGTGGAAGCCATGCACGCTGGATGGCGACGGCCAGTGCTCGCGGTCCCGTGACTTCATCATAGAAGTGCCCTGGGACCGCGACGGCCGTCCGTGCGCGGGCAAGCAGCAGACAGAGCCATGCGACGCCGAGGAGTGCAGTGACAGCCCGGGCGACCCGGAGGTGTGCAAGGGCAGCTGGAGCGCCTGGTCAACGTGCAGTGAGGAATGTCAGCACACGCGGACCTTCACACTCGACAACAACGACACATCGGTCGACACGTCTCACTGCCCGCACCAAGATGGCGACACCGACCCCAGGAGTTGCGATGGAGGCGCATGCAAAAGTGAGGTGTTAGCCCAACCTTTCCTCCCCCTCTCTCCGCCCCACACACCCCTTGTGTTTGTGTTGTGTTCCTCTCAGGTGTGGACTGTGTGGGCGACTGGGGTGAGTGGTCCGATTGCAACTCTGCCTGCGACCGCCTTCGCACCTACCGGGTCCTGCAGCCCCCGCAAGAGGGAGGCGAGCCCTGTGAGTTCGATGACCTGGAGCAGGACGAGGGCCAGTGCCCACCGGAGCTGTGCACGCCGTCGACCGAGCCGTCTGACGTCGACTGTGAGGGCTACTGGGCGCCCTGGACGGTGTGTGACTCCAACTGCACGCGGAGTAGGCAGTATGTGGTGGTACAGGAGGCGCAGGGCGAGGGCGACCCATGTGAGGCCAAAGACGGCCAGACAGAGGTATATTGAGAGAGAGAGAGAGAGAGAGGGAGAGAGAGGGAGAGAGAGAGATGATCGACCTGTCTCATGTTTTTTGTTGCCTGCAGGACGACAAGTGCGAGCCGTGTGTGGATGTGGATGAGGGCAGCGCTCCCGTGGTCATCGACTACGACGGCCTTCTGCCCAAGTACTCCAAGGGCAGCCAGATGATCATCACGCCATCCCTCTTCGCTAACACCAACTACTCCGGCACGGCCGACCCAAAAGAGATCCTCAAGCAGCTCGGTGGCGACACAGACGACTACGTCTGGACGGTGCTTCCCGCCCTGCCGGCCGGGCTCTCCCTCAACGAGACCACCGGCAGGATCACTGGCACCATCGAGACCACCCAGCCGCCGACCTTCCACACCGTGCTGGTGCGCAAGAAGGGCGAAGAGGGGCCGGGCATGGCGGCGGGTCGGTTCATCCTCACCACGACCGACGCGGCACCGACCAACCTCAGCTACCCCGGCCCCGACGTGACGACTCTGTGTGTCGGAATGCCCATGCCCGAGCGCATGCCGACGTGGGAGGGCGGCCCGCCGTCGCGCTTCGAGAGCGACCCGCTGCCCTTGTCGCTGACGGTGAACAAGACCACTGGCGTGCTAGGGGGGATACCCAGGGAGCAATCGATCAAGAAGGCCTACCGGATTCAGGTGCGTCTGCGTATACCTGACAGGGAGGAGAAAGAGAGGATGCCCGATCACTGGTGGTGTTGTGTTGTGTTGTCAGGCGGTCAATGCGGGGGGCCGTGCGTCGGACAATGTAACTCTGGAAGTGAAGCCAGCCATGCAGCTGCTGGACCCTCTTCGCAGAGACGAGTCCCCCGTTCTCAAGATTGACCTCACGTCGGCGTCGACCACCTACTACACACCCTACAAGGTTCTGACGGTCGTGGCGCCCTCACAAGTGCCCGTCAACGACATCCTCTGCCAGGCGGTGCCCATCCTCTCGTCCAAGGCCAACCCCATCATCCCGCCGCCAGAGTGCACCGAGGAGGAGGGAGACAGCGACAACAGGCAGGAGAGAGGCGAGGTCATGTGCTCCGTCGGCCGAGAGGCCACGCCCGGCGAGAAGCAGACGCTGTACCTCAACCTGCTGGGCAAGGACCCGCCTTGCTACCTGACAGGGAGGAGCTCAAATGAGAGCGAGGAGCTCAAGGTGGTGGGGCTCGTGACGCTGATCCCCAACGAGCGGGCCAGGCGGGACGTGCCCATGATACGCGAGTATCTCAACAAGACGACCGAAGACGGCGATGAGGCGCCCAACGTGCTCATGGTGGGGCTGTCTTCGCCCAAGGAGCGCGCCTTCAAATTCCTGCTGAAAGAGCCCACCGACGCCGAAAAGACCACCCCGTACAAGACCACCATCCAGCTAAGCTTGGGCAGCCTCAGCATCACCGCTATGCGCAACAACGATGAGTTCAAAGACAAGCTGGAGACCGACGTCGAGAAGCTTCTCGACGTGCCGCCCGCGCGCATCCGGGTGACGTCGGCCCGCGATCAGGACTGCTCCGGCTCTGACCTCAGCCGATGTAAATCCGAGGCTGATGTCATCTTCATGCCGGAGCAGGGTAGGCCTTCTGCCCAGGCCAAGTACATCGAGACGCCCTACGTGCTGTTTGAGGACTTCCGGCGGCGCGTCATGGACCCCAGGAACCACCTCTATCAGTTCCCCAATTCATACTGGTTCCTCACATCTATCAGCCGCAGCGAGCCCCTGCTGCCTCAGCGACTCGTGCTCTGTGAGGGCGGGAGCGTCGTAGACGACATCGAGAACTGCCCACCCCACGATAATGACAGTGGTGATGAGGTGGACAGCAGGAGTGAGGGCGGCAATGGCGATGACAACCCTTGGTATAAGGAGGAATGGATATGGGGGATTGTGGGTACGGTCGTCTCGCTGGTGGGCCTCGCGGTCTCCATCCAGATCTGCCACTGCAAACAGATGCGCGAGCAAACCAAGAAGAGCGTGCGGCGCTTCATGACCTCGGCGCTTGGCCGCCCCACCTCGCCTGATGACGATGAGGAGCAGGGCAGTAATGGGGACGGCCGCAAGAGGACCAAGATCAGCCGCAGCGACACATCTGAGACACGCGAGGACGACAAGTCATCCCAAGGCAAGAGGCGAGACGGCGACAGCACACCGCCAGGCAGGGCGGTCTCATCTCTGCCGACGTCTGGAGATGACCGTGGGGTCTCGGTGGCCCCTCGCCGGTCCACGACCACGGCCACTCGAGTGCCCAGCAGCCAGGTGTCGCGCATCACAGCTGGTGACGAAGACGCCGACACCATGTACGCAGACGACGAGACACCCACTCCTGCGGGCGCCGGTGGTGGCGGTGGCGGGATGCACTACGGCCACCCCCATGCGCCGCCGTATCTGGGCTTCCACACCCACGCGCCACACTACCCACCCTCCATGCCCTACTACCCCCCACACCACCACTACGCCCACCCGCCCATGTACCACATGGGCAGCCACATGAGCAGTCTGGGCAGCATGAGCATCGGCATGCCGGCCATGCAGCTGTCGAGGGAACGGTCCATGAGCAGCACCACAGACAAAGCGTCGAGAAGTGGCAAGGCCGGCAATGGAGAACGAGGAGGACCGGGTAAGTCTGAAGGCGGTCTGAAGGCGCCTCCGGGTGCTGTCCCTCACGCCAACTCCATCCCCCAGCTGCCGACACAGCACCCTCACTATGCAAGGTACGTGAGCCACCACGAGATAACCACACCGGGTGGTGGTTTTGTCAGTCATCCCTCCCCTCCCCTCCCCTCCCCTCTCTTCGTATGTTTAGGTCTCGTCCATCAGCACCGGTCCGCAGCAACTCTGGCACATCCATGGGCACACCTGAGCATCGCGACCGCGAGACCTCAGACGACGCTCATGACGCACCAACAGTATCACCGGCAGCAGCAAGAGGGGCTCCAAATGGCTTCATTGCCGACACAGAGCGCTCCCGCAGCTCATCAGGTGGTGCGCACCACAGCATTAGTGCCAGGTCATCGCCCCACGGCCCCGCCCACCAAGACTCTATCGCCCTCGATGACGGTGACAGCTCCGCTGACGAATCTGGTGGCCACCACTTGATGCCGGGATACCCCCACCACGGACCCTACTACTCGCCCCAGCCACAGTCCCTCCTCGCTGTGCGGCCGACAGTCCAGGAGTGGCGCTCGCCGGCCCTGCCACCACGGCCGTCGCTGGGCGAGCCACAGCCCTCCCGGTCAGTGACACGCCCTATGCACATCAATGCCGGCGTCCATTCGAGAGCACCGCCGAGTCTGCAGTCTGAGGGAAGTCAGGACAGCAACACAGAGGGAGGAGCACTGAGGGAGTCGCCGCCCTATCGCACCAAGAAGGCCATCCGCATCTTGGCGCCCCCCTCCCCGCCCTCGTGCGCATCGACCGACCTGCCGATGAGCGACCGCCTGGTCTGCCGCGGTCTCGACGCTCCCCACTCGGCCCCACTGCCGCCCTTGCATCCCGCCACGGCCATCCGGAAACGATCAGAAGACGGTATCGAGTCGGACTGCGGCCGGCCGGCTCTCGCCAGGCAACGCTCTGCCGAGAGCCAGCTGACGGCAAGCGAGGATGACGCGCCGCAGATGGCGACTGAGGGGCAGCCGAGGAGGGTGCGGGCGACGGCACACGCGCACCACCGCCAATACCACCACCCTTCAACAACACGGCGGTCGCGGCGAAGGCATACACATACGTCGCGTGGGTCGTCGGGTCGGCGTCGGCGACGCTCATTGGTTGTCAATCTGGCGTCGATGAGCACTAGCACATCAGCCGCCCGGCACCACCTCGATGACTCGTCCAGTGAGACGTCGGCGGCCACGGCCTCTGGGCAGTCGCCGCCACTGGCGGCCCTGCTGCCGCAGAGTGGGCCTGACTCGCCATTGGGCACTGCGTCGCATCACTCAGCGGCCCCTGATCTGACTGTGTCGATGCCGCCGTACGTGGACAGCAATGGCGGCCGGCGAGAGGGGGACGTGTAGACACACAGAGATGAGCAGATGGACCGAAGGGGATCAGTGGGTGCATCTGCCTGCCTGTTGTGTGTCTATCCCTATGTTGTGAATGTCAATCAACGTGATGGTGTTGTGTTCATGTGTGTGTAGTGGTAGCTAGGTCAGTCCGTATCGTATATATATATGTATGTTGCCGGTTTGTGTGATCTTCGTGGCGTGGCGTGGTGGTTTTGACCGATCTGTGCGTGTGTGAGTGGGTGAGTCGAGTCGTTTTTTCCGACAGATGCGGTGCGTGTTTGTGTGTTGAGTACGTCCGTATGCCGTGTAAGTCCACATATGCCTGTGTCTCATGCGTGCAGATCAGATGCGGTGCCTGCGAGTGGTCCTCGCCCCGATGGATGGATGGTCATGCTGGCTGCATGATGGTCTGTCTGATGGTGACGTGATGGTGACGGTGAGCGGTCGGTCTTTGGTCATTTCGTTTGGGAGGGGGAAGTGTGTGGCCGGCTAGCTGGATGGCAGGGCGGGTGTGTGAGAAGGCCGGCTCCAAGGCGCAAGGCAGTAGAGTGTTCTCCCTTATTTAACACATTGCCTGTCTACCTGTCTGTCTGTTGAGTGACGCCCAATTAGCGAACCTCACTCACTGGCTTCACTCACTGCTGACACACACACCAGACACACACACACACCATGTATACAAGTGTTTTCTCATCATCGCTTGCAATCGCACCCAGCCAACCCCAACACACACGCACTACCGACTTCCCCTCTGGTGAGGTCAGTCGATCTATCTGCCGTATCTATCTGTCCATTGGGTCTATCTAATGGTGCCTGCCTGGTCTGCATGCCGTGGTGGCCACCACGCGCCCTTCCTTCTTTTGTGCAAGTCACTCCATCAACCTAATCTGCATTACATGTGTGTGTGTGTGTATGTGTGGTGGATCAAAATTTTTCGTGAGGGGAGAGATTGGGGATGGCTGTAGGCGGGCCAGACAGAGACGGCAAGTAAGTACGTGTTGACGGATAGATGTGGCGCTCTACCTGCATGGCATGACTTGTTCTCCGTTTAGCGTAGCGCGGCGTGCATCATCTTGTTTTTCAACACTCACTCGTGGCACTCACTCATCAGCTGTATACCACTGTCGGCAATCCATCCTCTCATCGATCAGCCAGCCTCACCCTCTATAAGCGAGTCGAGTGTGTCTCATATCCCTACCTGTATGTCAGTCACCTCTCTCTATGCTTAGCTATGTATCGCACCACTCCACCCACTCCAGGTCTTTTGTGTTTCGCGTCGGTCCGTTCGTATGTGTCTGTTTATAGTCTGTCTGCCTCAGTGCTTTTTTCTCCCCTTCTTCTTTCGTGGGGGGCCTATTCTCGTCTCGCATCTTTCTCCACTCATCCTCATAACCGTCCGTGTGTGTGAGATCGTGGGATATGATGATATGGGGGCTTTGCACGTCAGTGCCGTGGTGGGGGGGCTGGGCTGCATGCCATGGACGTCTTTTATGTACAGAAGTGACTGACTGACTGACACGCTTGGCTTGCTCTGCTCGGTGGGCGGCTCGGCTCCTTGGGAGGGGGGTGGGCCACACATCACATCACACCGATCGATCGACCTTTATCCATCCTTTGTGTCCGTGTGTTGTATGTATCTATCGTATGTATCAATCTGTCTGCCTATTGATTGTACAACAACAGCATTGATTAGATGCATCAATACACTGACTGCATGCTTATCAGTCTATCGCTCTCTTTTCACCCCCAGACACTGACACGCCAACACCCACACACAAGACAGACAGTACAGTCCATCCACAGCCAGGTGTCGTTTTCTTGCCTCCTTACTTTAGTCGGCCGACAGACACGTTTCTTGGGAACGAACGGGGTGACTGACACCCAATGGTCGGATGGATGGATGGATGTGTGCATTTCTGCCCTCTCTCGTAGGGCATTCAGTTATCCGGTTGTGCACACACGAGGGGACATCTCTCTCTTGTATTATCGTATTGATTATCGTCTGCCTGTCTCCCTCCTTGTCTGTCTGTCGCTCTCGCTGTGTCTCCTCTCTGTCTAAGTGTCTGCCTGTGTCTGCGTGTCGTGTCTGCTGGGTGGCTTGCTCACGAACCGTGAGGTGTCCTCCTTACATGTGTGTGTGTGTGTGTGTGTGTGTGTGTGGTGGACACTTGGTGGGTCATCATGCCATTGGATGGACCGGACAGATGGACTGAATGGCACGTAATACTTAGTACTGAGTATGCGCTCGGGCCCTGGGGGCAAGTGTGGGCTCCCTCACTCTGCGCCTGCTATCCCAAGAGAGCGCAAGAGAGCCTTTAAGGCTGAGTGCATCCGAATACACATGCCCATGACGTCAGCCATCTTCAGCCTCTTATCTCGTCGGCTGGTCCCCGTCTCTCCCGGCCTCCTCTTGACGACGGGCATTGGAGATGCTGCTGCCGGCCCTCCTGCAGTCGAGGGCAGCAAGCAAGGGGTGTGCACCGCCTCCCGCGTCACCGAACTCAACTGCTTTGTAGTCAGGCATACAAACAACTTCGTGAGAAGGAGCCAACGAGATGAATTGTTTGTGCAGGCGTTGCCAGATGGTGACAAGCGCACCGATGCCACTGACAGTCTGAGAGCATACGCCGACATGCTGGCCTTTCCTGCAGGCGGCTCCGCGGCAAATGACAGATCGGCGAGAACTTCTCGACGGCGGAGACGGAGACGCCCTTGAAAACCCGCAAACCCTGATTTCTTTTGTTTTTCCATTTTTCTCAGCATTTCCGCGCCTTCCCTCTTCTGCTGCATTCTCAGGGCCACAGATCCTTTGTTTCTTCGTCTTTTGGGCTGGTTCTTGTCTTATGTGGCTCGCCTCTGCCTCTCCCAAGCCCCCCCACTTGAGCGGATGTCGGGCGCCACTTCTTTATTCCGCCCTCTACCTACAGGGAGGCCTCAACCAGTGGTGCCCGGCTGCCTGCGGAATGGCTGCAAAGCGCCTGGCGTCTGCCTGGCGTAAGCGGTGTTTTCTCCTCAGGCGGCTTTCTAAGGTAAGTGCGGAGACATTTTATGGTGCGTGCCTTGCGTGTGGTGGCGCGCGTGAGGCCTGTGCGTGTGCGTACGCATCTCGAGGCCACTGCTCAATGCACCTTCTCTCCAATGTTCATCTCAGATGTTTTATCGTCAATTCTTCAGATGGCCGTCTCATTTCTCGACAGGTTCTTCGGCAGGTACAATAAGCTTCCAGTAGGTCTGAAATCTACTGCACACAGCAACTGGTCCGTTGCTGCCTTCCCAGACAAAGGAAATCATTTCTGAGGAGCTCGAGATGGAATGCATCAGTGCTGTGTGAATGGTTCTGATGGGTACAGACTTAAGCTCTCAGTCCCTCAACGAGCTGCTACGAGCAGGAGGCCTGCAGGCCGAGAACCTCTGCAGCAACCAATTAAAACAAGGAAGCCATCAATCCGTGCATCAGGGCAAACACGTGTTTTGCGGGTTGTTTGCAGATCGCGATACTCCAGGGAAAGCTGTTCGACGCAGCAAAAGCGTTTCATTAGGCCGATGCCGAAAGCCATGACCTTATGGAGCGACTGCAGTCAGCTGGTAAGGAATGCCCGGTGAGAAGATACCATTTGCTTGTCTAGAGGTATCAGGCAGCCAGCGGGAAGTATGGAGGGGCCGGCGCTCAACGAGAACAACAAGAAGAAGCGGAGACACGACTGGGAGGGAGACGACACCTTCCACCCTCGAGTGGGGGTGCACGCCCACGCACATGGGCTGGGGTGCGGCCTCGGCATCAATCGTCCCAATGAAGAGGTGACTGACAGACAGAAGGAGAGACAAATGCGAGCCTCCAAAGACTGAGGTGCAACGTGCTCAGATCTGCCGTCCGCGTCGAAGACGAGGCCAAGGACGAGCCATTCTGCACCCCTCGATCGCATACTTGATCAAATCATTAGCTGTCAGGGTCGGCTGCCCAGTCAGACTCCCAGTGTGACTCGCCATGGTGAGTTTGCCCCATCCGGCCCTTGGCTTCAAGAAGGACGAACACGCCAAGCATTGGAAGAACTCCGAGACCAACACATGCCTCGGAGCCTTCTTCGTGGCGTTGTTTGGTTCCTTCGTCACCGGGACCACCAACTCGCTAGTAAGCGCCCGAAGGAGAGGAAACACAACGGATACAGATGTCCTGATGTTTGCATGTGTGTGTGTGTGTGTGTGTGTGTGTGTGCAGTATGTTTTCTGCCACAGGGCCGCCAAGGCCTTGAAGGACCACCTGTTCACCACGGGAGAGCTGTGGTACATATGATTTTGAGCTGGTGAGCCAAGAGCTGCACTCAACTGACCTGAAGACGGACGTATACACCCATGACGGTCTGCCTGTGTGTGTGCATGTGTATGTGTGTGTGTATGTGTGTGTGTGTGTGTGTGTGTGTCAGACGGTCGGGTTGGCAGGGCTTTGAGGCAGCATCAAGTGTGCCTTTGCGGGAGGGTACGCTGAGTTCGAGATGCTGTCTCGACAAAAAGGAGTGGGCCATTGGTAATGACACACAGACAGCATAAAGACGTGTCGATCATTCATTCATCCATCCATCCATCCCTCCATCCATTGGTGCTGTGCTGATCTCATCTCAGGTGCCACTGGTTTTGAGATGTTGACCTGTCTGACGCCCATCGAGGCGTGCGAGTTTGATATGGAGGTGGGTGGGGCGGCACACACACATGCACAACACACACACAAACAATGCAACTTGCTGCTGTATTAATTGCCGCAGAGGTTTCGATTCATCTTCGGCGAGGGGCAGCATCAGACGACTATCTCCTCTCTCCTCCGACTCCGATTTCGTGCATCGGTACTGCAGATGACAAGGTGGGCGAGACCAAGTGGTCAGCGGCTGAGTTTCTGGACGAGGGACTGGGCTGGTATACGGTGTACCGCAAAGATGTCGGGAAGCTGCTTCGCTCTCGCACAGCAAGCTGTGACACTTCATTCGAGAGCTCGCAGCGACTATGCTGGACGCATCACTTATTGGTTTTTAAGTGAGTAACATCGATGGTCGAGCCCTCTCAGCCATCAGATCGGGCGCCAGACGACAGGGGCGGCTCCCAGAATCAAGGTCAGCCCACACACGGTTATACATGGGTCCTTGTCGAAAGAGGGAGATAATGGATGCTCGTATGTGTCCGTGTGCTGATCGCAGAGTTGACAGCACAAGATTGGGAGCACCTTCGGCAACTTCGGCAATTTCGGCAACAGCACCCTCAGGCGCAACATGCCGGTATACCATGCAGGAGGAGATGCCATGTCAGTGCGCGTGTCTATTTAATGTATGCGCGTCCGTCAGGTCAAGGGCCAGCGGTAGGGTCTCAGCCACAGGTAACCCCAATGAGAGACAATGGCCACCGATTCGCATCTCTTCGTCTCATCGATGTCCATGTGTGTGCTTTATTGGTGGAGAGTGCGTCATTCCTGGACAACAAGGGGCCTTACTTACATCCCTCAGTGCCGCCGAGAAGAAAAAGCGGGCTGCTCGCCTGCTGATTCAGCGGTGGAGACAGCATGAATCTGCAGGCCTGAAAATATAGTTGCCTCTCTGCTGCTGCAGCAGGAGATCAGGAGGCGGATGTGGGAGGTGAGAGAGAAGACGGGAAAGAAGCGGTGAGGAGGGCCAAAGAGGTGAGCAAGTGTGCCGTCACACAATGAAATGAACCTGCCGTCAGAGAAGTAAAGTGTCTGTTTGTGTCTCTCTGTGCTGCAGATTGCTGCCTCCATTTTATATCTGCTGATCCATCTTCTCCTTGGAATGCGCACCTTATCCATTCATCAAATTCGGCAAGATGGTGCTGTTCGAGAGAGTATTCTCGGTGCTGTCTTCAGGGCGGGCTGCGCCCTGGTGCCGGCGGGCAAGGCCAAGTGCCTGGCACACGCCTCGTGGCACCTTGCCATCGCACACGGCCCTCCTCACTGCTGGCCCCCTGCTTCAAGGTCAGAACACACACAGACAGCCGGACGGACACCGTACACGAGTGTATTCGTCATCTGTTGTGTGCGCAGTAGCGGTGCGCCACATGCCTGTGCCGGTCACGAAGGCAAGTCAGCACAGACAGACACACATGAGAATCTCGATGTACGTCTTTATGTGTCGCACTCATTCAGGTGGTCTGCGGCGACAGCCATCCCGCTGCGGTTGGGTGCAGGGTTGGTGATGAGGCTGCCGGGGGGTCAAGAGTCAGATGGTATTCGCACAAGGAAGGACACGGCCAGCGGGCGATGGGACGAGGAGCCTGAGCCGGATGCCAAGATACCCAAGGAGCGGCCCCCATTCAGCAAAAGACTGGATGTTCCGGTAGGCTGAATGAATGAGTGGATGGATGCATTACCTATCTCGTGTGTGCATGTTATGCAGGAGGATAAGGACACCAAGGACCCGATCCCTCTCACCAAGAGGGTCCACCCGGACCGAGGTGTCTATGAGGCGATTGAGGTTGACAAACAGGAGCCGAGGGTCATCAAGATGCTCAGAGCCACTGAGAAGAGGGCCTCGGGAACCAAGCAGCGGCCTGGCACGGTAAGCCATTCCTTCGCCGTTCATTGAGCATCGGACGGATGTGTTCTCTGTGTGTGCATCTTGTGTGTGTGTGTCTGTGTGTGTGTGTGTGTGTGTGTGTGACAGCCGGACAACGAGATCCATGTGCTGAATCTGCTGAAACACGAGCGGCGCTTCTTCATAACAGCTGAAGAGACCAAAGTGGACAAGCATTGGTCACTCATCGTCATGAAGCGGGCATTGATGGACATGTCGGACTGGCGCTGGTAAGGCAGATCCATGCACGATGGATGCTTAACATGGCGTACGTCATCCATTGTGCATGCAGCCGTTTCCGGGGTTCTGTGGTGCTGGCCTGTGTCGTTGGCTACGTGGTGTTCTGCCTGCTGCAGTCGCTGGAAAAGCTGGCCCTCAAGTGAGTGAGTGAGGGCGATCTGGCACATCCAGTCGGCCAACAGATTTCAGCCACACCGCGGCGTTTCGTTTTAGGTACATCCTTCTTGTCTGTCTGTGTGTGTGTGTCTACCTATCAGACAGACAGGAAGGATCGGCTTCCCGCGCGGAGAGGTGCTCGTCACCGGCCTGCCCCAGTCTCCCCATGGACGACGAGAACAACGAGAAGTGAGCAATGTGCAGCACCCTGCCTGCTGTGTGTGTCTTTGTTGGATATTGAAGTGTGTTTGTGTGTTTGTGTGACCTCGAGGACTCACTCACCGGGAAGGTCGCAAAGGAAGAGGTGAGTGAGTGAGCCAGGCATCCCCTCCACCCGTATGTCTCTGCTCATCTCATCCACTCTTCCCTTCCTCGTCCGTCATTGATTAGGGTGTTTTGGCCTACTTCGGCCAGTGGAACAAGCCGACCGGTGATGGCACCTCACTAGAAAGGGGGTACGGCGCACACACATACACACACTCATACAACACGACACGGCATTACACACACCACGATCATACATCGAGAGTAGTGCGTATATTGTCGCCCACGCATTCTTGATGGAGGGAAGGACAGACAGCCGCAGCTGCTGGGCTCACTCGTCGTTGTGTGGCGGTGTGGTTGCTTGGTTGGTTGCTTGGTTGGTTGGTTGGTTGGTGTGTCGCAGATTGAGAAGGCTGTTCAGGACGAGTGGAAGGAGCTCGTACAGTCATATTTTAAGTATGTCCACCACACACACACAAATGCACACACACACACGGAGATGCCACGTCTCATCCGTGTGATCTCTGTCCGTTGTGTGATGGGTGCAGGCCGATAGAGAGGCTGCGCAAGGTGTTCCCGCGTGACTGACTAGGTGCGCAGGGCGACCACCGGTGAGCCATCAACACGACTCACACACACACTCACAGATGCAGACAGGCGCCCTCACCTGGCCCAGATGGCACGATCACGGTGCCTGATCGACGGAAATGCTAGGAGCTCCAATTGTTCATTTCCGTTCGTCAACGACCACATCGTAGCATTACAGGGGGCTTGTTTGTTTGTTTGTTGTTTCCCTTGATCCTCAGATTTTCGATTGGTGCCCTGCATAGTGAAGCCGCTTAGCCCACACCAGCCGCTGCGCCTTCGGCACCACTCTCTCTCTCTCTCCCGCCCCCACTGCACACTGGTGCACAGCGGTCAGGCTGCGGACTGCCTGAACCAGCGCGAGCCCATCTCGTTCCCACACATCCAGGATGGCAGCCGCAGCCTTCTGTGCGCAAGACCACCGTCACCACCAGACAGCTCACCGAGCTGGCCCTGCTGTACCTGCTGTCCCACCACCATGCCATCCGCTCCAGACGCTCCACCGACCCGGCCCTCCCTGCCGACTACGGCAAGGGGACCATCCCACCCATCCTATGGCCTGCCATCAAGGACGCGCTCCCTCCTACACTACGTTTGCTGATGGTGAGTTCGGCGTGTGGGACGCGTCGGACCTCGACGGTGTGTTCATGACCGCCGGCACCGACAACTACGCATCCACTGTGGTAGGGCACGCACACAGACGGCGATGCCCGTGCCCAGCCATCCTGCGTGTGTGTGTGTGTGTGTCGATGTGTGTGTGTGTAGGCGGTCACTAAGCTCTTCTTTGACGGTATAGCGGAGGGCAACTTCAAGCCAACAGGGGCACACGTACTCTTCCCGTCGATCATATGGGCAGAGATGAAGGACCAGTTTAACCTCGACAGAGGTGAAAGAGACCGAAGAAGGCCACGTACAATCGCTTCCTTCCTCTCTGTGTGTGCAGTTGAGGGGACGCTGCCCTTGACTGTGGCGGGCAGTGGCGGCTCCCCTGTAGCGAAAATCTCCCCTAGGTGGGTGTAGATGACGGCCTCTGTGGCGACAGACTGACATAAGTATACGTGTGTACATTGCAGGTTGTCGTGGGTCCCGTCGTGCGTGTTGGTGCAGGAAGTCAAGAGCAAGCTCCTCTCAGGCCAGCTCCTCTCAGTCCGAGCAGGTAGTTGAGTGATCGGCAACCCGACGAACCATTTGTATGTCTCTGTTGCTGCCTACCGCTACTCAGGGTGAAGTGGCCGTGCAGGACAAGGGTCACCTCGACAAGGTCCACCAGATCGTCATCCCGCACGGCTGGGCCTCCCACGAGCTGGCGCGCAACGTCCTCCACTGCCTGCACTCGCCGAGATTCAAGGTTAGACGGCAAGCACCACGCAAAGCACCATCCTGTGTGTGCCACTTTGTGCTGTTGCCCAGGATGGTGAGGTGGCCCCGCTCACACCCATCCGTGAGTTGTCAAAGTATCCCAAATCCATGCAGAAGTCCATCGGTGCGGCCTGTGCAGGCACACCTAGGTACACCTAGGTACGAGAGGGGGAGTGGGGCGAGTACGGCCGTGTGCAGGGCCTCTTTCGTGAGGGAGGGCCCGCATACTGCCAGCTTGTACATGACCTCCAGCGAGGGGCGCTAAGGGGCAATGCTGCTGGCGGACCGCTGGCCGTCATCAACACCATCGACCCCCCCACCAGACATCAGTCACATGGCGGCGGCTTCGTGTGTCTTCGGATCCTCGCCTTCCCGCCTGGTGCGAGCTCAGTGCTGCCCTTGCTGGCGGCCAGGACGGCAAGGACGTGCGCACCATGGCGGGAATCGAGATGGCGAGAGGCGACAATATCGACGCGATCATGCGGGAGCAGCTGGATCTGGGTGAGGAGGAGAGGCAGCTGGCGAGGGTGCTAGGCACCATCGACCTGCTGGACAAGGCCATTCATGGGATGCATGACGTGAGCAGGGGGCACATGACACAGACAGGAACGTTCTCTGGCTTCTGGCTGACTGGTGTGTGTCTTTGTTCGCTTTCTACTAGCACCAGGGCACATAATGGCTGGCTGTGTTGGGACGTGTAGTGGGGAGAGGGGACAGCGTTGCAGTTCACCTACGCCCCTGCGTGAGTGACGAGTGGGTGGCTGGCGTCTGGCTGACTGGTGTCTGTCTTTGTGTCCAGGTAGCGGTTTTTTCTGTTTGTGAGTCGCAGAGGCGCATCGAGGAGGCCGTGGTTGCTGCTGCTGTTGCCGGTTTGTCGCCAACGGACGCCATCAGCCCCGTGCAGTTGGCCGAGGAGCTTTCGCGCCCTTCGGCCTTCGTGTCGACCGACGACGAGTCGTCCAGCATCCTCATTGCTTTTCAGCGGGTTGTCCAGTGGTCATCGTTGGTAAGCGGAAAAGCGGAGACATCGAATCTCGCGACTACATACACTGATTTTGTCTCCGTCTTATGCAGATCGATCGCTGCTTACATTTTATATCCCCAGTACCTTCATTGATCGTTTCGCGAGCATCAAGCAGCCGGCAAGGAGAGGGGCAGCATCGTCACTGGGCGCTGCAAGCCAAGTGTCTCCCCAATCAAGCAGGCGTCCTCAAAGACCTGTCCGACCCCGGGTGGCAGCACAGGATTCAAGCAATGCCATCGGCCCTGTCGTTCTGACACGTTTCGCACGAGGAGGCAAGACTCGAACCCTGCAGAAGGTCGGCAAGTTGCTACGGGAACAAGGCATTCCCGTTTTGTTCATCACATCTTTCGATGCTACGAAGATCAAAGACGACGAGCGGCACAGCATACGACGAGGCGGAGCTCCTCTGCGACGCATATGAGGTAATGCACTGCACTGCACTGCACAGAGAGAGGAAGGGAGAGAGGGAGGGTTGGAGAAAGGCCCCTTTGCAGTGATGGGATCTCACTTTGTGTGTTGAGTGGATGTGCCTCACAGAAAGGTGCCGAGGAGAAGGTCTGTGCGTTGGCTTATTGGCTGCCGGCGATGTTCGAGAGGTATAGAGCGCGCAAAGACGTCACAGAGGTCTTCAAGGTGAGTCAGCCACACACATCAGAGGGGAGACAGACAGACGACACCGCCCCCTCCCCTTTGTGTGTCCGCCGTGTAGATTGACCACCCGTTTCTGTCGGTGTTGATGGCGGACGAGCGCCTCAAGTCGAGGCGCTCGTGTACGCCAAAAAGGCCATTGGACACGTGGCCAGCCGCACCACCGCGGAAACGCACAACAAAGAGGTAACTGCGGCACATCGAGACACCATCCTGCATATCTGGATGACTACTGGAGTATGAGAGCCACGGCGCTCTTCGTGCTTTTCCTGTCGTCCGGTTGTGCTGCCCTCGACCTCAAGCCGCTATTCTTCATCCGAAAGGGGATGATGGAGGCCTATCAGGAGAAGGGGGAATGAGAACAGCGGCCAATGGAGCGCCGGGAGGTAAACACATGTGGCGGAAGCCGCATTATCTTAGCCACATATGATATGTCTCTTTGGGTCTGTCGATAGGGCCTGGCCGCCCTAATTGCTGCCTGCATTTCATATCTCGAGGTCTTTACTCTCATTTCATGAGCCGCCCACGTCAAGAAGTGCGAGCGATCCAGGTAATTTGCTGTCTGATGTAGAGGGGGTCAGGGGCTGTGATCTCTGTGTGTGCACATGTGTTTGGTGCAGGTGAGGGTGTCTAATTCCCTGGCCTCCGGAGAGCAGGTGGATAACGACGATAACGACTCTCGCAGCCACATCGCATGCCAATTGAAGGGGGCAAGGAGGGCGATGAGGATGAGGACGAGTTGGTGGAGTATGCAGCTGTCAGCGACAACCTCTGGCGGTACCACCAGGTCAGCGACGAGGTCCGGGAGGCCGCATTTGGCCCACTTCGTGCCACAGCCATCGGCCAACCTGCAGCCGACCGCCGCCGAGAGGGCCGCCGTCGAGGAGCCGCTGAGAGGCCATGAGCTGCTGATGTGGACGCGACTGATCGAGGACGAGAGCCAGCTGCTCCACCGTCTCGGCAGCCAGCTGAGAGGTCCCGCTCTGCTGGCCAGGGGGTTCGTGAGTCCCGACGACCCCGTCACACTCACTGTCCTGCCACCCAAGGACAAGACCTCCAGCTGCCGTGACGAGGAGGAGGCCGCAGGAGCGACGACGACGCTCAAGCTATCGGGCCGTACTTCGCTGTGGAGACCCTCAGTAAGCTCAAGATACAGAGATGGGGAGGGAGGGAGGGAGGGAGGGAGGGAGGACGAGGAAGGACGGAAGGAAGGAATGTGCCCGAATGAACATCACGTGTGTGTGTTCCTGTTGTTGGTGTGTGCGTCTCTTCTGTCAGAGTTGGACGGCGAGGGCGCCCCCAGCCTGGGCGAGGTCACCGCGGCGCGACCGGCGCTCAATGCAGCCCGCTACACCGACACACCACTCGAGCCCCCCAACCTCTACGTACGGTCCGGGCGGCGGCAAGAAGCTCAAGCCGTCCCTGATGCCCGCATTCGCCGCCACCACCCGTCGCGCCATCCACCCGGCGAGAATGGGCCTCGGCGAGAGAGTCAGATTCCGGAAATGTGTGAATAAGGCGAAGAGGAATACACTGAGAAGCAACGTACGTAGCAGACAAGGTGGATGTTCATCTGTGTGTTGAATGTGTGTTTGCTTACCAGGCTGAGCAGGGGCGGCGCTTACTTCTCTTCTATCTGTTTGCGGGAGCCCTTCTTCGGGCGTGGCTGGGCGGCAACCTGCTGGTCACTTCCGGCGGTACCATGGTGATCCTCGGTATCAAAGTGGGCAACAAGGAGGCGAAGGACAACTCGCTGTGTTGACTGTCTGTCTGTCTGTCTGTGTCTCTCAGGGGGTACGTTTCCTCTCCCCATGGTGCGCAAGATGAATGAGCTGGGCCTCCAGCTGGCCGAGGAGCAGCGGCAGCATCTTCTGCAGCAGTGGCGCATTTATCTGACGGCCCCCCCGCAGCTGTCGTTCCACACGCCCGCCTACATATCGGTGCCTCACCTCCATCTGCATGTGCTGGTGCCCCCATTCGCCCACGGCAAGGAGCGCAAGCACGACCTGCGTGAATGGGCGCGTGTGGAGAGTATCGACAGGGTGAAAGCCCGTCTGGAGCGAGAGCAACAGTCTGTGAGTAGTATTGGGTGAGGTGCCGGGACACACAGGGGTAGGTCGCCTGTCATCATGTCTCTTGTGGTCATTTGTGCCTGTGGTTACGTATGTGCGTATGTGCGTGTAGCGGAGTGGGCCAGAGTGGCCAGCTGGGCAGCGCCGCCGATCGCGACGTCGAGTACCAGCGTCGCAACTTTGTCCTAAACGTGGGTTCCACCTTAGCACCCACTCACCCCACAGATTTATAAGTGTATGTGTCACTCTCTTGTCTGTCTGTCTGTCTGTCTGTCTGTCTGTCATGTGTTGGTTGACCAGACCGACGGAGGGGCCCCAACCCGGACAGATTCTCCATCCCGCCTCCCGTCGGCTACTTCTCACGCCCCCAGCGCCGACCATCACCAAATCCCCCCCTGACACCAAGAAGAGACAGAGCTGGTACGTACGTGGGTCCGTGACTGCATCACATGTACGTATGTATAACTTTGTTGTTCGTCCCGTGTTTGTGTTTGTCTTTGTGTTCGCAGGGGTGGAGGCAAGGCGACGTGCTGCCGCTCTCCCCAACCACAGGAGGTACGTACAGCCATCCATTCATTTCACTCCCTCTCATTGATTGTGCGTTTTGGATGTCCGAAGGACTGGCAGCTGCTCGTCAAGGACAAGGACCGGCGCAGGAAGGAGCCCATGACCAGGCGGTAGCTGGAATGGATGGTGCGTACGCATATATGTATGTTTGTATCTGTGTAGGCAAGGAGTCGCACATACCAGACAGACAGACAGACCCACACGCTAGACATGCGTCATGGATGCGTGGGTTCCTGCATGTGCTGTGCTGTGTGCAGGCCGTTGAGAACAGGGGACGCACCCGTCATCTTCGGCAGGTCCCCACGGCCACCATCCCGAGCTGACCTTCGAGGGCAGCCCGCACACCGCAGGATGGGATCGGTCAGAGAGGCGGAGATCAAGAAGGCCTGTGCATGTAGCCCGGGATGGGGTCAATCGGTCGCCGACGACAAGACAAAGGAACAGCAAGGGGCCTTCGTGGGAAGGGTTAGCCCACACAAACACATTCTGCAGCAGATCAACCGTCTCTTAGTGTCTCTCCCTGCAGATCGCTGCCGACATTTTATATTTGCGGATGTTTTTTTCTCTACTTGGAATACGCACGACGACGACCATCGTGCTCAGCTGCCCACGAGGAGAGGGACAATAAGGGAGTTCAACCCAACAAGCGATAAGGGAGACCGGTGAGGTACGTAAGTGATGTATGTATCTTAAGATATTGTCGTCCATGTGTGGGCAGCGACGCCCGTGTGTCTTTGACGGCCGTGTGTGCGCCGCAGGCGTCGGATCCGACTCCCGCGGACCAGTCAGAGGCCGCCGCCGGGCGTAACAGCGTGGAAGGCGGTGGGATGGCTGTGGATCGCGCTTGGGTGCATCGCGGCGGCTGTAGTGATCCTCTACCTGCCGCACACGTGGATTCAACCAGTGGGGTCCCGAGCTCAGGGAAGATGGCGACACGTACGAATATATCTCTACAACACATACAGGGATAGATCACGTGTCGACACTGAGGTGTGTGTTGGCTCTCCTTTCCATTCGACAGGTTGTTTGTGAGCAAGTTCGGTGACGACGTGTCCACCAAAGACTCACCCGACCCGCCGCCACCTGCGAGCACGCTCCCACCCGACACTTTCTTGCCCTGCTCGCCGTCCACGCTGCCCGGCTGCTTTTTCAGGCTGTTAGGCGTAGGTGGTACGAAATGAGAGACACAGCACAACTTGATCGACGTAATGTTGCCCGTCTCCTGTCGCTTAGACTCTCAATCATCGCTGACTGCATTTTATATTTGGGACACTTTTCTGCACACGATGACGACTCCCTGCCGCATCTTCACGCCCCTTCCTCAGCCCATTCGTCACCCAGCTCATCCAGAGCTTCCTTCAGCGTTAGCAGCAGCAGCAGCAGCACCAGCAGCCCACCCCCTCCCGCCCTCTCCTCCCTGCCATCAGCGGCCCGGTGTCGCCGGCATACACGGCTGGAGCTGATATGCGTGTGTCGTCTGTCTCCGTCCCTGCGCCCGTGCCCAGCTGCGACGGTCGAGGACCTCTGCCAATCGTGGCCAACGGAAGCCAAGGAGGCCAGGTCGACGTCAATGAGGACCGTGTGGTGACCGTGATAGTGCCCCAGCCCCTCCTGCCGTCCCCCGTTGCTGCGCCTGCATCCGTCGGTGTGCCGGCTGCGGCGATCGGTGTGCCACAGCCACAGCAGCACCAGGGGCCATCACAGCGGCAGCATGAGGGCGTACTGCCCACACCGCCGGCCTCATCCCGAATCCGATCACTCCCCCCGTCGCCACCACAGGGCGTTTTTGGGGGTCCTGTTGTGTCGAACGGGGCTGGCGCTGCTGGTATGGGGATACCCGAGCGTTCCCCTGTCTCCCCGTCCCCGCCCCCGCGTGAGCCTCCAGCGTACGTCAGTCAGCCACGCGATGACGACCATCCCCACATTCGCCCACGTCTGCCGATGACATCTGTCGGTGCGCCTCCCCCACTGTTCGCCCACCGCCCTGCCATCCCCCCCGCCGGCAGGCCGTCCATTCCCCCACCACCCAGCAACTGCGGCCTGGGCGTGCCTCACCCTTCCCCACTCCTACCCCAGCCCCCATCACCACCACTCTCTCCTTCGATGGTGGACAAGGACAACGCCTGGAGCCCAACCGCAAGAGGTGGGGGGATGCCCCGCTTCGGGCCTGACAGCAGGGACATGTCGGTGCCACAGCCACAGCAGCACCAGCAGCCATCACAGCGGCAGCATGAGGGCATACTGCCCACACCGCCGACCTCTATCCAGATTTTGCCGCCCCCACAAGCCCGACCACTCCCTCCGCCCCCGCCACAGCCACAGCCCACGCCCAAAAAGATCATGCCCCGATCACCACCCGCCCCATCACCCGGTGCCCACCAGCCCCCTCACCACCACCAGCACCACCACCGAGGACCCCCACCCCCACGACGAGGCCGAGGGGGCCGCCCACCGCCCGGCTCGTACTGGCGGCCTGTGCGCGTACATTGGGGGATTTCATGAGGGCGGTGAGGCGAGGCGGTAATCAGCACAGAAGGGAGATGAGGCTGAAGCGCCGGGAGGAGGAGCAGGAGAGGAGGGCGGGAGGCGAGGGGGAAGGAGAGGGCAGCCCGCACACGGCAGGATGCGATCGGTCATCAAGAAGGCGTGTGCATGTATCCCGGGATGGGGTCAATCGGTCGCCGACGACAAGACAAAGGAACAGCAAGGGGCCTTCGTGGGAAGGGTCAGCCCACACAAACACATTCTGCAGCAGATCAACGGTCTCTTCGAGTCTCTCCCTGCAGATCGCTGCCGACATTTTATATTTGCGGATGTTTTTTCTCTACTTGGAATACGCACGACGACGACCATCGTGCTCAGCTGCCCACGAGGAGAGGGACAATAAGGGAGTTCAACCCAACAAGCGATAAGGAAGACCAATGAGGTACGTAAGTGATGTATCTTAAGATACTGTCATCCATTTGTGGGCAGCGACGCCCGTGTGTCTTTGACGGCCGTGTGTGCGCCGCAGGCGTTGGATCCGACTCCCGCAGACCAGTCAGACGCCGCCGCCGCAGGTGTTGTTGATGCCTACAGTCGAATGCCGCAGCCGGGCCTTGGTGCGCAGACTTTCTCTTTGCTGCTTAAAGCAAACGGGCGTGTTGGCCGGCCTGCTGCAGTGGGACAAGGAGCAGGAGCAAACTCTCTGAACAAGAAAGTTCCCCTCGTCCAACAAGGTGGACTATCTCTCTCAAGCCCCAATTGAAGGCCAGAGTGAAGGCCAGAGTCATCGAATTAAAGGCCGCATCGTTTAGAAGCCTGATATCCGCCTTTATGTCAATATCGTCTTACACTCGGAGCAAAAAGTCAATATCGAAAATAATCAATATCGCCAACAACGCCTTTTCCATCCTCCTCGTCATTGGACGTCGTCGAGGAGCAGGGGGTCGATTGTTGGTCGCTGTCAGCTTGGTGGCGCTAGGTCAAGATCGGGGTGAGGCGTTGGAGGATCACACCAGGTGGTGGCTGACACTGTCTCGCTGCTGTCATCTTGATTCATCAGGTTGGTGTGGCGTCCATTCATCGCTGTCTACATTTTATATGCCTCGGGCCCCTATCTCTCAACAACGCGCTGTCGGTGCTACTTGCTCTGTGAGGCTCAGAGGAAAGACAATAGCTGCGGACCCACGCCGCCTTCAATCCCCCTCACACAGCTGCACCAGCCCCCTTGTGTCTCCAGCCGCACCAGCCCCCTGCACGACATAAGGGGGCCAGCAAGGCAAGGCCGCCACAGAGGCTCGAGGACGACCCCCGCATTCAGAGGGCCGTGTTGTGGCCCTGGGGCGGGCATGGCCTGGCAGCCACCTGTGCCACCATCAAGACCTGCTGCCACTGCTGGACGACCGCCACCGGCACCTCCCGTCCTGCTGGTGCATTCGTCACTGGCACCGTCTGTGGCAGCTGGACCTGATATGCATGTGTCGTCCGCCGCCGTCCCTGCGGCCATGCCCAGCGAGAGTCGAGGACCTCTACCAATGGCGGCCAACGGGAGCCTAGGGGGCCAGCTCAAGGTAAATGAGGACCGTGTGGTGACTGTGATCGTGCCCGCTCCATCGGCAGGCCGTCCATTCCCCGTCAGATGATTCCTCAGCAGCAGCCCGGGATCGTCCCTCCTCCACCACCCAGCAGCTGCGGCCTGGGCGTGCCCACCCTACCGGCACCGCAACTCGGCCTCCTGGTACTCAAGATCAACCACAGGCACGGCTACAAGTGCAAGGACGTGCCCGACAAGATGGTCCGAGGCAGCTGCCGCCATCGATGGCGGACGGATGGCGATGACGGAGCAACAGCGCCAGCACACCCTCGGCAAGTGCAGTGGAGGGACTGAAGAAGCGGCCGGACCTCATCGGAGACTTTGTTCAAGATCCTCGATTCATGCTGGAGCTCAAGACTCCCACACCACCGACCACACCACCTGTGGAAGGACAGACAACGACGACAACGACGACAACGACCACCACCAGCAGCAACAGCAGCAACAGCAGGGAGGCGGCAGACCAACTGGCGCGGCCACTGCACATGGATCGCGGCCCACCCCCCAATCCTACTGTGTCGTCGACACAGCCGTCATCAGCCCACCACCAGCTGCTGCTGGTGCCGGTGATGGTGCCGAGGTCAGTGCCGTTGACTTGGACACCGAGGGAGGGCAGGATGTGCACATCGGGGGCGAGGAGGAGCAGCCTCCAGCAGGAGGCGCAGCAGCAACCGCCCAGCCTGCAGGAGCGACCGGAGGGGGAGGGGAAAGGACCTGCCAGTAGCGGCGTAAGTATGTCGTTTAGCTTGAGGTAAAGCTGCGCGAATCTACAGCGCTGCCGTTAGGTAATGGACAGTTCCAAAGCTGCGCATTTCTTTCTGTTCTCGCTTTTTGAACAGTTGTGGCCAGAGAGACGCGTCTTCGAATTGTGGCAGACACGGATGTTACACGGCACAAGAGCCATCAGAAGAGCCTCCTCTACCTCATAGTGCGCGTGCAGGCACCTGAACATTCAGGTGCCTGCACGCGCAGACAAGGCACAGATAAGCAACACACATGAAAGGACACTCTGTTTTGCCATTTGGCAGATCGACTGGCTCCTCCCTTCCGTGTTGTTGAAGCTAGCAAACATCTACTAGAAAGCCCACAATCTGTCTATGTGTCGGTTATCGCTTGACAACGCAAAAAGGCAAGTAGCGGCGTAAGTGTTAGCATGTGCGGCAGAAAGGCGACAAAGGCACCAGCGGCAGAGGCAGGGAGGGGCAAGGGCAAGAAGGACAAGGCGGCCAAATTGCATGCCATCCACTCGGTCAGCGCGCTCACACAAACACACACACACACACACGCACTGACCTCGTGAATGCACGCTCGTTGCTCTAACAGGCGCTTGAGAGGGTTCGAAAGGGAACCGGCACACCCGCACCCGCACGTGCGCCGCCCCCACCCGGCCGTGCAGCCTCGTCCGTGTCGTCTCCACCCATGGACGTTTCCCGGGGCACGTCGTCTCCAGTCTGGATGCGGAGAGGGAGAGGGAGATGAGGAGAGGCCGGCCGAGTCGCCACGAGAGGCTGAGGGCGAGGGTGAGGCTGCCGCAGCGGGTGAGGCCGAGCCACCTGCCCAGATTGGCGAGGAGGCGGAGCAGCCAGAGGCTCAGGAGGCCGCAGGGGAGGCCGCTGCGGAGGACATCGAGGTCACGGCCACATCACTGTCGCGGGATGGGGCGTACCTCAACCCCCAATTCTCGCGACAGACTATGGTGCTCTCCCGAAAGTGCAGGAGGCCGCAGGGGAGTGGGAGGTCGCAGGGGATGGAGAGGCGTGATGATTGGCAGCGCTATCCGAGCGATGAAGTGCGGCATTGCCGGCCCATGCCGTCGCCGTGCGCGTCGGCTCCGGGCTCAAGTTCTTCAAGATACATTGGACCTCCTGCTGGAGCAGAAGGTCCTTGAGCTTTCAGCCGACGTCGTCCGGATGTCAATGGCTGCAATCGATAAGCTGTCCGACATGACGGTTTCAGCGGCAGCGGTGAGGATCAGCCATCTGCCCCCGCTCCCTCACCGGCCACCGACCAAGCCACAGCCCGGGATGAGGCGGCGACCGTCGCTCAAGAACCCAGCACACCATCGCCCACACCACCTACCGACCAAGAGATGGCCGCAGCGGAACCGCGGCCCTCTCTTGAGATCCCACGGGAGCTTCTGTGGAACATCTTAAGGCATGTCGCCGATGAAGCACTCGTTGGTAAGGTCGTCAGCCAGTGAGTGAATGGGTGCATCTCAAATGTCTCTTGTGCGTGCTGCATGAACAGTGTGTCATGAGTCTACGACAGAGGTGTCTGCGCACCGCCAGCGCGTCGATCGGCAACGACGGGCGGATCGTTCTCGGCGCCTCATCGATAGGTACACGCACACCTCAGGCCCTTCGAGGACGGAAGAGGTGGAAAGGGGGAAGAAAGACGACATGAAAGAGAGAGAGACGACGAAAGGAATCGTTAGTCTCTTGTTGATTTGATTTGACTGTGTCTCTTACCAGATCGCCGCCTACATTTTATATTTCTGAGGCTCTGATCGACTTCGATGCACAGTAAGGGACGTACACGTCGATGTGAGTCTACCAACAGACATCCCGCCTCATTGGGAATCAGGCCTCCGCGTCATATGTATGTCGCCCCAGAACAGCCCTATCTCTGTCAGTGCCATGGTGCGTGGTTCTATGCAGTGCACAGCCAATGATGTGGTCAGCTTTCAGACCAGATGGACACGTGTGTCTTGTCGAAGTCTTTTATCCATCAGTGGTCGCACGCAAACACACCGCACAAACACACCGCTGTCGGCGGCAAGCGATAAGCCCCGCTTCTCATCTTATTAGGGGGATGGCGGCTGCACAGAGACCGAAAGTGTCTCCCCAATAACAGAAAGCGAAAGTGCCCTCCCAGGGTGCTTGTCGCTGGTGCTGACTCGGGAAACGCTGGCGACTTCTCTCACAGACAGAAAAGGCCTCAAATGATGGGAGCAATCGCGATGTCGATCCATTTTCGTAATGCGAGCTCACCCAACGAAGCAGCGTGGGAGCGTAGCAGCAGCATAGATCTTGGCGAAGACCATGGCGAGCAGGCACTGGACAATCGCATACATCATCGAGAAATACGCTCGGAGACCGATTCGGTCTATCACAATGGTATGCCGACTTACGCACAGAGCCATGCTCATGTGTGTGCATCTGTGTGTGTGCAGCGGCAGCTCATGAACATCACATCGACGGCACCGTCTGCCCTCATCAGGAACGCGGAGTGGCTGCGTGAGGAAATGGCGGTGCGGTTCGCCCATCGGCTGTGCGACTTCAACAGACAACCGCACATCGTGGCGCTCAATCCTCACATACACCAGGTGAATGACCAGACATCGACACAGCACAGAAGACGCATGCACCTGATGAGCCTGTCTGTGTGTCTGGTTGGGTTGGCAGGTGTATGAGCTGTACACGAGTGCGTTCGAGCAGCTGGTGGAGTTTCCTCCCGTGCGTGACGAGGAGGGCGAGAGCAGCTTCACCAAGCTCATCGAGGATGTGGTGGCATCGCAGGGCAACGTGGTGGACCAGATGCGGCGGGGCGTCAAGGACCTCAAGACCATCTGCCCGGACGTCTCCAGCACACTCGACAACTTCCTCGAGAGGCTACTCGTTACCAGGATATCGAGGAGGTCAGTAAAAGAGGTCACACACAGGCAAGGACCATGATTGTTTGATGGGTGTGTGATGGTCTTGGTGGCTGTATAAAGGGTGTTGTTGGAGCATCACATCGGTCTCCACAACCCGCGGCCCGACTATGCGGGTGTGGTGCACCTCCACTGCCACCCCGTCGATGTGATAATGCACGTGGCGGAGCAGGTACGGGGCATCTGCAAGCAGACCTTCGGCCTCTCGCCACCTGTCAACATCAAAGGTGAGTCTGAATGACACGTGTTTTCGCGTCTGAATGGCGCGTATGTCTGTCAGGCAACCTCGAGACGACCTTCCCATTCATCCCCGAGCACCTCAAGATCATCCTCTACGAGATCTTGAAAAACTCAATGAGGGCGACGGTGGAGTTCTGCACTCTGGGCAACTCACTCGGTGCGTGCGGCAGACAACACAACACACAGGAGCACCACAAAGACAAGGGAGCTATGTGCGTCTGTGGTTTGGTGTCCGTCTAGGGTCGATTCCTGTGAACGACGACGATCTGCCGCCCATCGAAATAGCCATTTTCAAGGGTCAGAAAGACGTCATCATCAAAATATCAGACAAAGGTGGGACAACTGCTGGCTGGCAAAGCGGCAGAGGCAGACAGACCACCGTGCTGTGCTGCCTCTGTCTCTCGTGTGTGTGAGCAGGTGGTGGTATCCTGCCGCAGCGGCTGCAGCGAATATGGAGCTATGGGTCAGCCATACACACACGCGCACGCACACATACACACACACACACACACTAATACAAACACACAAGGCACGGCAGCCAGCGAGCGGGCCGATGGATCTATTATCATGGCGTTTCCGTCGTGTGCTGTGCAGCTTCACCACAGTAGACGAGTCGACCGACTCGAATGCCAGCCCCAGAGAGCGCAGCAGTGAGTTGGCTGGCTACGGCTTCGGCCTGCCGCTGGCGAGGGGATACGCCAGGTACTTCGGAGGTGACATACACATACAGGTCGGTAGGATGCGATGCAGCCGTGCACGGCCCACCGACAACCACGCACGCGCACATTCAGCCATGGCCTCCTCTGTGTGTGAATGTGTGTGTGTGCAGAGCATGTTGGGCCACGGCACTGACACGTACATCAACCTCAACCACGTGGGCGACCAGCTCGAAGCCCTCGCCGACTGGTCGGTGACGACGCCGCTTCTGCTGCAGCAGGTCGACTGCCACGGCGGCCCGACCGCATCGGCAGACCCCAGAAAAGAGTATAGGTACATCACACCCGCTGGCTACTCACACACATCCCAACGACCGACGTCCGTGTGGAACGGCTAGACAGACAGACAGACAGATGGCTGTTGGTGAGTGGATTGGATGTGTGTGTGGACTCACTCACTACAGACATGGATAGATACGTACGGGTGTGTATGGTGTGTCGGGGAGCCACGTGCTTTTTCTGCGGGGCGTTCGGGTGCGGTGTGTGCAGTGTCATCTGCCATGTCGTATGTATGATTGATGTGATGTGATAATTGTATGTACAGTCAGTTCACACAGGAAGAATCGATCTAGCTATCGCGGGTTGGTTGTTTCGTGTTGTTTGTTGCCGTCACTCGTCCGTCATCGGTGTGGCTGTGGCTGTAGCATATATGGATGGATGTGTACGCGTACGCTGGCTGTGGCCGGCATGCAATGCAGTGCGTGGCATTTACGTGTGTGTGTGGTGGCGCGGGGATTCCGATGAATGAATGGACTGTTCGCACATCGATGGATGAGCCAATCGAATTAATGTCCAGAGAGTCAGATCGACAGCGGTGAGCCAAAAAAGCACTGTAGCCCAGGCAAAGCCCTTACTGTCTATCGCCCCACACCACACACACGCACAGGAGAAAATCAGCGGACCACCCCATCGATATGCCGCCTCACACCCCATCACATCCATCATCTGTCGCATCATGGTTTGTAGAGGTCCGGTCTGCGGTGCTCACAGACGGGCATCTTCATCCTCACCCCAGCCAATATGGCCGCGTCCACCTCAGCCACCCCCAGCCTGCCCACCGACCCATCGCTGTTCGGTCCCAGCTCGCCGCCGCCACAGTCCACCAACACCTCTCCTGACACGACACACCATACTCACGGTGCAAAGCTCAGCTGCACTCCGATGCATCTCTGTGTGTGTGTGTGTGTGTGTGTGTGTTGCTTACTTACCCCATGGATTGATGATAACTGCATGGCCGTAGGAGTGCCGCTTGTCATTGTGCTTGCCACCCTGACCACACACCAGGCAGGCCATCGATGCATGGGAATGCACTTGGAAGTGCGGCGTCCATCTCACCTGTGCTGCCGCGATGACATAGCACTGCGTCTCGATGGCCCTCGCACGAAGCAGCGGCTCCCAGTGAGCCAATCCTACATACGAAACCCGCTGTAAGCTAAGCGACCGTTTCCATGCGTCTTGCGTGCCCTCCCTCCCTCCCTGAGGTGACCTGTGCGGAACGTGAATGCTGAGGGCACCAGCAGCACGTCGGCGCCGCGCAGTCGCAGGGCCGAGTACAACTCGGGAAACCTGCAGCCAGGAAGATACATACATACGATCCAGTGGAAGGCGTCAATGGCTGCACCTCTCTCTCTCAGATGCGACTGACTCACCTGAGGTCATAGCAGACGCTCAGCCCCAGCTGGCCTGCAGGCGACTCAGCCACCACCACCTCCCCCCCGGCCTCAGTGAAGGACGACTCTCGGAACTCCTGGGGATAGTTGACGTCGAACAGGTGGATCTTCCGATACACAGACACAATCTTGCCGTCGCTGTCGACGATGACGTGTGTGTTGAAGAGCTTGTTCGGGTCGGATGGGTTTCGCTCCTGGAAGCCGCCGTATGACACCCACATGCTGTATTTCTTGGCCAGGTCGCAGTAGCGGGTGAAGAGGGGGCCATCCAGGGGCTCGGCTATCTTGAGGGACTGGTGGAAGGACTCGCCAAGGAATGCAAAGGTCTCGGGAAAGAAGACCATTGCACAGGAGCGCTCCTTGGCCACCTGGAGAAGCCTCTCCGCCTCCTGTCGACACCGCACGACACACATGACATGAAAGTGAAGGGGCACGAGTGAAGGGTCCAGTGCAGTGCATGTGCACCCCATGATCTCTCGCCTGGAAGTTCTTCTCGATATCGGTGGTGGATGTGAGCTGCGCGACGCCAACGACGCATGAACTGCCGCCATCTGAGACTCTTTCGCCTCTATAGCCATCTGAGACTCTTTCGCCTCTATAGCCATCTGAGACCCTCATCCTCTCAACACAGCGGGAGAAGGGCCGCCGCTGATGCTGCTGCTGGTCTGTTCTCCGCGCACTGCCAGCGTGTGCGAGGTTGAATGCTGATGCGGATGCTGATGAGTGGCTGACGAGGCAGAGGTTGGCGAAGAGCGCGGCTGCGGTTCTTTGCTGACGCCACACGAGGGACAATTGCATACGGCGTCAGCGGTCCGCCGGACTCATAAAACCCAGTCCTCGAAGCGCAGATCTTTCGGCGATCTGCAAGCTAAGCTCGCAGGGGACCGTGAAGAAACGACGAAACAAGAACGAACAGTCAAACACGGCAAGGTCGGAATAAGGTGTCCTGCAATAATGGCCTCTGAAATCGTCTTCTGTAATGCATGTGTGTGGCTATGACAGCCATGGTCGTGAGCATCGCAGCCGCCCTTCTGCTGGCCCTTGACGCGGCCCACGTCGCCTCTGCAATGGTCCACGCACGGAGGGACGAGCCCGTAACACGGCTATCGACAGAATTCGTCAAGGGATACCGAAAAGACGTAAGCCCCGAACGATATATGTCAAACCCGCACCGGCCCGCACCCGCACCCAGTGCAGTGTGTCCGTCCGTCCGTCCGTCAGCTGACCGTGTCAGTCTTCGACGGCAAGGCCCAGCAGCAGCAGCAGCAGCAGCATCTCAAGTACAGGGGTAGTAGCATCATAGTGCCGAGGAGTTATGAGGAGTACATGACGGGCCTGATGCACAAGCGGGATCGGTGCGGCGAGTGTGGGATGGTGTTTATCTACAGGCAGGACGGGACGCTGTCCTTCATCATGGACAACACCCACATCGACTTGGTATGGTACGCACATCTCATCTGCAATGGCTATGAGTCCGTTCGGCCCCTTCTCTAGGACATGGTGTTTGTCAACAGTGACAACGTGATTGTCGATATCCAGTAAGAACGAAAGGAAGAACGAGGGGAGACAGACAGCACTCACTGATTATGATGATGTGTGTGTGTGTGCAGGCCCGCCAAGGCGCGGCAGGACGGAGTCATCTCGTCAACACGGCCTGCCAGCTACAACATCGAGCTCATGGTCGGCCGATGGATGGCTCCTCTGTCAGTCAGTGCATGTGTGTTGTGTGCCCGGTGGCTGTGTGTGTGTGTGTGTGTGTGTGTGTGCAGGGCGGCGTGTGCCGAGAGAGGGGTATTCAGGTGGGCGACAGGGTGCACTTCGATTGGCACATCCCATGCAGTGACTCCCGTGGCAATGGCAATGACGCCAGTGGAGAAGAGGTGTGTTTCAAGGCGTAATTGACGATGCTCGTCTCGTCGGTGCGTGTGTCGGTGTGACAGTCAGTATACAGACCTTTCTTCTGTGCGCATGACATGAACGGCTCTCTCTCTGTGTGTGTGTGTCGTGAATGCGTCACCTCTTCATTCACGTCTCCCTGTTTGCTTGCAGTGATAAGTCACGAACGTACCTACGCCACCTACGCACCAACGCCTTATCAATCCTTTCTTGCTCTCGCCAGCCAGACAGCCAGCCAGCCAGCCTGTCGTCTCCCTCTCTCTCCGTGTCTCGGACGGCAATCGGCAACGCGCAGCCTCCACTGCTGGTGTGCAGCAATAGGGCCTCACCTTGCCGACAGCCGTACAACACACAGAGACAGAGTACGACAGCAGACAGGTCGACACACAACAAAGAGTGAGTCACGTCATGCCATGCCACGCCCAACATCAGGCACACACACGTCAGCTTAGGAGGCCCTAGAAATGTCGATCGAATGGAAGGAAGAGGCAGCCAGGCAAGTGGGTGAATGAGTGAATGAGGGCGCCGGCGCATGACAGCACACCATGAGCATGGGCATGAGGATGACCATGGATGGATGCTGCGAGTGAGTCGAGGACGCGCAGCCTGCCTGTCGCACTCAAATCAGGTGGTGCGACGGCAGACAGGCGACGGTCGCTCGGGAAAACTCTAGCGCACGACGCGACGCGCACACACAAACGACCGACCATGCCTCTCTCTTATTCTCGTTGTCTTCCTTCTTTCATGTCATGCGGCTGAAAAATCCGCCCGCCTCCCGGCCCCCAACACAACAAAACCCAACAAGCCCACCAGGTGTCATGCCATGTCATGTGATGGATGCCATGAAATGTATGTCATCGTTGTCACAAAGAGGGTATGGTGTAGCTAGACGAAGAAGAAAGGGCTTACGATTAGATTGCGCACATGACATGAAACTGCGTCACAGCCATGCATGAGTAAGTGAGCGAGCAAGCACACACAGACAGACAGACAGCAAGTGAGAGAAGGAAGAGACTGACTGGTCAGTCAGTCGACTATCGATGGTGTGGATGGATGGATAGATGGATGGAATGACATGCATGGAATGGATGGATCAAAAAAGGGCTCTCAAGTCATTGGAAGCCCGGCTGCGCGTGCGCATCTTTCCTCTGTGCACCATCACCCATCCTGCGCCAGTGACCAGCAGCCCCCTCTGGTGAGAGCAGCTGCCACTGACGCCAAGATGGGCAATGGCGCACGAGAGGTAGATCGACACGCAACAACCACTCACAGCCAACAGTCAAGGCCATTCAGGCAGGAACACTCAAACCTCTCATCTCCGCCTGTCTTTCGCTTCATGTGCCGGGTCTCTCTGTGCCGGTCGCCTCCTCCAACTCAACCTCATCTGATCACGATGGTGTCACGTGACCAGCCAGAGGATGGGCTGACGGGAATGATGGACACAGAGAGACGCACAAAGCGATTGCTGCAAAACCCTCACTCAAGAGGGGCAAAATGACACCATTTCCACCACCACCACCAGCACCACCACCACCCCATCAGCCAGCAGACGACGACCCGACCACTCGACAAGACGACAGACGACGCACGACGCACGACACACGACAACACACGACCGACCGACGACCGACAGCCAGACCCCCTCACCTCACCCAGCCCACTTCCCCCATCCATCCCATCAGAGTGAACGCTGTCCGCGTTGGCTGTAACTAACGAGTGATGCACACCACACACCTGCCATACGACCACACACCACATCACCACGCCGGCCGCACCACACCAAACATGCATGCCACACACAACACAACACAGACAGACACAGGGAGATAGAAATATAAAGCCGGTCGGTCACACACCAGACCACCCTCCCGCGCAAAGAAGAAAGGAAGAAGGCAGGCAACGGGGCTCACTCGACAGGCGAACCACAGGCGCCGCGATTGAATTTCCCGCCTGCCTGCCTGTGCCACTCCACCCAGCAACCTGCTCTGATGCAATGCCGTCACACAACACCAGAGGCCGTTGCCGGGAGGAATGGCAGGCAGGCTGGCGGCAAAACAATCGCAGCCCATGATAGAACCGATGCTCGTTGTCGGCCTGCCTGTCTGGTTGCATCTGTCCATTCAAAAATCACTTGTAGAGTCTTTCTCTCTCAGAATGAGCCAGGGGAGGGGAAAGGAACAAGCGATCCAACCAACAGGCACACAGGACAATGAAGAGAGGCTAGAGAGAAGGGCTGGGGGTGGGCCGGGGGCGGGTGGGGTGGCGCTTAAAGGAAGAAAGATGCTCGCCACGCACAGGGTGGACGCGCCGACAACAAATAGATAGATAGGTCAAGAAAGAAAGACGTGAGCGACCAACAAGGCAACTGACTAAACCAGCAATCAATCAATCAATCCATCCACACAAACACACAGGCAGGTCGCGTCCTCCACGCCTCACCTCGCACCACACAGACACGCGCACACACACACACTTTTCTGTCTTTCCTCCGCTGCGCTCACACCCGTCGTCTCGCGTTTCCCGACGGGCAAATCATAGCTCTCCCCTCTCAGCCAGTAGCCAGCCCACCAGGCGCACACACACGTCCACGCAGCACATGCACACATTTTCACGCATATGCACACATAACATACACAGATGGTCTCAACTCGCAGCCACATGGTGGCCCGAGGATCGAAAAAAGGGCTGCATTTCTGCATCCATACTGCTTTCCTTGATGCATCTGAGCAGCCCTGCCCACGCCACACCCGCCACACCCACACGCATATGCACCACTTCACTCCATCACAGACACCCACCGATCCCAGCCATCCGGCCGCCCAAATGGAGCGAGCGGACCAGACAGAGAGACCGACGGGCAGACGGCGGCAGTGCACTGCGGCAGGAGCAGGTAGGTCAGTTGGCGGGGCCCTTGAAAATTGCGCCTGCGAAAAACGCCTGGGAAGGGGAGGGAGGGGGTGGATATGTATTGATATGTATCGGTATGGGCAGCCATCCATCCATCCATCCATCCAGGCAGGCAGGCAGGCACCAGGCTACTGGCGCTGGACGACACGACACACACACACATGAAGGCATGTAGAGAGAGAGAGAGATGAAGTAAGTGCGTGCGATGAATGCGATGGATGTCGGTATGGCTTATGGATCCCTCAGGAAGAGAGCGAGGGCCAGGAAAAAGACGCACGGCTTTGTGGGGGAATCAGCCGGCCGGAGCAACCAGACATACACACGGACACGCAGGCAGCCACACAGACAGACAGACAGACAGACAGGCAGACAGACAGCAGGGCGGTCACACACCCTCCGAACAAAGTGGAGGTGCGACGCGCCCGCCCGACAGTCACTCACAGAGGAAGCCATTGCAGCACCATAGGAATCACAGACAGACAGACAGACAGCCAGACGGACGGCCAGACAGGCGGACGATACAAATTAGCACCGCAGCGTACCACTCACACAACACAGCACAAGCAAGCAGACAGACAGACAGACGGACGGAAGGCCCCCACACTGCTGTTTGTTCTCAGTTACCTGGCTTAGTATCTATCGCCAGCCAAAGTGAGTAGTGAGTAGCGTAGCAGCCGAACCAGCCCAGCCCCCTCTCTCACCCCATCCCTCACCCTTCCCACCCCCCCACCATGAGCACGGACGCACGGACGCGACAGTCCCCCCCTCTGTGAGGCATCGTCACGCCTCAGCAAGTAGGTCGAAAAAAGCGGGATAGAGACCATCCATCCATCCATCCATTACGCCATGTTTGGCATGAGCGGTGGTTGGTGCTGCCCGACGCGGCAGTCGGCCTGCCACTGGCAGTAGCCGCACCCACACGACTCGCCGCCGCACCGGCCGTAGAAGTCGTCCTCACCGCCCAGGCCTGGGCGGCCAACACTGCCACCGCCACCGCCACCAGCACGGCGCTTCCTGCACCAAACCAACACACGTAGAGAGACTGCCTGCGCGAATGGTGGCGCGAGTGAATGGCGCGGCGGCTCACTGACCGTTTGCTGGCCTCTGCCATCTCTCTGAGCTGCTGCTGCTTGTTCTGTTTCTGCCGCAGGAACCGCTCCGAGATGGCGACGGCCTCATTCCAGAGGCCGCAGTGGACGGCCATGCGCAGCAGCTGCGGGATGGTGGCGCACTTGAGGCGCGCGATACTACCGACACTGATGTGATGACAGACGCAACGGATCACACACATAGACAGACACATGAATGTGTGTGTGGTGGGTGGCTGGTGTCTGTGTGTGGGGAAGGGACTGACTGACTGACTGACTGACCTGCTCTTGAGGTTCTTGCAGGTCCGCAGCTTGTCGCTGATGAGCGCCTTCAGCTCCGCCCTTCCCTGCTCACCCTACACACAACACAACACACATGACATCCATCACACCCACAAGTGTGTGAAGTGCCGCTTGCCCATTTCTAGTGTCGTCCGTCCCACTCACTCACCAGTGGCAGCTTCATATTCTCCTGGTAGGTCACAGTGCCCGTCGAGTCAGACACACACGGCGTCGCCACGGGCGGTGCCATCCCCATACCAACACCGCCCACACCCACACCCACGCTCATATGCATGTCGCCGGCGTGTGTGGTGGTGGCGTGCGATGCCGCCAGCACCGGCGCGCCAAACACACCCGACTGAGGCCGCACCTGGCGGCCCGCTGCGATGGGCGAGAAGGAAGACGGCGGGTGGGACATGACGAATGGCGCCCGGCTGGGCGCCTGTGGCGAGAATGGTGGCGTGTTGCTGGAAGGGCTGTAGCTGCCTGACGGGCTGGCGGGTGCGATGGGCGGGAGGAAGAATGGCGACTGGTTGTGGGTGCTGGTGTGGTTGTGGGTGCGGGGGAGTGTGTGCGGTGTGTAGGGTGCCACAGGCTGGTAGGGGAAGTGGTGGGGGATGGGGTGGGGCAGCGGAGGGGCAGCCGCCCAGGTCGGCGTGGTGTACTGCACCTGGCTGCAGCCATATATCCACAACGCAAGGAGAGCGAGACAAGGACAGGACAGGACCGATGTGTGTGATGTGGTTCTGTACGTCAGTTCTTTTGGTCTGTGTTTCGCATCTGGTCTCATCTCACCTGGCAGGTTGTGAGGGTGAGGAGGATCCCCCTCTGTCGGATCCCCCGTCGCTGCTCTCACTCTTGACCCGACCACCGCTGGAGTCCAGCCCCTGTGCAGGGGCAGCACCCACCCCCACCCCGCCCCACGCCTTGCCGGTCTCGTCTATCACCTTCTCCAGAATGCCGCGCAAGATCTCGCACTCCTCCTCGCACACACGACGCTTCTTGGCCGCAGACGGACCCCCTCCGAGCTCACTGCTGCTGCCACTGGTGGTGGTGGTGGTGCCCTTCTCGGTTTTGATGGCCTCCCTCTCGCGCTTCCGGTTGACGGCCTGCTCCTCGGAGCCCAGCACATCAAGCCATGACCGCTGCTCCGACGTGGTGGAGAGGTTGGACTCCTTCTTGGGGACGGCGAGGGGGAAGAGGGCCGAGAGGGTGGTGGTGGTGGTGGGCGGCGCTGGGGGGAGTGTGTGCTTGATGCGATTGGTGAGGAACGTCTCGTTGCCGGTGGCCATGGCGTCGATAAACGAGTTGCTCTCGAACTCGGTGATGTCGAAATCCAAATCGTAGCCGAAACTGTCACACACACACACACACACAACACACAACACAATATCACCACAATCACACATCGTGAGAACACCTTGTCCCTCTTCTCCCGTGCTACGCTACCTGCCGTTGGAGATGCGCCTGTCGATGTCGAGGCCGTGGGCGTCGCACTTGACCACCGAGGGGTCGTGTGTGTTGTCGTCGGTCATGCGGGAGTCGGCCGACGAGAGTGCCGGTGAGGCGGTGAGGGGGGCGTTGGCCGACTCGTTGGCCATCTGGCTGTGGTGCACCTGCACCGCGACGCTCCTGAACACCAGAGACACAGTGAGACATGCTGCCACTGCTCACCAACTCCTTGCTGGAGGGCTCCTTCGCCTACCAGTGGCCGGAGGCGTGGGCGATTTTGAGCAGCTCAGCGGTCGAGCTGCGGAAGAGGACCTGCAGGAACCGTCCACAGCAGCAAAGTGACCCTCACAAGTGCCCGAGACAGAATGTGCAAAGCCACGGCGCACTCACCACCCAGATCTTTCTCGCCTGGCTGCCCTGCCCTCTCTCTGCCCGCCCTCCCCTGCCCTCCCACCTGCTGCAGGTTGTCGACGGTGGAGAGGTAGTCGTTGGTGGATGCCGCCGACAGCAGAAAGTCGATGAGCACGAACTTGCCAGCCGTGCCCAGAGACAGATCAATGCCGTCCTTGTAGTCGTGCTTGTCTGTGCATTGTGGCACCGCACACACGAGCGGCGGGGTGGTGCCTGGCGTGGATGGGGTGGTTGATTCGGTGACGGTGGGTGCTGAGCCTTCACAGGCGGGCATGAAAACACCGACAGAGAGATGCGCTGGTGAGTCCAGGGGTGGGAGATCCGCGACGCAGGGATGCTAAGGAGCAGCAGGAGAGGCGCACACAGAGAGAGTTTGCCTTTTAAGGCTAAGCTCGCAAAGACTTGCGAGCTTCGGGGAATGACAGCGTTTGCCTCCCCCGATGCTTCGCGATCATCTTAGCCGCCTTTGTACGAGGCCTGTGACCGCGTGCCGTCCGTATGCGACGACAAAACCAGCAGCGCATCCGCCTCATTCATCCGGCAGCCCCCCGCCCTCACTTCGAATCACTCAGGATTTCGCGACCTCTGCAGACGGCACTACAAGCATCATGCAGCGGCTTCACATTGCTGCCATTACTGATCCCTCGTGTTTTGACTCATCACCCGCATGGGCGGCTCGCTTGGAGGAGGTGTGTGGGCGCATTGATGAATTGTCTGAGGACGACTGCCTGCGGCTGTGGCGCATTCTGGTGGCTGTCGAGTGTGCGGATGCAGATCTGCTGCTGAAGGTGATCTCGGGTTCGGCGCATTGTCGTCACTGGGGAGGCTGGGAAGATGGCGATGTCGGCTCGATGTCGCGGTATCGTTCTGAGGCACTGCTGGTGGATGTTGTTCGCTACCTCGAGAAGGGACAGCTCTTCCTGCAGCCTGCTCGGGACGCTGCCATCTCTTTCGTGGCTCAACGAGCGTGGAGCACCTCTCATCTGTCGAGTGACGACGTTCTGATTTTTCTCAAGGAAAGCTGCCGCGCCCCTCTTACACCCGGTGCACTGGAAGGAGCAGCAGAGTGGGTTGCGGACCACGTACGGATGCTTCGGGCAGACCAGTTGCTGACGGCCGTGTCCCTCCTCCTTCCATCCATCAACGACCCAAGTCAGCATTCGGCCGTGCTGCCAGCTTTCCGGGCCATTGCCGAGGCAGTGGAGAGCCGCTTCAGCTCGCTCGACCCACACACCCTTCTGCACATCATGGGCGGCTATGCGCTGGCCGGTGCGGGCAGCCCTGTGTCGTTCAAGCGGCTGCTTCGTCTGCTGGACCCTTCATTCGCCTCAATGGAGCTTCGGGACCTCTTTCTCTACCTCGTGTGCGTGGCAGCCGCGCCATCGGGCATATTGAGGGTGGGGAGTGCCGCCAAGGTGAAGAGGAGGCGACGGGCGGCCAGCAAGTCGATTATGGGGTATCTTGCGTTGCGTGAGAGGGAGGGGGCGCCGCAGCAGGTGGTCCGCTTCCCGCGGTTCGACCAGAGGGTGCTGCACTGCTGCCAGGCCGTGAGAGGCGACATCCTTGCCATGATGAGTGGGCGGACAGAGGGCCTGCCCGCGTCGCCCCTGCCTCTCCCATACTGCCTGCCCATTCTGCACACACTCGTCCGGTCGGCCATCGAGCGGGAGCTGGTCATGGTTGAGGCGCGGCCACTGATGCACGCTATTGCTGTGGCGCTGCTCAGTGACCCATCACAGCTGTCGGTGGCTGCTATTGGGGAGGCCACGGCTGGTCTGGCTTACCTCGGCTATGTGGGCAGCGCCGTGCAGCGGCGATATTACACCGTCATGCTCGAGCGTCTGCTGTTCGGTGACCAGGGGAGAGGGAGTGATGTAGAGGGTGCTGTGGAGAGGCTGCTGAGTGGCGACAAGCCAATGCCAGTGGCTTGCCAGAGTCTGTTCAGGGCCACATGGGCGGCAATGGTGGCCGAGTGTCATCTATCTGACGACCGGACCGCGGCTTCCCTCGCCACATCAGCGGCCCGAACACTCCTCTCATCCCCAGCTGTCGACACATCTCAATTGAGGGAGGCGCAGTGGGAGCCGTCTGCACAGCCATCCACCAGCAGCAGTGACGGCCCGCCCTTCAACCCCCTGTGGCCGGCTATGCCGACCTCTCAGCTGGCGAGGCAGGTGGCACTGATGGCCAAATGGGAAGTGGCTGGATGGACAGATGCGTGGGATCGGTGGATTGATCAAGGGGGCGACGAGCGGTTCATCTCGGGGCTGCGGAGGAGGGAGCACCAGCGGGTGGCGGCACTCCTGATGACCGCCATGGTGCAGCCCGACCGCCTTAAGACCCTCAGGCGCAAGAAGCGAGTGGGCAGCGACGTCGCTACGGATGGATGGATGGACACGGCCAACAGCCAGATTCGAGTCAAGGCCGTCAGTCCAGACGACCCCGCCTCGTCCCCCTGCCCATCGCCCTGCGACCTCATCCTTCAAGACACCGCCACTGGGGCAGCCCTGCTGGTCAGTGTGGTCGCCAAGAACGCCTCCGTGCTGTACCAGATGCGGCATGACCCCACCACCAACCTGCGAGTGCCACGGCGACAAATGGAGCACTGGTGGGGGGACGGTGCAGATGGTGCAGATGGTGCGGATGATGCGGGTGGCAGTGGCGACTCACTTGCGTACATTGGTCTGAATGGTGTGGACATGGTGCGGTATCGGCTGGTGACTGCATGGAATGAGGCTGTGCAGAGGGGCGGGATGGCAGATGGGGGAGAGGAGGGTGAGGCTGTGTGTCCTTGTCCTGCACTGAGTGTGGTGCTGCCTGTCGAGTGCCCTGAGAACGTGCTCAGAGAGACCGCTGAGACGTTGGTAAGACTGGTACCTCTGTGTGGACGCTAGAATGCTAGACTGATCGGTTGGTCGATGGATCGACATATTGGCGTCAATCAACTGAAAAGGGAGGGAAGCGTTGGCCCTTGCCCGCGTGCCCGCGAAGCGATACACCACACGCACGCAGAGTGAATCCATCACCCATCAACCAAACCCACATGGCGGGCGAGAAAAATGGCTGACGATCGGAAGGTCACTCACTACATTTCGTAGACTACAAACAGGCACCTCCCTTGCTGGGGCTCATACATACACGCCTGCCTGCTATAGGAAGTCGCTGTCAGGCTGGTCGGTGTCTCCGAAGTAGAGGTCCAGGGGATCTCCCTTGCCGGGGATATCCACCACCAACATCTCATACTCTAAATGACACACACACGAGTCAGTTGCGACGCCGTCACCTTTCCGGCGTTCCCCTGCCTCTCCCACCCACCCGCCCGCCCGCCCACCTATTGGTGCATTTGGTGGGATTCGTGGTCGGCCTGGCGCAGGGGATCGACCTGAACACACAGACAGACACGAAGACATCCATCCTCCATGCTTGTCTGTCTGTCTGTCTGTCTGTCTGCCGTGTGGATGCCACCCGTCCATGTCATGGATGGCACACCCACCTTGCTGCCCAAATGCGAGGGCGCCAGGGACCTTGAGCTTCCACCTGCACACAAAACACACACACACACACACACACACACGCATCGATCAACAACCAGGCACGCCGCCCTCGCTCCCTCCTCCCTCTTCTCACCTGTCGCCGACCCGCATCATGAGAAGTGCCTCCTCCAGCCCTGCCACCAGCTTGCCGCCTGCTGCCCGTGCATAGTAGGGCTCAGACGTCCGGAACAAATCGTCTATCACAATATTCTGCACGCACACAACACAATACGAGCCGGTCCGGTCAGTGAGTGAGGTCAGGCCGGCAGAGGGCTGGATGCGCAGATACTTTGTATTGTCCTCTGAACCGGATGACGACCAGATCGCCCGCCTCGACCTTGGGGCCCTCCCCACTCTGACGAGCAGAACAACACACACCGACAGACACGCACACTGCAGAGGATGGCATGCGTTCCGTCTTGTCATTCGTGTGTGTTCTGACCTTGAGCACAGAGTAAGCCAGCCCGCTGTCAGTCTCCTTCCAGTCTTCGCCATCTGACAATCGGCACAGACCAATCATCACTCAAAGCCTGAAGATTGCGAATAAGGCTGGCTGCGATGAGTGACTGCAGTCACCAGCGAAAGCAGCGCCCCTGATGCCCAGCCCGCTCAGCAGCACACCGCCCAAGAGAGCCTCAGCCATCCTCCCCAGCTCCCGCCTCCGCGTCACATCGGCATCATTCTCGCGCAGTGCTTGGCTGACTGTCGGCCTTCTCAGTGCATTGCGATAGACAGATGTTGACTGCGGAGAGGGAGAGAGAGGGAGCCGAAAAGCAAAGGACGAAGACGGAAGCAATGAGAGGAGGATGAAGAGAACTGCTCGAGCGGCTGCAGGACTCATGGTTGAATGGGGAGATCTGCGCGTCCGCTCTTTCTCCGCGAGTGCGAGCTTAGCCATGACGAACTTGAAGGAAGGCAATGACGAGCAGAGGAGCCTTGGTGTCTGCAACAGGTTGTGAGTCGGCAGATCGGCTGATTCTCACCTCGCAGAAGTCGTTCGAGCAGATCATGCAGCAGTTTGAAGACGTGAAGACCAAGGCAGAAGGGGATGTGAAGGCCATCACGGGCGAGATCTTGGCAATGGTGGCAGCACGGGGCGGTGTGTGGCAGCCCTTGGACACCAGCGGGGAGATGCATGTCAACGCAGGTGGGCGGCGGGTCCATGTGCACAGGACTCGCAGCCAGCCAGCCAGCCAGCCACATTCATTGATTCATCGCTGTGCTCTTTTTGTCTGTGCGCATTCGCAAACAACAAACAGGTGGCACCGTGTTTCCTGTCAGCCGCCGCGCCCTGCTGATGCCGGCCATGGTGCACAAGTACATCTCGGTTCTGCTGATGCACCACGCGGACGGCCTCCCAAGAGATGCCGACGGCCATGTCTATCTGGAGACCTCACCCGCACACTTCGAGGCATTTCTGGACGAGCTGACGCTCTATGAGACCGGCCGCACCGACACCGTCCAGCTGCCGGCATCCAAGGCCGACGATCCCGCTTACAACGAGTATCACGCCCTCTTCATGCGAGACATCGGCTACTACACGGCCACCCAGGTGCCCACAGGAGCTCACACCACACCCACCACACCGACGGACGCCCCATCCGATGAGATACGGCAGCACACACAGGCCTGGGAAGCGTCCCTGCGTGCCCACGCGACGGCCGTCAAGCGACTTCGCGCGATGCGCGACGGCATCGGGCGCTTCCTGGAGGCCATGGAGCCCTTCTTCGCCAGCCAGGACGAGAGCAACAATGAGATCCTGAGCCTGACGGTTCTCGGCCGCAGGGTGTCGGTGATGCGCAAGACGCTGATGCGGCTGGGACCTGACCACCCCCTGCTCACGCGCTTCTCCACGTAAGGGGCAGTGGCATGCATGCCCGGACGCAAAACGCTTGGATGGCTCGTGCTGTTGTGTTCAGGACTCCGCCCTGCTGGCAAGGCCGTCAGGTCGACAAGACACCGGCGCGGCACTTTGTCAGCATCGTAGACTTTGCCCGCCGCATCTCGACCATGTCAGGACAGCTCATCCGGCCTCCACTGATCGAGCAGGACAAGATGCGACACTTCGTTGAGGACACTGTAAGGGCAGACAGCAGTGACGATTTCACCCGGGAGCATCGTGTTGACGGTTGTTCATGTGTGTCAGGAGATGTATGGTCTCAAGCACGAGCCGTCGGTGCCCCGTCTGGACGAGGGCAACCTCATCATCAAGACGCAGAGCGAGATGGCCGAGGTGCTCGCGATGACGGGCAAAGACTCATGCACAGCCACAATCATATACAAGTCAGTCAGCTAACGCACAGAGAGACAGCTGTGAGAATGTGCCCTCAAAGGCTTTCTTGTTTGTATGGCTTGTGTCTTGTCCGGCAGGGGCAGCCGTGGCACGCAGCTGACGTTGTACCCCAAGATGCTCGAGTGCGTGGCGGGCAAGAGCGGCCTGCTCTTCGCCATCAGGCAGGGCGACACTCACCGATTCGGGTGCTTCATCGACGGCGAGCTGACACCGCCCCAAGAACCCACACAGACGAGCGGCCTGTACAAGGTGCCCTTATTCTTCTTTTCGCTGTCCGGCGCCTACGACACACCGACCAAGATCGAGCTGCCGAAGGACAAGCAGTATGTGGAGGTGGCCGGCACACAGGGGGCAGTGAAGGCCGCCAACATGGACAGGCGTGCCAACGTGGTCATCGGTTACGGGCGTCTGTGGCTGGGGTACGCTAACCCGGGTCCGGCGGCCGACCTCAGCAGCTGCTGTCAGTGGATCAAGAGGGGCCACATGCCTGCATGCTACAAGGGGGAGACCAATAAGCGGGGCAACGGGACTCTCGCCGCTACGCACGATTTCACTTTCACTTTCGACGAAATGGAAATCTACCACGTTGAGACCGTCAGTTCGGCCACTGCAGTGGGGGGCAGGGCGGGCAAGCCCAGGGGACTCGTGGACTGGCTCTTCGGGGCATGCAAATAGACTGACTGACTGACTGCCGGACGGACGGACGGGTGGATGGATGGATGGATGGCCTGCCTGCCACAAGGGGAGCGTAAAGAAAGGCCGGCGTTGGTATGTGTGTGTACGTGAGAGTCATGTGTGTCATGTTGATGAAGGGGTTTTATGAAGGATCAGAGAGCAGATCACTTGCCGGTCGGTGGCGTATACCTCTGTGTGTCTGGCTGGTTGCATACTAGTTTTAACAGATGGCATTTTCCTGGTGCTGTTCTGCCCCTTGCTTCTGTGTCTATATATTCATCGATGACACAGAGAGAGCGCGAGAGACTCTAACACGTTCGCGCGAGAAACAGACTCCTTCTCATTGAAACAGACTCGAGAATGGCCAGCAAGTAAATGAATGAGTCACCGAATGAGTGAATGAGTCATTCACTCTGAGACCTCTCTGCAGTACTGATGAATGAATGAATGAGTGAATGACTCAAAACGAGTGAATGAGCCATTGATTGAGTTATTGATTGAATAGATGATTGAATCACGCTGTCGAACCGTTCGACCTGGCTGCCACATACAACACATGTATGTGCGCAGGAGCACAACGGTGTGTAGACCCATTGTGCAACGTTGTGCAACGTTAACACACAGGAGAAAGAATTGACCATTCCGATCCTCCCCTCTACGAAACCACATGCATATACACACGGACACTATGGTATGTACAGGTAAGGTACATATGGCAGGTATGCTACCCGTATACATACATACATACATGTGCATGTATATATATGAACCCTTGGCGAATGAATGACGGAAACCACGTCCGCCTCCCCTGCCTTCCATTCAGGCATGTGTAGGCCTAGGCTTACCCATGCTTTTAAGTATCAGAATTCCACCCGAAAACCGAAGGAGAGAAGTCCACGTGAGTCGCTATGTGTGATCGACAGACAGCGGACACGGGTCAATCACCCTCCATTTATCTGGTCGTCGCGGGGGGATGAGGCGGCTGTCGAGGGAGGCTCGGATGCTTGCAGCTGCATGCACGACACACACACGCACCCAGCACAGGTGAATCGCGCATCCCTATGTCTTTGTCGCGCGGTGTGTGCCTACGCGTTTCTTCAGCTCGTTGACTTCACAGCGAAAACTGAGAGCAGGCAGAAAGAGAGAGAGCAAGGCTCTTGTTCATGTGTGTGTTCGGTTCGCCCTGCCTGACTGTCTGCTGCGATCCTCACCTGGCGAGCTCAGCCTCTGCTTTGTCGAGCCGCTTGCGTAGTTGTTCGTCATCGTGCACTCTCTGCACACATGGATGGATGGATGGAGGGAGGGAGGGAGGGAGGGAGCACATGTGTCGATGGCCTTTGGCTGATGGGTCCTGACCCATTTGGCTTTGTGGTCGAGCTGACCTACGTCAGCCAGCAACTGCACACACAGAGGACAGGCACACACACAGCAAGCCATCCAGAGCCATCGGCTACGAGCGCCTGACACCGCTTACTTGCGAGAGTTCGCCGCTGTCGGCCAGGTCGGCCAATGCGTAGTCGTAGACCTTGGGTCTGTACGACACGTCCAAATCTGACTCCCCCCCGCCGCACACACACAGACACACACACACAGACACACACACAGAGAGAGAAAGAGAGAGGCGTGTCTTGTCTGCCCACACTTATCTCGCTTTGTTACCTTTCTGTCGACACATCGACAGCATGAGCACATCTGCCACCCACACACGGATATCCCACACACAGAGATGGACAACCAAACAGTGAGTGAGTGGGTCCGTATGGATTGCCTACAGAGCCTAGTGAGCGCAGATTTCAGATTCTCGTCAGGAGGGGCCCCGGGGGGTCTGCAACCAACAACAGACACACAGATGCACGCAAAACAATTAAGGTTCTCAGATCAATCAATGCTGTCCACGTTTGTTTTCGACCTGCCCTCCATGAATTCAGCCAATGCGGCCTCCCCGTCGGCCACCCACTGCAGGAGCTCTTCATCAGTCGGAGGCGGCCCAACTTCCCCAGCCAGCCGCTCCTGGCACACACACACACACTCACAGACAGACTGCAGTGTGCTGAATTGTTCGCCCACTCACCGTTGCAGCTTCCAGGTGGGTGAATGGGGGGGTGAATGGGGCAACAGCGCTTTCGTCATGCGAGGTGGCTTGCAGAGGGTGGCGAGTCTGCCGCACCCTGAGGAGCCGTCCACTGGGTTCACGGCCGATGGCGCATTCATGGGCGGCTGCGGTAAGAAACGACGCAAGTTTGGCAGATGCAGAGGCTGCTGCTGCTGCCAAGAGGAGAGCGGCAAAGACGGCGTACGGGAAGAGGCACATCACTTGAGGCACATATCGTTGTTACGAGATCGCATGCCGCCCGTGAGTGAAGACGAGCACTGCAAGGGGAGATCCGCATTCAGTGACCGGGGAAGAGAGCGGTTTCACTCAATGACAGACTGCTGTTGGTTCCGTCATTCATTTACTGTACAAATAATACAAGGCAGTCCACATAGAAAGCCTAACAATCACATTGTCTGTGCTCACTACCCACATCAATCAATCCATCAGCTCCACCCCAACGACACACACAAGCGACACACTCAAAACACGGCCTCTCGGCCGGTCTCCACGAACAAGGCCGGCTGCTGCACTACAGATGTGTCATTCATCGCTTGGTGGTGTCTGGTCTGTATGGGTTGGCCTCCATGACGTGGGCCCTCTTGTATCTGCTCAGCACCCTGCTGAAGTCGCCCTGGGCCTCTTCTTGTGCTTGTGCCGTCTCCTCCCTATCATGTGCCGCCCTCTTGGCCTCGTACTTTAGATACCTGCACACCCGAGAGAGGCGCACATACAGCAATTCATCCATTCATCAACCGTCCATCCAGCAGCGGACGGTTGACAGCACTCACTTGAAGTAATTGAGGTTTGGGTACTTCTGCACCATGACCTTCAGGATGGCCTGTGCACGCCGATCGCGGAGCGTCATGTACCGCTCCGTCAACTTATCGGCCAAATACTGATGGATACATTGACGACACACACACACACACACACACACATCGGCTCCTCCCTCGTGTGGCTGGCGGCTGGCTTATCCATCTCATCCATCTGACCACCGACCTGCAGTGGGTCCATGACGGGCATCATCTCTGCTGGCGTGGGTTTCCAGTCGTATGGCAGGACGGCCATCTGGCGGGCCTGCACGATGCTCCCGAAGATCGTCCGCTGCTGGCGACGGGTGGCGTGTGTGATGCGCCGCGGCAAGATGAACCCATTCTCAGACACAAAGTGATGCAGCACGTCCACATCCCTCCAAGTCAGATATCTGCCGTGGTTGCGCAGGATGCGCCTCATGACGGGTGGAGGGTCCCAGAACTGCTCGTCGGTCTTGTGTGGGGTGGGGAAGGGGTCCACTGGCGGGCGGCCGCGGTTCCTCTCGGCACTGTAGGGGTCGTACATGCGGTACTGACGCATCAAACTCCGCCGGATGGCAATCCGCTGACGACGCGCCTCGGCCGCACCGACCTGTTGACACCACACCACACATGGACACACACACATAAATGGATAGTCGGCCCGCATTCTCCGTCCGTTCTGCCCCATTTACGTACCATTCTGGCATAGTCGTTGAACTCAGCGGCGACCTGCTCCTTTAGGTCGTCATTCTTGTGGAAGGGGTTCCAGTAGGGGTCGATGTAGTGGTTCTGGTGCTCCAGCCGGGGCGCCACCTCCCTCTCAGGGTCCACTCGCTGGAAGATCTTGCGGGTGATGTCCAGCTCCTCCATCGTCAGCTTGTTGATGGTGGGCGAGGGGCGCGTGTCGACGTCAGGGTCGTGCTGCAGCCGATGCCGCCGAATGCTGTCCAGGCACTCCTTGAACAGCGCATCAGCAGAGCCGAAGGGGCTCACCTTCTCCTCTTGCACACCGCCGCTCGGCTGTCGCTTCAGGTCTTCGAAGAGCTCATTGAAGGTGGGAGAGGCGCCCTCACCACCGCCCTTGCTCGCATCACCCTCCCTCGCTGCGCCACCGGCCGCTGCGGCATCTTGCTGTCCTTTTCGCACAGGATCTTTCGCTGCTGTTTCCATTGACTTGCCAGGCTCCACCACTCGCCTGCTCTGTGCCGTGGAAGACGGCCTCGATGGTCTTGATGACGAGAAAAGGCGTGCGGAGAGATGGCGCGCCGCTGGAAAGCCCGGGATGAGTGAACGAGCGGGAAATGTCATGGGACACGGGGAAAGTGAGGCAGATAGAAACCTCCTCCGAGGCCAAGCTCGCACATGGCGCCTAGGGTGCCACATGAAACTTTGGGATCAGCGCATCCCGAGGGCGCCATTTCAACAGAACAGGTCGTATCTGTAGATCCGAGTGCCTATTTTCTCGTCCCTGGTCACGAATCACCGAGAAACTCATCACTGTCCTCCTGCCAATCTCGCCGGCCCACCTTCCTACCTCTATGGTGCCGCCGACTCAAGCCATACACAGCAACGTCAGCCGATGGCGATGTGCGAGGCGGCCGCGGCCTTCATCTTCCGCCTGCAGCATCTCTATCCTTCAGCTCTTGTCAGCGGCTGTCCTCTTGTCCACCAACGGACGGCACCTGGTGGATGCCGCAGCAGCAGCTGCATCGCCGTATGGTTATCGGGCTTCTGCTTTCGCTCCAGTTGTCCGGCCGCCATCGCCTCGTCGCGACCAATCGATGATCTGTCTGCAGAGGGCCCGCAGAGCCTTTCGAGATGATGCTCTTCATCGGCGCTCAGTCTGGTCATTTTGGGGGGAGAGGGAAAGCCATCTTCAAGCGAGGAGGAGGTCTGTCAACGATCCCAACGTCAGCAGGAGGGACGCGCCCTTACTGCCTCTCATCAGTGCTATTGCGGCGGCATCCTGGCAGCTAGCTGTGAGCATATCGGCGAGTGCGGCGGAGGGTGGCGAGGGAGAGAAGCGGCTGTGGATCAGCGGCAAGAGCACCGAGCCGAAGAAGGACCCCAAGGCGCGCGAGGGCACGAAGCGCGACCCCAAGTTCCTCAAGTGTCTGAGTCAGTGTTTGAGTGAGTGCAAGAAGCCGGGCAGCTATGGCTACTCGAAGAGCGAAGATGAGTGCCTCGAGGACTGCCGCGATGAGTGCTGCTTCACGTACGAGCAGTGCTCGTACGCAATACGTTGATGGATGGTCAGGCAGGGATGTCTGTATGGTGCGTGTGGTGTGGGTGTGGGTAAGGAAGGGTTCGCTCATGTGTGGAGGCATTAGAGACGCAGTGGTATGATAGGTCAACTGCTGGTGAATGGACCGATTCAGAGTTCACCACACGACACATGGTCCATGGCCAGTTGCACACACATAGATGAGTCGAGGAATGCACTCAGAGGGTAGCCACCAACGTCGCCATCAAGGCAGGTCTGTCAAGAGTAGATATCATTTATCCACATCACGCCACAAACGCAGCTATCGCGTGATCTTGACTGACTGACTCGTGCGATCCATCTGTCTCTTCTTGCAGTCATGCCTCTCCCGTCAGTCACATCTCTTCACTAGGCTCGCATGCAACAGCCATCCTTCTTCGCATCCTCCTTCCACGCCACCCGCAACACGGGAAACGTCTGTCTTGTCCACAAGCTCAAGCCCTGTCCATCATCACACAAGAGGGCGAGAGAGACAGGGCGTGAGCGCAATGATGGGTGTGGCCCTTCCCCTCCCCCCTCTCACCCGCTCGAAGATCGGTCAGATCACTGCGTGCGGCGCTCCACGTGCAGTGACAGGTCGTGGAAGAAGAGCCGATACTCTTGGGGTCTGAGCATGGGGCGGGCCGGCCGCGAGAGGAATCGCTGGTGACATGCGTCGAAGATGTCTCGGTCTACAAAAGTGACTTTGGTCGTCTTGTGGCCCTGTAAGAAGACAGCCCAAGCAAAGTCAGACACACACGCCGTATCTCTGTGCACTCTCTAGTGACGTGTGTGAGTTGTGTTAGGGAAAGACCTTCAGCTCGGTGGACGAAGTGACCACTTCCATGAGGTTCGTGTAAAGCTCATCAACGTCGGCATCCTCATCCAAGTCACCTACTCCCCCCACACATACACCACATGGACGGTGTCTGCCAGCGTGACACGCACCACCCATCTCTCACCAGGTCGAATGTCCATATGCACGGTTTCGACACGGGGCATCTTGTCAAGGCGGCTCCACAGGAAGGGGCTCGCCCCATCCCAAAGCGTCCCACTGCCCTGCGTCAGGTCGGCCGCTAGGCGAGAGGACACCGTGCCCACGCTCCTCTCGCCCTCCCCCCTGCTGACCCACTCTGACTGCAGCCCCTCCAGAAAGCACCACACCTTCGACAGCGGCACAACATTTCTCGCTGCCACGATCGTTGTCAGGTTGGGCATATGTGAGGCCACCTCGATCGCCCGCTGCTTCTTGTCTTCGGTCGCAAGAACGCCACCATGCAGGAAGAGGGTGTGGGCGGCGGGGAATGTGTCGTCACTGATGGGTGCGGGGTGGGGCTCGTCATGTCCTTTATAGGTGACGGTGGTGGCCGTCTTGACGAGATGGGCCAGCACCTCCTGCACGTGAGGCTCGGTGGTACGGGAAAGGACCTCGATGTCGATCCGGCCGCCACCAAAGTCGATGACGGGCTCGGACAGGGCCGCTGGATTCGCTATTGCGTCCCTAAGTGACCACGGAAACACGCACCACAGCACCACTTCGCTGGGCTCTCTGTTTTGCCCCCTTTGTGCCTCACCTCAGTGCCACAGCGCTCCTCAGCCCCTCCACTTCGTGAGCATCGTCACGAACCGACAAGATGTTGAGTCGGAGGCTGCGAAGTTGTCGACGAACACGCCTGGCCACCAGCGCCTCACGCAGCCTGTCGGTGTCCTCGGCACGCCCCAAGTCGAGGTGGAGGATGTGAAGGGAACTGAACGACCTCCCGGCGGGCAGCTCACTCACCGCACTGGCGACCATCGCAGTGCCATCATAACCACTAATCAGCACCTCCAGCCTCTCGCAGCAGTCGGCCAGCCATGCCTTCACACAATTGCCGCTGGGGAACAATCCATAGTCGTGGCTGAATGCCTTGACATTCGGCGTCTGCCAGTTGCGGCCCACGCGAGCGGCCGCACACTCGTTGGGTATGTCCTTGACGGTCGTGAGTGCGGGGAGGCGGACGGGAGCGGAGGGGGCTGGCGGCAAATCAGATGAGGGCGGAGGGTTGGGGATGTCAATGCTGCGATCGAGACTGACACGCTCGAAGGTCAGCACCTCCAGTGTGCCCTCATCGTCCGACGACTCGTCACCACCGTCCACTGCTGCTGCAGCACCGCCTCCCTGCTGCCGTCTTTTCTCCTTGTCGGCCGCCAGTGCCGCTCGGCCGGCCGCATGACCCTCTACGACACTCACCCAGGTGCCCAGGCACCAGTTCGGCGCGTAGTCGGGGTGGCGGAGCTTGACCTGGCGAATGCGTGAGGCCCTCCCGCCCCACTGGTGTGCCACAGGGATGGGCATGGCCTCCCACATGCGCCTCGAGTGGTCGTCCTCGCAGTTGATGCTGATGTGGGTGTGATTGGTGGCCGATTGGCGAAATAGGGCGGGCCCGAGGGCGTGGCGGATGGGTGTGAGGTGCCAGGGGGGCAGGCACCCGAAGACGATGGCGAGGGTATCGCGGAAGAGCTGATGACGAGCCTATAGAGTGGCAGACAGACAGCGAGAAGACGCACAGGTGGTAGTTTGATATGCGAGACTCATCGTTTGTGACTCCTACCGGTTTCTCATCGACGGGCGGAGGCTGGCCGCTGCAGTGGATCTGACGGTACGGTCGTCTGGTGGCTACGGACACCTGCAGTGCCACAGTGACGTACAGCACACATACAAATGTCAAAGTCGTTCATGGTGAGGATGTATTGGTCTGCCCCTCACCTGCTGTGCGTTGGTGTCCTCACTCGCCGCCGCCGCCGCCTCACTGGTCGGTGTGAGTGCCGCCACGGCCGTGGCGAGGCTGGGATGCCCCTCCTGCAGCTGGGCAGTGGCCAGCCGCACCACAGATGCCATCGAGCCCAGCTGATGACTCAACAGCAATGCCGATGGGGAAGCCGCCTACGTGGTGACACACACACGACAGCCGACAAGAGCGATTCCAAGGGCGTCGGCGTCCGAACTGCTTCTACACGTGGCCACGTGTGTGTCACTTACCTGTGTGGCGATGTGGTCCTGGTGCTGCTCGACGTGTGACACCTGTGCGATGATCTGCAGAAGCCATCCGGGAAACACACAGCGCGCCGCGCCTGCTTCACTGATGAAGGCCTTCGTGTGATGGGTGTGTGAGAGCATCGTACCTGATCTAACTGGTCCCGCAGCTGTCCACAGCCCGCCTTCAAAGACTGGGCATTCGCGACAAGCTGCGCCAAAGACACATACACATCGGAGGGATGAGTTCTGTCCAGGTCCTTCCTGACATGTGCTGCTCGTCATTCACCGACCTGCGTCAAATCCATGACGATGTGCTAAACCAACTCACTCGCTGGCTCCCTCGGGCCACTCTCACATACCAACAGCCGTGAACCCACTGCAGATGAGCCGTGAACCCCCTGACGTAGCCGCTTCTCAACGCTCCGTCAGGTGCAGGCTCAGATCTGCAGCACACACGATCAACACAGCAGCCACAAACAGACACCATCCAGCCATTCATCCATTCCATCCTTCCCTCCCGCCCCTCGTGCAGTGAGTGACCAGTGAGTGCGTCAGTCATCATCTCACCCGACAATGTCGATGGTCGCCAGCTGTGGCCTCCCTCACAGTGGTAGAGGCGATGGGAGCGGAGCGATGAGAAGGTCGAAACACCGTCAAAACAGAGGCCAATCGCCGGTTGACTCATCCATGCGGACACGCCAGCCACTATATGGCTCACAGGCTCAAAATAAGCGAAAACCGCGTGCGAGCTCTGAGTTCCGAACGCCGTCAATCTATCCCATCATCCTTTCAGCATGTCGGCGATGCATACGGGACCGATCCCCACGCTGATCTTTCTGTCCTGGCTGCTGTTTTTGACATTTGATGATCATGCCGTCAAAGGCGTCGCTGCATTCACCTCTGTGCCCCACCAGCGGTCCCTCAGACCCGCCCTCTTGTCCACGAGAAGACGCCCTATCGCCTCGTCCCTCACGCGAATGGCGCACGCAGCTCCCACCGGCTCAGAGGAATCGATGAAGGCCACCTTCGATGAGGCTACCAATGGCGTGGAGTCGTTCAAAAGGCGCATATCGCTGCTGGGGTCGACGGGATCCATTGGCACACAGACGCTGGACATCATTCGCGAGCGGCCGCAGAACTTCGAGCTTGTTGGCCTGGCTGCCAGGTCCAATGTGGAGCTGCTGGCTGAGCAAATCAGGGAGTTCCGGCCAGCGATGGTGGCTCTGGAGGACGGGAGCAAGCTTGGCGCACTGGAGGCGCTGCTGGAGGGGATGGAGGGCGACAGGCCAACACTGGTGACAGGAATGGATGGCGTCTGTGAGGTGGCCAAGATGGACCAGGCGGACATGGTGGTCACGGGCATCGTGGGCTGCGCCGGGCTGCTGCCGACCATTGCGGCTATCGAGAACGGCAAGGACGTCGCGCTGGCCAACAAGGAGACCCTCATTGCGGCCGGGCCGGTGATTGTGCCTCTGCTGAAAAAGCACGGCGTCTTCATGACTCCCGCCGACTCAGAGCACTCGGCGATATTCCAGTGCCTGCAGGGGGTGCCGCCAGGAGGGCTGCGCAAGATCATCCTGACGGCGTCTGGCGGGGCCTTTCGCGACTGGCGCAAGGAAGACCTGGTCAACGTGCGTGTGGAGGACGCATTGAAGCACCCCAACTGGGCGATGGGTGCCAAGATCACGATCGACTCGGCCACTCTGATGAACAAGGGTCTGGAGGTGATCGAGGCGCACTACCTGTTCGGTGCGTCGTACGACGACATCGAGGTGGTCATCCATCCCCAGTCCATCATCCACTCGATGGTCGAGACCCAAGACACCTCAGTCCTCGCGCAGCTCGGCTGGCCAGACATGCGCCTGCCCCTCGTCTACGCCATGAGCTGGCCCCACAGGATACCCATGCACGCCTACGAGCGGCTCGACCTCGTCAAACTAGGCAGCCTGACATTCAAGGCCCCCGACTTCGACAAGTACCCCTGTCTGCGGCTGGCGTACGAGGCAGGCAGAATGGGCGGCACCATGCCGGCGGCTCTCAACGCGGCCAACGAGATGGCGGTCGAGCGGTTCAGGCAGGGGGAGATCCATTATCTGGAGATCCCGAAGCTGATAGAGTTTGTCATGGATGCGCACAGGGGGGATCACAAGACCGAGGGCATCACGCTCGACGACATTCTGGCCGTTGACGCGTGGGCGAGGGAGAAGGGGAGAGAGTACGTCCACGTGCCACAGAAGCAAGAGCAGCAGCAGCAGCAGGAGAGGGAGGGTTTAGTTGGCAAGGCAGACGAGAGTCTGACGCTGACGTGACAGTTGCTGACGAGAGACCATTTGAGATGTCCTCGATGCGACGCGATGCGACTGTGATAGGCTTTTGATATTGTTGACTGACGTCTTTGTTGCATTCAGTGACAAAGGACTGATGAGTCGTCAACTACGCCTGAAATGAATCCTCCTCACTCCTTTGTGACTCATGCGTCTCTACACATCCCACACACGACATCCCATCACGTTGAGGGGACAAATTCGCTGACACACAAGTAAGTCCCTCCCTCCCTCCCTCCCTCCCTCCCTCCCTCCCTCCCTCCCTCCCTCCCTCCCTCCCTCCCTCCCTCCCTCCCTCCCTCCCTCCCTCCCTCCCTCCCTCCCTCCCTCCCTCCC
>CDMY01000182.1:6289-104142 GCA_001179505.1 Vitrella brassicaformis
CACCAGCACAGCTCTCAGGTGGCAAGGCGGCCCAGCTTGCGGAGAAAGACAAGATCGACAAGTATGGACCAATCACCCAAGCGGCCGGCTTCCGCTTCGTGCCCCTCGCTGCGGAGACATTCGGCAGATGGGGAGACAAGACCATGGATTTTCTCAAGATGCTCGCCAAACGAAAGCCTCGCCCCACATCCATTCCCATGGAGGAGGACACAGCTTTCCGAGAGAGCATCGTCAACCACTGGAGCCAGCTCCTGTCCGTCGAGTTGATGAAGCACAACGCGTTTCAAGTGGCGAGTCGTGCGCGGCGGCCGCCAGAGGGCCACGGAGGGCCAGCGCGTTTCCGGAGGACTTTGTCAGCCGCGGGCCATACAGGCCACACACCAGCCCCGCTGCGGGGCTGTAAGGTGGCTGGCTGGACCTGGGTTCTGAGTGTGCGTGTCATGTTGCATGTCTCGCGCTTGTTTGCAGTGTGCGACATGTTTTCGCAGTCAGCGAGCGCTGTCCATTGTTTCTGCATGTATTGTTTCGCTTCATTTGCTTGATACGAACTGATGCTTAGACGAACTTCGTCGCCCGTTTCATGCATCTACTTAAAAACAAAAATCTTGATGTGCCTCAATTCACAGGCCACTATTACGGGCAAGACGAAAAGTGGCACGGTGGCTTTTTTCTATCGATCGGAAGAATGTAAGAAAGAACATGAACGGCTCGGAGAGCAAAACTATCCGAGCATATTCATTTGCCCATCTGTCTGTCCGTTGGTGGATTCTCTTTGAGCGGGAGATCATCCGTCGTCAGCGTCTATCTCCTGTCTGAAATGATGGCACATCAACTTATTCGACGGTTCCCCCGCTTACCACACGATGTTCACACCTTGAGTGATCAGAAGCTGCTTCTGCGCTATGGCTGGGCTCTCTCTGCTGTGTATCTTGACTGTTTACGACACAGAGGTGGAGAAGCAGAGATCGCGACTGACGTCGCCCTGTTTTGTCTATGCTCTGTCACTATTTATGGCTAATGTCACTTGACGGTGTTGCTGTAGGGTATGTGAATGCATTGATTGACTAAGTGGTATATGGGTAAGTCCTCGGTCGATGTCACACACGTGTCACAATCGTCCGAATGAATGTCTCATCACAGCTCTCCAGCGATACATCATTCCAGCGCATCTATCTATCTATCTCCATGCGCCGGAGGACCATCTGCCTGTCCAAGCACACCGCACACTCATGCGCAGCTCCAGCGTGGATCATGACTGCTCATGAGTCGTGTGTGAAGAGTACGAGGCTGTATCGCGAGAAGCCCTCGAACCCGTCCAGCACCTGACATTGAATACCACACTACACAAGAATGACGAGACACACATGGGCAATACCTCGTGGCTGTACAGCATGGACGGCAGGCACAATATGTCACGCGGCCCAAACTCAGGGAACCTCAAACCTGCACACACATGGCACACACCACGACACCACGGCAACGTATGCACACATGCTACACACTTGGATGAAGTAGCCATGCTTCCTTCCTTCCTTCCTTGCCTGCCACCCCCCCCCCCCCATCCACCCAGCCACCCACCCACCCACCCACCCACCCACCGAGATTGTGTGCGACAAAGGGGGCCGATCCCCGCGGGCAGTCGCCAAGAACAGCGATGCCTGAACATATGATTCCTGTTGTGCCGCCGCACGTTTGTGTGCATGTGTGCATATCAGAGAGTGAATGTCTGCGTGCGTACAGCAATTGGTGTGCCATCTGTCGAGGGAGTCGAAGTGCGACAGAGCCGCGGAGTCTTTGTTGATGGTCAGAGCCATGGCGTACCGCCCCTGCAGACAGGCACACAGATGTAGCTGTCCAGGCAGTTGGCTGTGTCCAATCAGCTCTTACACTTACTCACCTGCAGACGGAGCGGGGGCTTGCCCTCATGATATCCAGACCTGCCATTCCACACAATCAGGAACCCATCAGTGATGGACGTATCTTTCTCATGCGCGTGTGTGTGCAGTCAATTTACCGATTCCTAGTAAACATATCGCCCATGAGGATCTCTACGTACTCGCCAATCTACAATGCAGTGCAATCAAGAGAGACACATGCAGCTGGTTGGCTGTGTGGTGCCTGTGTGGCTCTGTGCTGCCATGGAATGTGTGTTGCTTGCCTTGTTGAGGTGTGGCTGGAGATCATCGAGCAGATTGAGGAGCATCGGGTGGGCCTGCGTCTCCTTGGTGACCGTGGCCTGCTTCTGGCGGGTTCCCCAGACACCCAGATGCAACCCCTGGTCACAAAAAAAGGCATATCTCATACACGGGAACATTATCGCTTCCTGCAAAACGTACCTCTATGCCTCGCGAGCTACCGTGAGGGCCCTGCGGCACACGACAGAGAGACAGGGGGGAGAGAAAGAGATCTCCGCTTCTTTGTGATTGGCTCGTGAACTCACGTCTGTGCGTCCGCTGACTTCACATATCGTTTGCGCTTTGTCCAGGGCATCTGTGTGTTCGATCAGAGTGATGCCGTCTCTGATGTAGAAGCCGACCATACGGCCCTCGCACAGCACACCACACGAGTCGACCACATCTCGCAGCAGATTACCGAAGGCCATCCGACACCTCAGACTGTGCAAGTCCATCCACAGCCGCTGACATACGCACAAGAGGAGGATGAATGCTGCATGAGGCATGGATGCAGTCACCTTGCGTCTCTCCTTCTCAGCATCTATGAGACTCGTGAGCTGAGTCTTGGACAGGTCGAGGCCGCATTCCCTCAGCTCATTCACCACACTGCACACATGTGGAAACATTGGCTATCATGATTTACCCACATTGTATGTGGGGCGGCTGTGTGCGTCCGTAACCTGGTGGGGATGTGGTAGTTGGTCGGCCGTCGCACCATGTGCCCGAGGGTGTGGACGGTGCCCACCTTCGACCGCACCTCAGAGGCGGAGAGCTGGTGCTGGTAGGCCCCCTCGTCGCCTCCAGAGGTCTCTCCTTCGATCTCATTGCTGTCGATGCCATACCTGGCGATGGGCTGCACACAAGCAACAACATGGAGACAGACAGAGACGAGATATGCGACATGGAGTGGACACATCACCTTTTCCAGCATCCAACAATCATGTCGGGCAGGGATGGTGCACTCCGCACATACCGAACCGTCAGACCGCACAAATCGAACCTCTACCATATCCTCACCAGACGCTGACAGACAGACACACATACCCGTCTTTCTGTCACTATCCTTTTTCGGCGCACACACACCCGTCTTGCGCTTGGTAGCATACGTCATCCGCATAAGGTCTGTATCCCTGATCTTGACGGCCTCGATGACGCCCTTCTCCAGCAAATCATCAGCTACTTCTACGCTGCACAGACACACAAGACATACATACATACGCACATGTGTGGGGGTATCTGCGTGTGCTTGTGGCCGACCTGTCCCACAGCCTTGTGTTGACCCCTCCGTCCTGTGCGAGTTGTCCGCTGCCCATCTGCAACTGCCTGCGTCCCTCCGACCCCTCCCCTCCCTGCCCCTCCCGCAGGCGCGCTTCGTCTATCTCCACACGCCGACGGACGTCGCTGAATGGCGCCGCCGCCCACAGATCTTCCAGTCGCCTCACCATCATCCATCGCAGCCTATCACGGATGTCATCGTTCGAGCGGTCCAGTGGATGGGTGGCGAGGAAGCCAGCTGCCTGCCATGGCCCATCGAGGCCGTATGGCGGGCCTTGGCGGTCTTTGGCTCTCACGGCCGGGGTGGATTTGCTCTGCGCACTCGGCCGCGGCGTGTGATGCACTTCGGTGGGCGGAGGGGGGGTAGAGTCTGCTCCGTTGTTGGGGGCCTCATCGGTCATGTCGTCACACGCCTCTTCTGCCCCGTCGTCATCCGCTGCTGCCGGGGCCGGTGCATCGATCGCCGCAGTGGTGTCCATCTCGCCGCTGCGTCTCACCGGCACCTGGCGACGCCCTCCGTACGCCTTCTCGACGTCCACACCCATCGCCGCACAGCCCACCAGGATGAGACACATGCCGTCCGTAAAGGACGCGCACTCAGCATCCGACTCGGACGCCTGCCCTCCGTCCCACTGCCCCCCACGACTCGAGTGCAGCTGCACCGCCTGCTCGAGCATACGGCGTATGATGAAGAGGTCTATAGCCGGGCCGGGCCCGCCATTCTCGCTCCGGTAGGCGCTGATGTATGCCTCTTGGATGGTCATGAAGAGCAATCTATGATGGCCGGGCAGATCTGAGAGGACGCGACGGAGCCTCTCCTCGGCGTCGCTCTCATGCTGCTTGCCTGAAACAACAAACGCAGAGAGATTGAGATTAAGAGTCAGCACCGTTGTCTGGGGCGTCTGCGACCTGATGCCTCCAGCATGGCACTGTCATTATCCTTTTGTGGGGCCTTCTGCATTCATTCATTGTGATCTGATCGACATACTGACGCATACGGGCGGTCCCTTCTGAGCGGGTTGCTCCATAGCGGCCTCTACTTCAGTGGCTACTTGATCGATCTCAGCCTCGTCCATGTCTTCCCTCGCTGGCCGCTTCTCTCTGCCGGAAACTACACCATCGGCACTGCCGGCAGCCTGATCGACAAGCACCACACATTGGCGTACAATCATTACAGAATTGACCTACCTTCGACGTGGCCTTGTGATTTGACGTCGGCCGCCTCTTCCTCTTTTTGGCGGCGTCCTCATCCTCGCTACTGGTGCAATAGCCGTAGCCCGGCTGGTCTTGTTGATGTGACGTTGGCCGCCCTCTCCCTTTGTTGGTGTCCTCATCCTCGCTGCTGGTGCAGTAGCCGTAACTTGGCCGCCTGGGCGCTGTCTTCCTGGCACGCTTCTTGACGGTGGAGAGGGACTCGATGATGACACAGTCGCTGTTTATTCGACTGACATCCATGTTTTCACTGTATTTGTTATTCGGTGAATCACTCATTCAGGCCGACCGGCGACTCTAAATTGCTCTAAATCTCTCTGGACATTCACGCATGGTAAATTGCCAAAATCGAATGGCTGATATTTGATTGTCTGTCAATTGAAGAAGGGAGACTTATTTACGCATGAAGTAAGAACGCCGGGATTGCTGTCAAATAAGAAGAAGGGGACTTTTTTACGAACGGACTTTTTATCAACGTGAAACGGACTTTTTAGTCTTAGTATTAGTGAGGTCGGCTCGTGTGTGTCTCTGCTTTTCTGGTTTTTCTGCCGTCGCCCCGCGCTCTTGAGCCGTCCAGGTATGAAGCGCTGTTGCTGCTCACAGATGCCACAGAGAACCCCACGCCGTTGTTGGTCATGACGATTCAATTGCATGCCATCAGCGATACGCACGCCGGAAAGCTGTCACGCCCATCGGAAAGATGTCACGCCCGCCGGAAAGATGTCTTTCTGCCTCAGTGAGCTGTCTGGAGCTCGAGAAAGCTGTCTTTCTGTGCAGAAAGCTGTCTTTCTGTATGGAAAGCTGTCTTTCTGTGGCAGAAAGCTGTCTTTCTGTATGGAAAGCTGACTTTTTGTACAGAAAGCTGGCTTTTTGATGGACCATCTGGCTTTCTGCAATACAGTAAGTATCGCATAAATGCAATACAGTAGGTATCGCAATAGAGTAAGTATCGCAATACAGTGTGACATACGTTAACTCATAGCGCAACGGCAGGCAGAGTCTGTCGGTCTCTCATGAAACGAACTGCGTCAACATCGATCAACCCTCAATCATGCGACAAACATGCCAGCACCATCCTCAGCGCCCGCCTGGCGTATCTTCCAGCGGCGCCGCCCACCACGCACACACATACTCGCACTACGCGCCAACGCAACAGACAGACGAGCACGAACCCACCCCATCACCTGGCCATACGACTTGTCTGCCCACGCAGCCTTGGTGCGCAGCTTCTCAACCAGGCGGCTGAAAAAACCGTTGCAATACATGTAGAAAGCTGTCTTTTTGAGTGGAGAGATGTCTTTCTGCAGCGGCAGATGGCTTTTTGCAGCGGAAGCTATCTTCTCCGGCAGATCGCTAGCTTTTGAGCTCGCCATCCAGCTTTTCGCCCAGACCTTGCCTTGTCGTGTATGTGACCATATGTATGGGTGATTGAGACACCCATGGCCGGCCACCTCGTGGCCAGTCAGGCCAGGATCACGGCCGTCTCCCAAGCGAAGCAACCGAGGAGGGTTGTCTGCAGTGATGCAGTGATTCACTGAATGACTGAATGGAATCAATTCATTGATTGACTCACAAGCAAGCACACACTTATGTGACTCGACTGATGGAATGGCGAAGTGTTTTGTGCTCGCGTCTTCTTTTTTCGCAGAAGCACTTCACTGCAAATGCGTCGCATTCGGATCAAGAGGGCCTGTAAGGCCTCTCAAGGCTTGCCTGACGCTGGCAAGAAGTCTGTTTTATCATGAGAAAAAGTCCGTTTTACGTGATAATGAATTGTGCAAGGAAACGGACGAGAGCTGACAGACGAAGCGAGTTGGTAGGAGTCACTGAGAAGTCAGGTAGAAGAGGAGGCGGCCGAAAGGAAGACCGAAGACTCTCTAACTACTCCGTGTAACACTCTGTCCACTCCGTCACCCTCAATGGTGTGGCTCGCATGGGGTGATGCCGAGGCTGTGCAGAGGCACGTCCACACTGAAGGAAGCAACATATTGTTGTGTCTCGTGACCCGCCACGGGCGGTGTGACACACGCAGAAGTGATTGCCAAACTTGCCAGCCTCCTACCCCCTGGACACGTAACGGTGTGCATGTCTGGACACGTAACGGTGTGTATGTCTTTTTTTTGAAATGTGCGCGCGCAACCGCCCGAAATGAAAAGATGCGGTGGAGGCAGTGAAGATTGAAACCGCGCGGCGAGAGACAGGTACGCAGCGTGCTGGGGGGGTAGGGTCCGGATGGGGGACGACGGGCCGATACATAGAAAGTTGCGGGTAAGCATAAGGAGTTGTGCACGCACGTGACAGCGCAAAGTCCCGAATGGTTTTCACGCGGTGACGTAGGTTACATACGCTGGTACATCACGCTATGCATTTTCGTAGATATTACACACTTTTTCTCTTTACAATCGCTAACGTTTGCTGTTAATCGCATTTCCCCGTTCTCGCCCCCCAGCCAAACCCGGTGGATGAGTCAAAGCTGGCTAAATCATGCAGGCGCCTTTCGAAACGTGTATATAATACATCACAGCCCAAATCTCCGCGATCCCGCGAGACACGAGCTCGCTCATTTGCATACGCAGACACTGGCGGGTTGAAAGCATCAATCTCTCAGTGCGATCATCGGTTGACTCTCTCACACCTCTATCTCAAATACATACATTCTGTGATTGGCTACAGCGCAGAACAGCCACTGGGCTTTCGTCGACAATGTAACCTCCTCCAAATGCTTCGGTCTACTTCGGTACATCCCGATGGGACAGGTCGAAACAAGTCAATGGCTTATTTCGGGAGGGTGTAATATCCCACAGAGACCCCTCTTTTTGGTGAAGAAAACTCACAGCTGTAAGACTCCTTAATGGCACCATGGACCCGCAATTCTCTCCATGCTGCGACCAAAGAGACCCAGACAAGTCCCACGCCTTCTATTTCCGACTGATTGTTTACCTTCGCATATTTCAGGCATCCTGATCAATGGGATCAAAGTAAAACGACATCAAACGTCTGACTGACGTGTTCGTGCAATGGTTCATATCTGCATACCCAGGGCAGTCGTCAAAAAAAAGAATGTTTCTTTCGGACGCCATTCGCCGAAAGTTCCTGCGAGGAGAACTTGTGAAAAAACCACTGTATACATAGATGACTTACGAAAGATCGCTCAGTGCAATATCACGGGTATGACCTGCACGGAGAGAACAAGATGGGGTGCATCACACGCTTCGGTCATATGCACATCACGACGTCCGTACCTCCATCGACAAGCATCAAGTCGCATGTGACGTCTGGGTGCGTCCGATGAAATTCCGGGACCGTGACCCTGGAGTGCCCGAAGGCTAACGCGAATCGATGCCCATAACGCTTTGCAAAGAGGTCTGTACATAGAGATGTAAAGATGAATATGCAAAAAAGGCGCGTCAGGGGATTACCTGCCACTTTGCGAGTATATGGATGCCGTCCTATGTCAAAAGATACCACACGAGCCTTTTGGTTGCTCGTCAGCCTGCAGAAAGACGAACAGTCGCAGACGCATGCCTTTTCCAACGACGGATAGGCAACATGTGCAGCTTATCATATGTAGCTCGAATGCCCGGTATTGAAACCTTCGTGACATAACATCGCGATTGATTTCATTGATTCATTTTGTTGAGGCAACGGATTTGCATTCGTGTTTAACGCACCGATCTCACAAATGGTCTTCACGAATGGGAGTGAAGCCAAATCGATGAAACTGACCAGTCAGACAGGAGCCGTACAGCATGGCCAGCCGTCTGTCATTCGGCCAGCTCACGTCCGGACTTGCTGGGCAATTTGAAAACATCCTCCTGAGTGAGAGACATAACTATGTCTCTCACTGAAAGTAACTCATGACCTCGACTTCCTCTTGTCTCTTGCCTTCGAAATGAGAGTAGGGTTGCAGTGTGTCTTGCATGTCGTGGTACAGCTTTATGTTTGGAGTAGGCATGAAAACGCAAATGAAGAAGACACGAAGCTCATACACTTGTCATTTGCTTGATACGAACTGAGGCTTAGACGTTTCATGCATCTACTTAAACTTAAGCACCACACGAGAGACAGCTGCCTATTCAACTCACTCACCGACGGATGGGCAGGCAGGAAAGCAAGGACGCAAAAGGACCCGAAAAAGGCCGTTCGTCGACCCAGCAGCTGGCGAGCGAGTGCAGACAAGGGGTCTTGTGTTGTGTCGTCGACCTCTCATGGCTACACACCTGAGACACCCACCACACCAGGGGAACCAGCCAAGAGCCACACACAAAACAAATCAATGCAGCGTGCAGATGGCACTCTGTCCTCCCTTCCCAGCCAGGCTCTCACCACACCCACCTCCCTAGTTGTTTCCGTTGCGTCTCCGGCGCCACCAGTCCCTGACACGCCCCCACCCACGACGCGACCTCGACCCATGACGACCGCCGTCACCACTCTGCACACACACACGCACGCACGCACGCACGCAGACACACAGATAAACGCACGTACGCACCATCAGCCCATGTATCAGCAAGCGCCCAAACGACAGTGAAGGAGGAAAGAGAGAGAGAGAGTGGGTGAGTGAGAGAGTTGGTGAGCGTATGCATGCACTCGCACGCAGCACAGTGCTGTCCAGTCTGGCAGAGAGGAGGATAGCAAGGACATGCATGCAATGCAATGCAGAACCATGAACCAACGAATAGCAGACACGACACGACTCACACACACACGCATTATATATACCCACACCCCGATACCCACCCACCCAGCCAGCACGAACCCATTGACAGAGACACGCAACGCCCTACCAACCCTCCCCCTTCGCGGCCAGCCAATTGCGGCCAGCCATGATGCGACCACGCCACCCTCGCCGACACACCACAGAGCCCGCAGACACACAAATACACACACATTCATTCATGTTCACGTGAATGAATGACTGTGTGCATTTACACACACTGGGCAGCGGTCGATCATGTCCTCTCTGATCTGATCTCGAGAGCTCATCCCCTCCCCTCCCTCTCCCTCTCTCCTTTACTCGCACGTGCATGTGTGGTGAGCGAGCGAGCGAGAGAGAGAGAGAGAGAGAGGGCGAGCGAGTGGGCGAGCGGGCGAGCGAGTGGGCGAGCGGGCGAGTGGCCGAGTGGGCGAGTGAGCGAGCGTGCGAGCGAGCGAGTGGGCGAGCGGGCGAGTGGGCGAGTGGGCGAGCGAGCGAGCGAGCGAGCGAGCGAGTGAGCGAGCGAGTGAGTGAGTGAGTCTGAGTCATCCGCTGTGCGTGTGTGTTGTGTCCCTCCCCTCTGTGTGGGTGAGTCCGTTTCTGTGCGTGTGTGTGCGCGTGAGTGTCCATCTTTCTTTCTACGGCCGGCCAGCAGCCACGCACGCACACGCGCACAGAGCCGCTGGCCGGCTGCCGTACGTCGCTGCCGAAAAACGAAATTGGCGGGCAGCTCTCGCTTGGCCCTCGTCCCTCGCTCATGTGTCACACACACAGCGAGACTCACACACATAGACAGACAGGGGAGTCCATAGATGCACGACACATACACACACACACACACGGGAAAAAAAGTAACCATACGAGATCGTTCAAATGACCTTATGCATCCGTCTCGACGTCCATGCCTCTCTTTCTCTCTCTCACCTCACACGCACATCCGTTCTCTCTGTCCGTCTTGCTCATACATGAACCAATGAATGCACAAATGCCAGTAGTGAGTGAGGAGAGCACAGCGGGCGAAAACACACACACACACACATACGCGCACTCACACACTGACCACACGGACACGGACAAAGGCAAAGGCAAAGGCAAATAGCTCACCCACCACATCAACCACTGTCCACACACACACACAGCAGAAGTTGTTAGATACACACCAGCAGACAATGAGACAGACAGAAGACGGGCAGAGAGAGAGGCAAGCCTGAGACTACGGACCCTGAAGAGGGTCTTGAGAGAGAGAGAGAGAAAGAGAGAGAGAGAGGCGCGAGAAGGATGCAGAGAGAGCGAGGGTGAGGTTTTCACAAATACGCCGACATGAAGGTACTACGCGTACGTGCCAGTGAGTGAGTGAGTGGGTGGGGTGCATGGAAGGAGGAGAGGATGGAAAAAGAGGGCTCGACAACAGCCAGTCAGCCACCATCAGGTATGAACAATAGCTGATACCCTGACTGCACTCACTGAGTATGTATGCATGTATGTTTGTCGTCCGGCTGCCTGCCTGTCTAAATGCACCGGACCGTTACTGACAATACGCACGCAGATCGAGTAGAGAGATTAGACAATAGTATTATCAAGATACTCAATGGAAAATTACCATGAGAAAACCACTTACACTAGAGAGATGCCGCGACCAGTCCCTCGTTTGGCCATGTCGGCTGCCTCCAGCCACGCTGAATGAGCCACTCCTGTGCCACCATCGATCGAAGTTCCGCCAGCGCGTTTGGGAACAGCTGGCTGAAAGGAACCAGCTGGTCTCCCTGCCACCATCGTGCCGTCGGGAAGCGTTGCTCGAGGACACACAGTATGACACGCTTCAGCTCCAGTGGACTCGGAGAGATAAGCCCACCACTCTGCTCCGTGAGGCGCTCGGCGAGGCAAGCGGCTGCTGGATGACCGTGAGCGGCACGCGAAGACAGCTCAGCACTTGCTACGGTCTCATCAAGTCGCCCGAGAACTGCATTCCTGTCAGACTCGGCTCATGAAGGACAGCGGTGAGGTGTCTTCTCTCCAGGTCAAGATCAGCGCAAAGTCTCGGCTTGCGCAGCTGGAACTTTGGCGGCGCTCCTGAGGACTTGATATGGCGAGGGTTGCCGCGCAGCGCGTAGATGAGCTTGTTCCGCTGCTTGTGAATATTGCGCGACAACTTTGCGAACATGACGTCCTGCAGCAGCTTGTTCGGCACTGAGCGCAACGACTCCCGACTGACCGCACCTACACAGACAATCCAAGCAGCGCAACGCTGATAATGTGCGTTCCTTCTCCCTGTGTCTACCTGTGTGTTCTCTCTGTCTGTGCATTGCTGTGCACACATGCCCCTTGTCTTTCACGGCTTGTTGACCGCAGTTTCAGGACACACGGTCAGATGTCACAGAGCACGTGGCGCTTGCCACGATGCATCTTTTGTTTTCAGCTTCACGAGACGCGCAGTCAACCAGACGTCTCGTACCTTCTTAGTTCCTGTCTTCGAACGGCTTTCAAAGAGGGGGCACGCGTCGCAACCTTCTCTCCTCCTCTCCTTCCCGTCCCTTACGTTTACGTGCAGGTCGATAGTACAGGCCTCGTGCACCTTCCCATGCCACATCTGAAACACATCAGAACCACACACCTGAGCAACGCGTCTCACCCTTCCCCGCCTAGCAGCTCACCACGGTCGCAGCAAAACCCCTTCGGCTCCCCGCGCGTACACTTCAACAGACGGCACCCACCTGCTCACACACGAGCACGCACGCAGCCGCCCGCGCACAGCCACACACACACAGAGATTTCACACATCCATTCTTGCCATTCCTCCCGCCACTCACCGCATGGAATGACAGGCGAGGCAACCAACACCAACAACAGCAAAGCGATTGCACGCGGGGCGCCACCTGATTCTGCCAATTTAGAGTGTCTCATGTTCTTCGCCGTCACACAGAAGAGAGAGAGAGACAACGCACGCAGCGGTCAGCCAGCCAGCTACCCAGTGAGAAGGCGTCGAATGGACCGATGTATCCCCCATAACCCACACCAGGAGCCCGAGCGCTACCACGGCGTGCGATTGTGCGTGTCTGCCACACCCATTGGTGACGGTCTTTCCCGCCTCACGTGTCGAGACAAAATCGCACAACCACACGCACGACTGTGAAGCCAGCAAGTGCAAACCACACCTCACGACCACTCCGATCTGAAGAACCACACCCAAGCGTTCATCCCCTTCCCTCCCCTCCCCTCCTCCTCTCCCCTTTCGCCCACGTAACCCGACCGACGAGCTAGCCGCCCATTAAATCTCATTGCGTCATCAATGAATGAATGACGTGTGTGGCACCGACGAGCCACTGTACGTACGTATGTATGCGTAGGGGGAGAGGGGAATGCATGGGTGGATGGATGGATAAAGGAGCCGTAACAAACCTCACACAATACACAGACAGATACAGATACAGACACAGGCAGAGGGAGAGGGAGAGGGCCGGCCGTGTGTATGCATGTCGATCGTACCACACCGGCCAGCTAAACGGCGAATTGGTATGAAGCCATTCATGGATCCGTCACCAGACAATGCGTCAAAGGCACGGCATGCGTGTAGGCAAGAAAGACCACAAACACACGGGACATTCTGGCGGAAGCGACGGAGAGAATTGGCAGATAGAGAGAGCGTGTGCGCGCGGTGAGGGTGGAAAAGCCGCGAGAAACAACACGAGACCACTAGATCAAAACCTCCAGACAGAGATGAGAAGGAGTGTGCAACAAGAGAGAGTCAGCTGAGCCCATCCGCATCTCTCCCTTCTCCCTGGCCCGGCCCACCAACTGATACTTGCTCGGTACTCTTTCTGGCTGGTCATTGTCCGTGCTGTTCACTACCGGTAACCGTAAAACCACGGACGGACGGACGGACGGACGGACGCTTCAAGTGTTGCTGGCCTGGCTAATTCCTGACATGAAAGACCAACTATTTACCTGCCAGTAAGAACGGCCAACTAGCTGCACTAGCTGAGATCCTCTTCTGCCTGCCTGCCTGCCTGCCTGCCGGTCTGTCTGTTTGTTTGTCTGTCTGCCTTTGCAGCTAAGACGCATGGGCACACAGGCAGCAACAGCAAGTGACGAATTGACCGAATGAGCGAGGGAGGGAGTGGGTGGTGGGTCGGGTCACCAGGGCTGGCTCGATACGTAAGCACGAAGAGATGCAAAACCGCCTTATCAGGTTGTAGAAGCGACGTTGGCTTAGTGAGAGGGAGAGAGAGCGTCAGAGAGGGTGCTCTTGTGATAGTGAGTCCGTATGCACAACATCAGCATCAGAATGAATGCGAGAGTGCGTGTTTCCATCACGACATCACACACAAAGGTTAAGACACACACATCCATCCATCCACAACACATACAAACACATGCACACCTATGTAAGAAACGCGCCAACGTACAACGGTCACCTCACCTCGCCATCCACCGTGGCCGGTAAAAAACAACAGCAGCCACCGTTTGCTGGATGGGGAAAAGGAACATTGCCCAGCTGGAAAAGCCGGCTGTCTGGTCGGTCATCAAATCCAGCAGATAGATAGATACAGGGGAGGGTAGGAAGGAAGCAGCAAGCAAGAGAAGAGGAGGAGGAAACCCATGCAAAGAAAGCATCACCCACCCGTCATTCATTGTCTTCTGCTACACAGCCAAGACACACCACACCACACCCCACACCACCCCATCACGCCACGCCACGCCACGCCACGCCACGAAAACCCCCGCTCACACCGACAGCCGCCCCGTCTTACGTTATCCCACCACACACTACCACCTTCATCTCGGCCATCCCTCGGTCGCCCCTCACGCCCTGTGCATGGGTGTGGTGCCGGTCTCGCCCGCGAGCGCCTTGTTCCTGGTCATCAGGAAGGCGGGAAAGCCCTCCTCGGCGTCGGTGTCCAGGTCGATCAGCTTCATGATGGTGTCATGGATCGTCTTGGCGTACTTCTGGGCCAGCGAACGGGACACAAAGTTGGAGGCATACTGAACAACACACAGAGAAAGAGAAAGACAAGAGGAGGAAGTGCGCGTACAGAACGGGTGTGGTGTTTGCTGTGCTGTGTGTCCGTTTCTCAACTGCAGCGACCAGTTGAGTCTGCCCGAGATGGTGACCAGGTTGTGCAAGAAGAGGTGGTTGCCCACGCCGTGCTGGCTCACGCACGACCAGCTGCTCTCGATCTCCATCTCGAAGTCGCCCCCGCCCCTCACCTCGCTGTCACTGCCGCTGTCCATGCTGTCGACGTGCTCGTGCAGGATCGAACGAGGCGAGTCGATCGACGTGTGGACGATGGTGGGGGTGCGGGGGTAGCGCGACAGCCCGGCCAGCATGGTGGGCTTGCGGGGGCCGCGAGCCGACGCGCCGTTGCCCTTGCGCAGGTCCGTCGTGTCCCAGTTGCCCGTATTCTGAAGATCACATCGCACACAACACACATATCAATGCAGCGAGGGAGGGAGGGGTGCGTGTGTGTTTGCTTGCGTACCGAGATGAGGAACACCGAAGGGCGTGCCTTGGGGGCCAGGAGCTCGAGCATCTTGTCCAGCCGCTCGTTCTCCATGTTGTTTTTGAGGAACTTGGTCACCACGTCCCAGTCGGAGCATGCGTTGGTCGGGCTCGGCCGGTCCACCTTGCTGTGGATGCTCGTGTTGACCGTCGACGCAAACTGCCAGAAATGGTCAGCGCGGGTCGAGTTGGCCGGCACCTCCAGACCCAGGCTCATCAGGCAGGTGAAGCACCCCAGACGCGGCAGCCCGTCGGCCTTGGGGGCCGGCTTGTCGCTCTTGACGTCGGCAACGGCAGGGGGGAGGGGCGCCGGGACCGCCCCTGCACGACGAGGGGCTGAGCAGCGATGGGCTGAGGTGGCTGAGGACGTCTGGGTTGCTGTCCTGCTTGTCGATGGGCAGGAGGGGGGGCGAGGGGGGCGAGTGCGAGGGCGGGATGGGGGAGGGAGGGGGCGTGGGGTTGGTCGACGTCTTGCTCTCGGTGCGAAGGGGGGGCGGCTTGTCCTTCATGGCCTTCTGCATCCACCTGCGTGTGGAGATGGCCTGGGCGGTGTAGAGGGACGTCTTCTGGTCCTCCTTGCCGATCAGCTGGGCGGCAGCAGAGGCTGCCGTGGCGGTCAGCACCGAGTTGAGGGGGATGTTGTGCTGCTTGCACGTCTGGATGAGCTTCTTGGTCGTCGACGGATCGAACAACAGAGGCACTATCGACGTATGCGCAGCCTACACAACACACACAGGGAGAGAATGAACGGATGCTAATGTGTTGTGACAAGCCCCCCCTCTCTCCCTCCCTCCCTCCCTCCCTCCCTCTCTCGCTTCACTCGCCTCACCAGCTGCCTGTCCCTGTACTGCTCAGCGGGGTACATGACGGAGAAGGGGTTCCTCTTCTTGACCATCAGCTTGCGGAAGAACATCGTCAGGCCCTTGCCGACCTGGAAGGCCGCCTCGTCAGCCACTGCGTACAACGGCTTCGTCAGGGCGTCCAAAAGCGTCCCACGCATCACGGACGACACCGGCGGCGGCAGCGACTCACTCAGAGGCCCCCCCATGAAGGGGTTGTCGGCCATCGAGGGGAGTTCAGGGAGCGATTCCAGCGATGCAATGGTCGACGCCGACGCGAACATGTGTAGAGGGGGAGGGGAGGTGCGGTGGGGGTTGCGGCGCTGGGCGAGGGTGTAGATGGTGTTGAGGAAGTCCTTCCAGAAGTTCTGCCGCGCCATGCCGTCCATGATGCCGTGGTGGAAGATGCCTACGATCCACGTCCGGTACGATGGGTACAACACCGGACCCTGCACATATCAAGACACACCAGCACCAGACCGAAGCAGCGATGGTGCAGCGGATCGTCCGCAAATGTGTGTCAAACTGAGTTGGGTTACCCTTCTGATTCTCTGAGTGGTGGGTGTGGCCTGGAGCACTCTCATTCTCCAGAGAGGCCCCGTGGTGGTGGGCAGGGGGTAGTTCTGCTCATAGCGGAGGACCTCCTCCCAATCGCTACACTGAGACATCTCTATGTCTGCACACAACACAGAATGCGAGCTTGTTTCAATCTCTCTCCTTCTCGCCTTCTCTGATTCTCGCTTTCTCCTCCCCCGACTGTCTCGCTGTGCGTGTCTGTCGTCTTACCGGGCTCGTGGTGAGTCTCTGCCCATCTGCGCCTAAGGCGCCCCCTATGCTTGTCGACCAGGATCCTGGCGCGCAGAGCGGCGTGTTGCGCCATGAGCATCCTGCCGGCCTCCTTCACGTCCTCGAGGTGGAAGGGCTGGCTTGTGATGACACTGATGGTGTTCTGGATGAACAGCGGCCGCTACCGGCGGTGTGGAGGATGTCCCAGTTCTGCTCCCAGTTGTCCAGCTCTCTGCCGAAGCCATGCTCGTCCACCTCGCGTGGGGAGGAGGGGGGGAGGGGGGTGGGGTGGGGGGGGGCCGTCAGGCGCCAACAGGATCTCCTCCTCGTCCACCTTCGTGGGGTGGGCGCAGCACGTCAACATGGCCAGATCACGCCCGTCTACCGCAGGAGGTCGGCGGAGCTCTCGCGGTCACACGTACACGCGAGGCAACAAGCTCAGTCGGGAAAAACGAGTACAGGGGTAGGGGAAGGTGGAGTGAGACGAAAACTCCGATGCGCTCCGATGAAAACAGACGCCGTCGAAGGTGTCAAAAACTAAGCAAGAGGAAAACAGCACAAGGAGAAAAGGAGGTGAGAGAAAAAAGGAGACAAGGAGGATGTCGTGAAAGGATGAGCTCGCAGGTCGATCCTCCGTTAGCTCGCAAATTGTGGTCATCCGCGTTAGCTCCTCAACCGTTAGCTCTGTTTGGTATGACTCTCCATTGAGGAAAGGGGAAAAGGCGGGAGGCAAGAGCCATCGAAAAAAAAGCGAGCCCAAGAATCAAGACGCTGCCCCTTCTGTGCGTGATCAGCCTCAGGCTCCGGGCAGCCAGCACAGAATGGCACGGCATCGTCACCGTGAGCACCCTTCGCAGACGGCTGGAGCGCCTCATCGATTCGGAGGGCCTCAGGGGTGCGCTCAGCTATGTCGGTGACCCTGCCGAAATGCCCAACGGCCTGACACACTTCGGCTATGTGTCACGGGCGCTCTATGTGGTGATGGATGGCCGAGGTACCCTCGGCAGATGGGCGAGGGCCATCCATCTGGCTGCTGCTGTTGCTGATCGGCTGCCCCTCACACTCTGCCCACGGGCCATCCAGCAGCACTTCAGCAGCAGGAGGGCCTACCACAAGACGCCGCGAGCCATCTCACAGTACGCCGCATTCGGTGGCCGACTGGTCGGCATGGAGCTGACAGCTGGGGCTGACGATGGGGACTTCCTCCTCGGCTCTCAGCGTGTCCGCGTCGTGCCTCACGGCGACATCGACGTCGACCATCCTTACAGGCAGCAATACGACAGCGACGATCCGGTCGTCAGCACAGCCGAAGGTCAGCTCTTCCCATCCTTCTCGGCCTGTGTCGTGTGGCTCGTCGCGACACGCGCCCACCAAGCCATCCGGTCGCTGGCGGCAAGCACCTCGTCCCACCCAGGCCTCGTGATGGACCTCTACCGGAGTCTCGCCACATCAGCCATTCAGGACGACACCGCGCACGCCGACTGCGCGTCCCCTGACGGTTCCAAGCACCAGCGCGTCATTGTCTTGTCGGGCGCCCGTCGTGATGATACGTTTGCCGCCTATCTGCGTGTCAGTGCGGCGTCGGCAAGTGGGTATGTGGTGCTGGGCACTACAGAGGCACATGTGGAGGGGGCCGAGGGCTGGCTGCGAAGCGCCCCAGCGACCGGAGAACTCGTGAGGCGGTTCGCTAGAGACATTGGTGTGGACCTGGATGCGCTGCGGCTGGTCGACTTGAGCGGCTCGATGTAGACACAAGGTGAGGGAGGAATAAGGAGTTCGGCCGAAACACGTCGAATGACTTTTCTTGTTTGGTTTGTCTTTGTCCAGGTGCGCTGTTCAAGTGAGAGCGACTTGCCGAGTCTTGCCTTCCCGCCTGCCTTTCCTTGCCGCGGCATAAGGCCTCTCGGACTGACATTTTGTTACATCGGCGTAAAGGTGTCGATCGTGTTTCGTCTTTGTTGTGTGTGCTTACTGCTGTGTACGATCTGACCGGTGTTCTACCTCATCGTCCGGCTACGTTCCCCCACACTATACCAGCCTCCGGGCAATATATGTGAGTGGTGCCGTGTCCGGACGCCCAGGCAGGACACCAGTCAGAGACACGCAGCAGAAAAGGCGACGTGATACATGTGTGATCCCTGTGTGTTGGGTGGTACTGTGTGTTGGGTAGTTGCGACAGTGACAGTTTTGCCCGGTCTTTTTCAGGCCAGAATGTTTGACGGTGGCCAGTGAGTAATGGTCAGTCAATCAGTCTCGTGCAGACAGACAGACAGACAGACGGACAGGTCATGCGATCCAGCCATTCAACATATCCCTCCACTCAGCGTGACCCCCACTCGCAGACAGACGGAAAGGAAAACCCGCAGGTGTGCAAAGCCGTCACTCCCTCTTCACCCTGCCCCCTCCATACTCCTTTCCCCTCCCGCCGAAGCAATCAGTCAATTGTCGTGTCCGCAAGGGTTCTCATCGTCGCACAAGACCGAGCCGACCACCTGACGGAACAAAACACCAGACAGCCATCCTATGATATGACAGGCCGACAGCGCAGTTTGTCAGCTCTGCTCACCCCGGCGATGACCAGGACGTAGATGAAGGCCAGAGCAGAGCCCAGCATCAACGCACGCTTGCCCCTGAAGCACAACGACAGCGGAAAGGACAGCAATTTCTCACTTTCGGTCGGCCCCACGGCGACACTCGCCTGACCATATCTTGCGGGGCGAGTTCTGAGGAGAGACAAAACCGTACCAGCAACCAAGTGAGCGCATGCCCCTCCCTCCCCCGTCATTCTCCTCACGTCGGGGTCCGTCGAGTAGCGGCAGAAGGCGACGCATCCGACGGGCGGGAAGAGAATCGACCCGAAGAACATCAGGATGGCATGCGTCGGGTCCAGCTTTTGCGCGGCGATGAAGGGCTTCGACACTCCAGTCTGGGGAGGCACGGCCCTGGCCTCCGGAGCCCCGGCCTCCACAGTGCCGGCCTCCACAGTGCCGGCCTCGCCGGCCTCCATCCCCACTATGGGCTCTTCCTGCACCACTGCTTTGGGGCCGGTGGCCTCTTCCAAGTCGATGTCGTATAGGCCCACGTCAGTCATGGGCTCGTCAGGCTGCTCAAAAGACATTCTCACTCGAACTGGAAGTTGAGAACCGAACGGAGGGATGCGAGCCTTGACAGGATCGTTTCCGCTGGTATCACTCGAGGATTCAATGGATGCATCGGCTGCAGGGGCCACGTGCAAAGGTTGACTTGAGTCTTCATCTCTTACGGTCCACCCACGCAAACCTGTCCATCCATATGTATGCTTTCCCGCTGAGACTGACGTCTGTTGTGTGTGGACGAGCAGCAGCCACCGCACACATGTACACGGACCCATAAACAGACACCAGGCAGCGTTGATCAAGGCCTGTCTGGCACACAGAGAGAGACGCGTCCTCCCGCTTGCCCGTCTCTGGACAACGCGCGCACGAGCTCTCGGTCTGGCATTGAGACACGGTGCCATCACGGCCGGCCATCTACCCAACCAACACAGCAACTTGAAGCCAATCTCCTCCTTATGCACGTCTGCCCAAGCGGACGCTCACACGGCAAAGCAACATACACAGCGCACTGACACCACGACTTAGGCGTACAGGCACAACTCTGGAAAGAGACACGACGGAAAGAGAGAAGGAAAAATCCAGCAGCCACAAATCAGCCATTCCAAGGCATCCAGACAAATATGCATGCAACAGCCTCTCTCTCGCCAGCTGTCCTGCCCACCCCACCCCACCCCACCCTCCCACTCCCACTCCGCGAACACACATTCGTGCGCTCAGCCAGCCATATGCAATCAATCAATCATCGCCATTGTTGCCGTCGTCACCGTTGTCCTCCTTTTCCTCATCGCGGACACGGAAGACTGTCTGCGTCCAGTGGTTGGGGCCTGGGGAGAACCCGTGGCCGATATTGTCGGAGTGGAAGGCGATGTGGATCTCGTCCCACTTGTCAAGCCCCTGATACTCCTGCCCGTTGGCGTCCTGGAAGCTGCTGGTCAGCAGCACTCCTAGCTTGGCGTTGCCGTGCTCGTCGGCCACAATGCCGTTGTAACCCTTCTCTTGACCAGGCTCCCCCTCCCATCCCCTGCCCAGGTTCAAGTCGGCTGGGCCGCCTCGCGGCGATCCGGGCTTCCGCACCAGCCAGGCCGTGTAGAAGCCACCTGCACTCACACACACATGGCAAGGGCACACACACATGCGCATTTCTTGCTCTCTGGTGGCTGGGCTACCTGGGACCATTCCCGTCATCTCCATGTCGAAATAAGTGAGGCCAAACGCGTCGAGGATGGTCACCTTGCCACCGACGTCAAGCCAATCCTCCTCAGTGTAGTCTGCCATGTCCACACCCGCCGCCACAGCCTGCTCCTTGATGGCCTCAAACGTCTGCACCAACCACGCAGACAGGCAGACCGGCAGACAAACCATGGATGCACACAGGCAGACAGCCATCAGCTCACTGTCGGATCATTGAAGCCGGTGCCCACTTCCCAATGAGCAGGGTCGCGCGCGAGAGCGGGGAAGCGGGCGAGGGGCCCTGACAAAGACCAACCGCACGTGTGTTGCTTCCTCCGGGGTGCGTGTCTGCGTACCATTGGGAAAGAAGGCGCGAAGGAGATCGTCTACCTGAGGTGGAATGGTTGCGGGGCAGGCAGCCACGAGGGAAAGGCACGAGGGAAAGGACGACAGCCATGCGCAACATCGTGTGGGAAGGAGGCAAGCAGGACAGGAGAAGCCTGAATCGTTGGCTGGGCTGTCTACATGTGCCGTTACCGGCTGACCGTTACGGCCATGATTGTTGGCTGGGTTTGGTGGTGGTGATTTGTCTTTTCTATCTTATCTGTGAGAAGAACGGAGGTATGTCTTCATATCTTTGGTTCGTGACGTTTGTGAATGAGCTTAAGCGAATTGAGGCGGATGTGAACCGCCGTGTTGGCCGATTCATCACTGGTCCGTCACCACACACACACATGCATAGAGATCCACACATCTCACACGCCGAGGGCTCACTGCAAAATGACTGCTACTTCTTTATACAAACAAACACTCAGAGAGGCAGACAGGACATAAGCACTCGCGCCCCACACAGGACCCGACATACGGCACCCGACACACACGCACACACACGGATGGATGTCCACACTCACAGACGTGAAGGCACGCCAACAGCACAGCACGCTATTCACTTAGACAGCGGGGAGACACAGATGCGGCGGATCTCACCAGCAGTCAGTGCAGCCAATGACCCACGTATTCATATACACCGGCACACAAACATACGCACGCACACGCACACCTCAGGGGCAGGCAAACGGAGGTGGGCTATGTCCGCACACTCACTGCACACTGAGAATCTCCAGCTCGTCAGCTGTGAAGTCCCAACTGCCCCCCAGCACGTAATAGGGGCCACCAAGAACAGAGTGATGATACAGAGCCCCCATATAGCCCTCAGGCATAGGCACACCCCAGCTCACACCGTGGAAGTGGGTGCACTCGCGGATGTCATCACGCGACCAACCATTGCCATTGCCCAACCACAAGCCGCCGACAGTCACTCTCGCGTTTCTTCGGGGCACAAACCCCCTCCTAGACGCCACCAAGACAATCTTCTGTAAAGGCGACCACTTGGTGGCATTCTCATAGTGGCCCGCCAGGGAGAACAACCACACGTCACTGCCGTATCCGTGCCACCCCGGCATCATGCCGCTGCCATCGAAGGCGGGCAGCCTGATGCCCTCACTGATGTAGACGCCGAAGACGTACTGGGCGTTGCGGATGACAATCACCAGGTCGGTCTTGTTCCCAACACGATCCAGCATATCGCCGTATGTTACACCGTTGCGGGAAGCCCTACATGTCACACACACACACACAGAGGACAGACAGCCACTGCTGATGATTTGGTGCGGGAACCCAAGTGTGCCTTGTCTGTATGTGGGAGTATACGCACCGGTAGAGCATTGTGAGTGCTGTGTCGTTGCCCAGCAGACCACGCAGGTTGTCATACTCTGACTGAGACAGCGAGGAGTCCGATGGCGGCCGACTCTCCTGTAGACGACGAACCTGCACACACAAGCAACAGACAGACCGACAGACACTGAGTGGAGGGACAGTGCATCTCGACCTGAGCTGGCTGATGGTGCGTGTGTGCGCGTTCGTGTGGTACATACCTGTGTTGTGTTTGTGGGCGACATGAAGGCATCGCTGCCCGTCACACAGAGGGCGAGCGTGACGGCCAAGGCCAGCAGCATCATGCCACGCAGAGCCACCATTCTGCGCACGTGGAGGGAACGAAGGACAGCACGCAGCTAGTCTGTCGTGTGTGGGAGTGGGTGTTGATGGTATCGACGGAACGAGGATGTCCACTCCAAAAACAGAGATCTGGCCGGGAAACGGGAAGATATACAGCCAGATCTCTGCCGTGACAAGGGAAACAACTGAAGATGTTTCCTCCCTCTCCTTCTCTCTCCTCTCTCGCTCTCCCCTCTCCCTCCCCTACTCATCCCTCCTCGCGGTTTTAGGGTAAGCAACCCTGAGCCCCAAACCCTAACGTCTGAGTCGTGCATTCGGTCATCACTGAAGTCATCAGCTGACGCGTGAAGAGAGTCCGGCACATCCATTGTCGAGACACACGCACACAACCACACATATCATATCAACGCATCAACACCATATATCAACAGCCGACCAGATGACATTACAGAGATAATGCACCTCTCCCTCCATCCCTCCCTCTCGACTGCTGCCAACAGCACATGACAACACTCAGCAGCTCGAAGTGTCCCCCACCCACACACCACACACACCGCCCCCTCCCTCCCTCCTCCCTCCTTCTCTCAGTTGATGCCGAGTGTCACCCACTTGCCCCGCTCGTCGATGCCGCCCAGCTGCTGCCACCCACAAAACTGACAGTCGGCATTGCCCAAAGGCTCGCTAAAGCCCTTGTCGATGGCCCCCTCCCCTATGCCGTGTCGGGCCGCCTCGTCCAGCCGGGCCCTATGCACCACCTCACGCACACCCACACGGCCACGTGTGTGCAGCACCTGTGTGGGCGGCTGTCGGCTCTGATGGCGAAGCATTGCAGCGGCACCCGCACCGTCACGCCGCCCACATTGGCCGTCCCGCCCACCACCTCCCTGTTGCTGCTGGCATACAACGCCGACTTGACGAAGTGCTCGATAGCCGCACACACGGCGGGCCATGTCACTGTCGCGGATGCCGATGTGGGCACTGATGGCCTCGTTGGCGGCGTCTTGGTCGAAGCACATGGCGGCGATCTTCCAGCCGATGGCCTCTGACTCGTGTGGGCCGTATCCAGCGGGGGCGGGGGACAGATTGGCCGCAGGGGCGTGAGGGGGCTCCAGCAGGTGGGGCAGGAGAGTGGGGAGAGACTTCATAAGGAAAGCAGCCAGCGACCGCTGAGGGGCGAGGGCGGCATTGACGGCCGCCATCGCCTCCGTGCGGATGTCGTTGAGCACTCTCATGCACCGGGGCAGCACCAGCTCGCGCCAACGGCGGTGCCATGCCGTGTCTGTGGGCATCTGGCCGACGTCGGCTCCGCTTCGCAGCAAGGTGCGGATGATGGCCTCGCGAATGGGAATCTCACTGGTGGCATGGTCCCTGACGTCTTGCTGATTGTTGACGTCTTGCGAGAACTCAATCGATGCATAGAGGTTGCAGGCGGCCAGATGCAGCGGTGTCCGGTTGGGGTCGCCCGTCGTCTTCCCTCTGTCGATGTCCGCTGCTGCCACATGGCGGCAGAGGTAGTCGGTCACACAGGGAGAGCCGGCACCTGCCGCCAGGTACAGAGGCGTCGATTCAGACCCACTCACTGCCGTCAGACTCGCCCCGTTGTCCACCAGCAGGTCCAGTGCGTCCCTCCCTCCCTGCGGGCTGCACTGTGGATCAGATTGCCGTTCAAGTCTTCTTCGGTTGCAAGTGTGGCGTCTTGCTGGATGAGCCGGCGAACTATCGACAGCAGCCGCTCCTCATAGACGGGGGACACCTGGATTCGGTCAAGGATGGGCCGGGGCAGATCCATGACGAAGGAAAGGCCGGGAAAGGACGGCGCACCGCAGCGCCGCGCGCGAACAAGACCCTCATTGCGCTCTCATTGCCCCCACGGATTGCTATCCTGATGGGTTCGCTGTCCCCCCAGGTCGGCTCGTTGATGCGGGCGCCTCCGTCGATGAGGACATTCAAGATGGCCGCCTCGGCCTCAGGCGACGACCAATGAGGCAACGTGAGTACGCAGCGTCGACACGTGCGTCGACCATGGATGATGCCGAAGTCCACTGTCGGCATAGCGCTGCCATTCCAATTGTCGATAGCAAGCGAGAACAGCAGATACCGCCCTGTACGAACGGGATGCCGAGACCCGCAGTCGCACGCCTCGCCAGGACCCAGCATCCGCAGCCGGACTTGATGGTTGGGGTCGGCACCATTGTGGATGAGGTCCGTGACCTGCTGCTGGTGGGTGAAGGTCCGACGAATAATGCCCTCACTCAGCTGTCGGGTCTGACGACAAAGGGTGCAATGGATGCGGTCATGCGTTTCTCTCTCTCTCTCTCTCTCTGTGTGTGTGTGTGTGTGCACCTACCGCATTGCTGGTGCCATCCCTGTGCCTGATGTCGATGTCCTCGAGCCGCAGACAGCCATCCCCACTGGCCGCCATCACTCACGCGACCTGCTTACACATCACCCGCAAAGAGGCAGATCACACACGGGATGCTTCCTCTCTTTGTGAACCCATTCGCACCTTGTCAGTGAGTGTGTGATTCGCCGTCAGTGAAGACAACACGCACCGGCCACGGGGAAGATGTCGTGCGAAGCAGACAGAACACCACACAGTGTCGTGCCTGCCCTCCTTCCTCTCTAAGGTGCGCTCGCCTTGCTCCCTCTCTGCCTCCCCTTCTCGCACCTCTTTCTGCGAGCGGAACAGAGCTAGCGTAGCCAACAGATGATTGGCACCTTCCGCTCTTGAGGTTCAGGTTAGGGCCGAGGGTTTCGGAGAAGCATGCGCAAGCATCAGAATGGACTCCGACATTGCCCCATTCATTAAATCACTCATGGCTCATCCGCACCTCCAAAAGGTCCATGTAAGGCATGCAGCTCTCTTGCCGGCCGTCCGGCTGGCTGGCTGGCTCTCATTCAGCACACACACACATTCGCAGAAACACATCAGGGCAGGATGACGACATAGTCACACGCATAGAGCCACAGTCACTATTCATTACAGTCAGTCCAGCCAGCGCACACACACTCACTTCAGCAAACAAACACACCAACACACACACACACACACAGGGGCACCAGCAGTGTGCTGACAGATCAGCTGCACTCAGGCGTGGAGGCAGGGAAGCAGACAGACAGACAGACGAGGGCGCAGAGAGGACGGCACAGATGGAAGGCACCCATTTATGTCAGTACAGTACGATAGAGGTAAAGGCACATATCCCCCTCCTTCCCTGGCTACGTGCACCTCTAGCTCATCCGCCATGAACACGACTGACCCACCCAACACTGCTGCGTCGCCCTCACGGTTCACATCAAAAACAGGAATGACGAGAGCCACAGACACACCGACAGGAAGACATACGTCCGCCTCGCTGATGATGGCAGCATACTTGACAGCACCTCTATCTCGTCAGCCTTGAAGTACTCCGACCCGCCCAACAAAGCACTGCCATAACCATCGTCATCCCTCACTCCCGTGTAGCCCTCAGGCACATAGCCACTGTAGGTGAACTGATAGCAGCTGCGGATGTCGGCAGCAGGAGGGCCATGGATATTGTCAGAGCCCAAATACAAAAATCCACCGATCGCCACCCTTGCACCTCTCTGATACTTCCTCCCGGTCACCATCACCCACTGATCGTCTCCGTCGATCTCCATCTTGGTCGGTAAGGTGAAGTGGCCGGCCAGTGAGAAATACCACACATCACTGTCCTACGAACGGTCGTTGGTCGGGTTGTCGGGCTCCTGGATGTCGGCACTGATGTACACGCCGAAGGCATACTTGTCCTTCCTGACCACAAACAGGAGAGGTTTGGCGTCGCCCACATTGTCCAGCAGGTCGCTCGCCATAGGTGGTGCCGTGGACAGACGTTCTGCAACACACACACACACACACACAGACGGAATCTGCCCCATTAGCTGTCACACCATCCCAGCCTGCTGGCATGGTGTGTGTCTACCGGTAGAGTGAGGTGAGCGGTGTGGTGTCATTCAGCAGGCCGACCAGCGCCTCATACTCTGACGCAGACAGCGACGTGTTGGCAGGAGGGGACACCTGCAGGAGGCGCAAACGGACCTGAACAGATCCAAGACAGCCATGGACACCAGAGCATTAGATGAGTGGGTGAATAGAACACGGTGTGTGTGTGTGTCACATACCTGCTGTGCGGGTCTTGCTTCTGTGCCAACGCAGGTACCCACCACACACAGAATCATCATGATAGCAGCACTCCGCCAAGCAGCCATCACGTGAATGGGAACAGAGAGAGAAGAGGACAGAGAGCCTTGCTGGTCAGAGGGAGGACGGGGCAGACAGACGAGAGATGAGGTGAGAGGGACGAGGAAGCTGACAGATTGCCTAGATCTCGTACGCTGATAGATCTCACCGGGTGCTACAATGAGAATACTGGATCCCGATAATCAATTGGAGATGCCGCAAGCTCTCTCCCCCTCCCCGTCTGAGCTCGCAAAGTGTATGGTTTTGAGACAAGGGTGCCCTAAAGCGTTTGAGGGCTCCATATGTCTTGGAGTGTGGAAAAACATTGACTCGTAGCGCAGGCAGAGTCTGTCGGTCTCTCATGAAATGAACTGCGGCAATCGACCAACCCTCAATCATGCGACAAAGATGCCACCACACATTAAATGAACCGTGGAGCACACTGACTGCCATGGACGGTGGGTGTTTTGTGTGTGGCGGGTGTAGCTAGTTTGTCTGCTGCTACTTAGGCTGCCTGGGTTGTATATGCAGCAGCAGGGTGATGCGGATTGCTTCACGGTCGCCTGGTATATGCATGACTTCTGGTGACACAGATACAAATTACATTACATTACCATGCACAGGCGAATTGTCGAGACACACGCACACACCCACATATATCATATCAACATATCAACGCCACATATCAACAGTCGACCAGATGACATTCCAAAGATAATGCACCCCTCCATCCCTCCCTTCGTCCCTCTCGACTGCTGCCAACAGCACATGACAACACTCGGCAGCTCAAAGTGTCCCCCACCCACACCACACACACACCGCCCCCTCCCTCCCTCCCTCTCAGTTGATGCCGAGTGTCACCCACTTGCCCCCGTCGTCGATGCGGCCTAGCTGCTGCCACCCACCAAACTCACAGTCGGCATTGCCCAAAGGCTCGCTAAAGCCCTTGTCGATGGCCCTCTCCCCTATGCCGTGTCGGGCCGCCTCGTCCAGCCGGGCCCTCTGCACCACCTCACGCAGACCCACGCGGCCCCGTGTGTGGACCACCTGGTGTGGGCGGCTGTCGGCCCCGATGGCGAAGCACTGCAGCGGCACCCGCACCGTCACGCCGCCCACATTGGCCGTCCCGCCCACCACCTCCCTGTTGCTGCTGGCATACAACGCCGACCTGACGAAGTGCTCGACGGCCGCACACACACGGCGGGCCATGTCGCTGTTGCGGATGCCGATGTTGGCAGCGATGGCCTCGTTGGCGGCGTCTTGATCGAAGCACATGGCGGCGATCTTCCAGCCGATGGCCTCTGACTCGTGTGGGCCGTATCCAGCGGAGGCGGGGAGGGGGGCGGAGGGTGGATTGGCCACAGGGGTGCCAGGGGGCTGCAGCAGGTGGGGCAGGAGAGTGGGGAGAGACTTCATAAGGAAAGCAGCCAGCGACCGCTGAGGGGCGAGGGCGGCATTGACGGCAGTCATGGCCCCGGTGTGGATGTCGTTGAGCACTAGTGTGCACTGCGGCAGCACCAGCTGGCGACGATGGCGCTGCTCTGCGGTGTCTGTGGGGAGGCGGTTGATATCCGCTCCGCTTCGCAGCAAGCTGCGGATGGTGGCCTCGCGAATGGGAATGTACCTGGCGGCTCGGTCCCTGGGGCCTTGCAAATTGTTGACGTCTTGCGAAAACTCAATCACGCAATCAAGAGTGCTGGCGGCGTCGTAGAGAGCCGTCTCGTTGGGGGCCTTCGGTTTCCCTCTGTTGATTTCCGCTGCTGGCAGGTGGCGGCCGAGGTAGTCAATCACGCATAGAGAGGTCTTCTGTGCCGCCACGTGCAGAGGCGTCTTTCCACCCGTTCTATAGTCTCCCAAGCCAGTGTTGGACACTACTGTCATATCCGCGCCGTTTTCCACGAGTAGCTGAAGATAGGAGTCGATGAAGCGCTGCGAGTAGGGGAAACGCCCGTCGCTGTGTCGCTCGTGGCTGGCCGCCCTGCGGACGAGGTTGTTGCCGGCCCTTGGGTCATCGGTTGCAAGCGTAGGGTCGTGCTGAATGATCCGGCGGTATATCGACAGCAGCCGCTGCTCATAGCCGGGGGACACCTGTCGTTGCCTGAAGTAGCTGCTGGGCAGCTCCATGGCGAAGTTATCGCCAGAGGGAAAGGGACGGCGCACCGCAGCGCCGCGCGCTATCAAGACCTCCATAGCGCTCTCGTTTCCCAAAAGGATTGCCATCCTGATGATGGGTCGGCCGTCGATCCACTGCGATTCGGTGATGTCGCCGCCTCCGTCGATGAGGGCGTTGATGATGGCCGCCTCGAGCTCAGGCGACGACCAGTGAGGAAGGGCGAGAGGCCGCCGCCGACCGCTGCTGTCAATCACGTCGATTGTGAGATGGGTGCCGTCGCTGAGATTGTCAATTACGAGCGAGAGCAGCCGATACATCTTACCACCCTCGCCGATGCCCCGCACCCGAAGGCACGGCCAAGTATTTGGGTCAGCACCATCCCGTAGGAGATCCGCCACCTGCTGTGGATCAGTGAATGTCCGATGAACAACGCCGTCAGCCAGCCGTCGGGTCGCATCGCTGGTGCCATCCCGGTGGGCGATTTCGACGTCACCGAGCCGCAGACAGCCATCAGGCAGCTGGCCTTGCGCACTTGCCGCCATGGCCATCACTAATGCGACCTGCTTACACACACCACACACAGACAGCAGAAGATGGGGCAGATGCCTCTCTCTCTCTCTGTGTGTGTGTGGACCCATTCGCACCTTATCAGTGAGTGTGATGCCTCAGTCAACGGCTAACGGACCAAGATCAGCGAAGAAGGACTGGATGAAGAGCGCAGGCAAATGGGAAAAGCGCAGCGTTTGTTGAACAATTATGTCAGCAACTCTATGATGAGACGTAGTAGAGGTTCCACAAGAAGGAGTAAGGAATCTACAAAATACACTGTTGCACGTCCACCATAGTTTTATCCTGGTGAAGGGAGGGGAGGGGAGAGGATATTCGGCTCTCAATCTCTCCTCCCTCTCTCCTTTGCTTAGGGTCCAGGGTTTTCATGAAACGTTTGATTTTGCAGTTCCCCTTTTGCATTGCTTGTCTCTTGCAGATGTGTCATTGTGATTGAGTGGCACATCGGGTGGACAATCTTCTACGCTCTCCATTGGACAGCGATAGCAAATCGGATGCTTCTCACTGAAGGAGCACATCAGTGAGAATCCGAAAAGCTACAGAATGCATCAAAGTGCTCTGTTGCGAATGCATCCATGGAGTTAACCAATCGCTGCCATACTGCTTGTGTCTGTCATCACACACACGAACACACACGCGTGCACAGAGACACCAATAGTCAGAAAGAGTGAGTCGACCTGCCAGCCACGCACGCCTCTAAATACTCAAATCATTCAGTCATGCAGGCCTGCATTCCGGAATGCTAAGTATGTGTGTGTGGGGGTGGACCGAACCCATCAACAAACCAACCGACCAACCGACCAATAAGACACCAACCAACACAGAAAAACCACCTGGTATGTCCCGACGCGTGGTATAAGATGGTGAGAGGTATGTGGATGTGTGTGTGCATGTGTTAACCAACCCAGCAAGCTAGCCAATCCCTCTTCCTCCCTCCTCCCTTGGCTCTTCTACGTACTTGTGTACGTATGTACGCTTGAGCTGCGTCCATCCCGCATCCACCGTCCGTCAAAAATAGCTGTAGCTGTGTGTGTGTGTGTGTGTGTCTGTCTGCCAAGGTCGGTACGGTTGAAATCCCTGTAGTAGATGACGCTAGCCAGATGAGATAGATGCCTGAGCTGACTGCAGGCAGTAGCTACTGGACTGGATGTACCCTTTACGCACTACATGTCTCTCTCTCAATCCATCCGTCAATCCATCGATCGAGATCGATCGATTGCTGGATACCCCTCACTCACTGACGCACTCATTCACTCTTCAATCGACATCTCCTCCGGCTCTGGTGACTTGCCCTGACCACACACACACACACAGACAGACAGACACACACACACACAGATACCGCCCGCTTTCTCGGCGTGCTCGGTACAGGATCCCTGTCTGCCTGTCTGGGCTCACCTGATCGCCCCCTCCTCTTTCTCTGTCGTCGGTGTCCTTGCCCGTATTGCCCTCCTGCTGCCGCTGCTGCTGCTGCTGCTGCTGGGTGGTCTCCGCAGCCGCCGGCCCCTGCTGCTGATTCTGCTGGTGGGTGGTCGCTGCAGCCGCCTGCGCCTGCTGCTGGTTCTGTGGTGCGGTGGTGTGTCCGTCCTTGGCCTCTGCGGGTGGGGCAGCATCGGCTTGGGGAGTGTCGCTCCAGGGTGTGATGATCACGACGCCTGGGAACTCGGGCGAGGTTTTTTCAGTCATCTGCAAACCTGCACACCGCACACACACACACACACACATTCAGAGAGAGAGAGAGATGGAATGAGTGAATGGGTGTGTGAAATCCTTCTTCCAACGACGAGGGTTCAGTCTGTACGCACCTACAACGCTCTTCGCGAAGTGGAAGCCGAGAGGATCGTCGAAAGGATGGCCTCTTGTCACTTCACTAGCAGACAGCAGCCGCGAGCCGCCAACGCCTGGCACACCATGAGCACCAGCAGCAGCAAGACCAGCCATCAAAGCAGAAGACCCCGGCGCAGACGGCCGGGCTGCCTGGGCAGCAGGGCTGCCGGTTCTGGTGTTTGCTGCTGGACGGGTGGCTCCAGGGCTGCCCTGGGAGGGCGATGACGCTTGCGATGACGGCCTTGGTGGCCGTGAAGGGGGTCGGCTGGAGAGGGGAGCCGGAGGGGGTGGGGAGGGGGTGGGTGGGCGGCCGGGGCTCGATGGAACGGTCACAAAGGGAAGAGGCGACTGCGACGAACGGTCTGGGGAAACACATCCACACGCACAGGAGAGGAGACAAGAGAAGACATCCACGTGAGGAATCTCTCCGGTGTGAAGGGGTGGGTGCATCTGTGTGTGTGTGGCGTACCAATAATGTGTTGCTGCGCCCCGTATCTGTGCTGCTGCATCCCCCCCGGCATGGCCCTCCACTGCTGCCCCTGCTGCTGCGGTGAGCCGGCCAGCCCCCGGACCTGCTGCAGACACGCCAGGAAGTCCGGCGAGCCGTAAGAGGGATGCATGTACGGCGGCTGTGGGTGCGGCACGTACGCAAACCTCCCACCTCCACCCACAGCAGCAGCCGCCGCAGCAGCAGCAGAGGCCGATGGCTGTGGCTGCGACCCACCCCCACCACCCCTCCCTCCTCCGTAGAGGTGCAGGGTGGGCGAGGAAGCGCGCGGGAGTGGGCATCGGACCGACTCTCCGGCCGGCAGGATGGGCCTGACCCGCCCCGCCGACGGCTGCGGGGATGTGCGCAGTTGCGGGAACATCGGGTGGATGGCCGGCTGCGTGTGGAGAGTGGCAAGCAGGTCCGACGCACCAGTAGTTGTGATAATGGGCGGGGGGTGTCTCCGGTGTGTGAGGGGCGATCCAAAGGCGATCTCAGAGTGCTGTGTCACCAGCCGCTGCTTCTTGACCACAGAACCGTCGGACTGCGGCGAGCGCTGCTGCTTGTCGGCCGATGGGCCGTTGGGCAGAGGCGCCAGGACGTCTGTGGCAGATCTCTTGGTCCCTCTCCGCTGTTCGAGGACACTGCTGGCCTCACTCTCGCGCCGCATCTCGTCTGGCTGGCCTGCAAGGGACGGGGGAGGGGGCGAGGGACTCACCGCACGGAAGCTGTGCGCGTCTTGAGGGCGGCTGAACCTACCCCGCATCAGCTTCTCCACCAGCTCGAGGTGCGACGTCCCGTGGCCGGTACTCGCACCTCCGCCCGCCCTCTTGGATGTGTCGCCGATCGGATGCATTTCGACGTCAGAGATGTGTGTCCGCTTGCCGTCCGGCTCCTGCTTGGTGGTGCCGTTGAGTGGTGGGATGGGGGCGGGCTCGAGGGAGAGGGTCCTCTTCTGTCGCGAGCAGTGGTCGCGGTCATACTCCTGGAAGTCATAGCACGCGAAGCGATCCATCGCCTGCCGCCACAGGGCCGATTGCTGAGGGAATCCAAGACACACAGTGATGATGTGATGTGATGATCGTATATAAATGGGTGGGTCCATCCCTCGTTCGTACCTGCTGGACGAGCCTCAACAGGGCCGCTCTCTCCTCGTTAGTGTCCTCCTCTTTCTTGTCGCCCTCGGTCTCCTCCTTGGGCTCCACCAGCCCCAGCTGACACATGCCCTTGGGCTCATTCTGACCCTCCGACGCCGCCCCCTCGGCCCCATTGCCCTGCTCCAGTTTCTTCTGCAGCTCGGCCACCAGGGGGTCTTCCTCCTCTTCGAGCGGCTGCTCGTCCTTGGGGGACTTCCTGGGCAGCGGCGGTGGTGGGAAGGGGTGCTTCTTGCGGTGCTCGTTGAGGTGGAAGTAGAAGGTGTTGAGGGCTTTGTCTTCGGTGCGGAGCTTCTTGATGCGGCCGGCGAGAAGGAACAGCTGGTTCGACGCCTTCTTGACCAAGTCACGCGCCCTGAATGAATGAATGCCGCGACAACGAAGACAAATGAGTTCATAAGCGTGTGATGTCGTCAAAGTGACTGACCGTGTTGTGTCTTCGGCGAGTTTCCGCAGCCCCTCGCTCTTGAGGTCAGGGAACTCTCGTCGGTGGTCGGGGTAGTTGATCACATGGCGACGGCCGTCGCGGAACTCGGGAATGCTTCCCCCGGCCGGCGGGTTGGCCCATGGGTTGTCGCGCCACTTGTCGTTCCACATGTGGTTGTGTGCACCCGAGCTGCCCGCCGCCCCTGCTCGCCGCGTGTCGACCTGCTTGAGCAGCGCATCGATGTTCTGGTACTGCTCGTCGCCCACACCGACACCGACACCCATGCCCTTGCTGCTGCGGCTCATCTGCACGCGCCTCAGCCGCTCCTCTGGCGACATCTGCCCGAGACTGACGCCCTTGCCCATGCCGCCGATTGGGATGCCATTGAAGTAGGGGTTGTCTTTGCCGAAGTGGGGGTGCCGCTGTGCGCTGGTGCTGTTGAAGCCGGCCCAGGGGTGAGCCCGTCTGCTGCGGGATTCCGTCTTGTACTTCTTGCGCGTGAGGCCGTCGGTGGACTGGGAGGCCGAGATGCTGCCGCGATCGCTGAAGCCGGAGCTCGCCGATGAGTCTGACTCGACAGAGTCTGAGGAGACAGCGAGAGCACAGCAACAGCAGTTGTGTGGCTGGCATGAGGGGCTGTGTGACTGCGTGGGTCCGTGTGTGGCAGCTTACAGTCGGATGACTCTTCTCCCTGCGACTCCACCGACTCCTCTTCGGTGAATTCATCAGAGGAACGCGCAGCACGACGACCTAATGGGCACAAAACACCAACACACATGGAAGAAGGAATTGATTGTCCCTCTGCTGCGAGCCCTCGCCTCACCTGCAGTTGTTCTCCGTGGCTGTCCCGCCTTCGCCGCTCTGGCACCCCCGCGGGCACCCCGGCCCCGCGCCCCTCGTCCTCCGGAAGCGGGTGTGCTCTCCCTCGCCACGGGTGGCGCCAGGCCCACACCAGGAGGCGGGATGAGTGCCCCTCTGCCTGCACCAGCCGTTGGAGGCAGAATGGAGGGAGCGGCCGCCTTGGTGGTGCGGACGCTCGCGTGAGTCGCACCTACACAAGGGCAACGCGTGATTGTGTGGGCATGCATGTGTTTGTTCGTCCCGTGTTGTGTTGTGTTGTGTCGCGTGTGTGCATACCTGCAGCATCGAGGACGAGTTTTGGGTTGAGGAGGTAGCTGTTCTGTCCGGGGAACCGTGCGTTGATCTGCTTGTCGGTGTAGTTGCTCTGGTGCAGCGCCGCCACGAGGTACGGCGCGGCGTACAGGCTCTCGAAATCCATCCACAGGACCTCACGACCAGCTCGCTGACAAATGAACACACACACACACACACATACATTCAATCCGATTGGATGTGTGTGCTACGCTGCCCTGAGTGAGTGCCACTCACCCGTCGCAGGGGAAGGAGGTCGGTGCCGCCCTGCATGGCGTAGTACTTGACGACCTTTGATATCTGCGCGTTGCGGTGGCACCGCTCGCAGGTGCAGATGCGGTTGCAGTAGGGGCAGATCCATTGGCGGCTAGCACTGACACAAGCAGCGGTGGGAGGCACCCACACAGGGAGGGACAAATAAACAAGTGACAGACAGCTGGTTGGTTGGTTGGTTGGTTGGCGCATTTGTGGCGTGTGTGTACTCACGTTTGTCCTCTGTTCTCAGAGTAGCCCCCGAAGTTGTGGTTGAGGCATTCGGAGCAGAACATCCGCCAGCAGTAGCACCCCGCCTGGGCAAGATTCGACGTGCCGCCATAGAACTAACATGATATCACACAGAGGGCAAAGCAACCACACGCACACACACACACACATAGATGAGATGCATAGGTGAACAGATGACCACCCTACCATCGCCCCTCGCTGATTCGTTGACCCACTCACCTTGTCGAGGCTTGCAGTCTTCTGCATGAGTTTGTTGGTTGGCATGTTGGTATTGAGGAACCGGGAAACCCTCTCCTGGTGCGAAGGCGAATTGCGCTCCGGCAGCTCCCCGTAGCTGTACCCCATCGCCCTCCCCTGCCCTGGCGCCAAGCCATACTGATACGCCCTGGCCGGCGGGCTGCCCCTCCCCCCTCCAGCAGCTTTCTTCCTGTTCACCGCGTCGCCCGGCAGCCGCAAGCCGGTCGACGGCGACCCACCGCGCCCGCGCCCCTTGGGGCTGGCGAGAGGCGGCGGCAACGGGGCGTTCATCGACTCGGCTCGTGCTGTGCGGTCGGCGTGCACCTCGTAGTATCGGTTCTTGACGTGCTCGAGCGGGTCGTGCTGGGGCTTGGTCCATTGGGTGGCCTCGAACTCATCGAGGATGGCCTGCCGCTCGGCCTCGCTCATCCCAGGGACGTCTGGGCTGAGGATGGGCGGGGGGAGAGGGAGCAGCCGCTTGGGCGACGTGGGTGAGGTTTTGCGAGCGGGAGAGGGCGTGTGCGCCTTCTTGGGCGAGCCGGCAGTCTTCTTGGCGGGTGAGGGCGGCCCTGACGCCTTGGGGCTCCTACTTGACCTCCTCCGGCCGCCTCGCTTGGGGGGCGACCGCGGGGGCGGTGGGTGGGGCAGGAAAAGCGGCGGCTCCGTCTCCTCCACCTTGACCGACGGCTGCTCGTTTTCATCTTGCGCTGGCGCCTCTTCAACGTGTGCAGGTGGTTCCGCCCCAGCAGCAGCTTCAGCCGCCGCCGCAGCTGCTGCCTCTGGGGCAGGGGTAGCGGATGGCTTCATTTCAGCGTCAGGCGGACCAGCGGGCTTCTCGTCGGGCTCGGGGAGAGGGAGAGGGAGAGGCAGAGAGAGCTTCTCGTCCACCACCTCGGGAGGTATCGGCTGCTTCTCGATGTTGGCCTCGGGCTCAGCGGGGGGCTGATTCTCGTCGGCTTCTTCAGCTGCATCCATCCTGCTGTCTGTCTCAGAGGGCGCAGGCGGCTTTTCGTCGGGCGGGATGTCCTGTGGGGCAGCAGCAGGCGGCTCATCGGATGGGTTCTCCTCCATGGTCACGTCTGCATCAGCCGCAGGGTCCGCGGGAGTCTCTGCTGGAGGCTGTGGCTCGTCGGCTGCCTTGGGCTCTTCCTGTTCTGACTCCTTGTCCGCCCCCGTCTCATCCGTCGGCTCTCGTTGCTCTCCAACACCCTCCTGCTGTCGCTGGTCGCTGTCGTCGCCCACCTCAGCTGGCCTCTCCTCTTCTCTCCTGCTCTCACCGGCCTTGTCCTGTTCTTCCGGCTGTTGCTCTGGCGGCGGTCCAGCTGCGATCTTGTCATCGTCGATCGGAGCAACCTCACTCCTCTCGCCTATCTCGACATCCGGGGATTGGCCGGCAGCGGCAGCGGCAGCCGCTGCGATGGCCGTGCTCCCGTCCTGCTGCTGCTGTTGCTGGTCGGCATTCTTTTCACTGTCCCCCTCGCCCTCGTCTGCATGCACCACCTCCTCAGCAAGTTTGTCGGCCACAGCCTCGTCCGCTGCCTTCCCCCCCTCCTCTCTCGCTTGGTCGGTGGCGCCTTGCCCAGCCTCGCGCTCATCGGCATCGGCTGCAGCGGCCTCGGTCTGATCGGCCGGTCGCTGCTCGTCGGTGTCATCGAACGACGGCACGGGGGGAAGCGGAGGGAGAGGAGGATGAGGTCGGGGCGCCTCGTCTTGCGCATCAGGGGAGGGGGGCAATGGAGGGACAGCGGGGGGTGGGGGCGGCATGTCCGTATCGCCAGGAGGGTTGGCGTCGCCATCTGTCCGCTCAACCTCGTCCGTCTCCCTCATGGTGGCGTCAGCGCCTTCCTCCTCCTTCGCTGCCCCGGACGCATCACCCATCTCCTCATTCGTGTCCTCTGACTCAGCAGCCGCTGCCGCTGCTGCTGGTGCTTCTGAGGGACCCTGCTGGTCATGATCGCCATCATCCTTGTCGTCAGTGGCCATGACCTCATCGCCATCGCCCTTGTCTGCCTCCGCAGCTCCCTCCTCCTCTCCCTCGCCTCCCACCACCGCCGCTGCTGCTGGTGCAGACGGTTCCTCTTGCTGAGCGGGCGGCATGGCCTCATCCTCAGGTGGTCTGGACGAGTGGGGGCTCTTGGCTTGTGGGGGATGGGCACGGCCGGGGGGAGGGGTGGGCGGCAGCGACCCGTCCTTGCGCTTGGAGCGGATGAGCAGGTCCTCATCGCTGTCGCCATCCTCGGCAGGAGGTGCCTCAGGCGGCTCGTCCTCTGCGGCCTCTGGTGCGAGCTTGGCCTTCTTCCGCGACTTGGTGTCTTTCTTGCCCTTCTTGGATGAAGTGGGGGGCTTCACCACGTCCTCCGCCGGCTTGTCGTCCTCTGGCGGCTTCTCGTCCTCCGCTGGCTTGTCTGCCGCGTCGGTGGGAGGCTGCTCGTCGGTGTCCTCTGCCTCTGCAGCGGCTTCGCCCTTTTTGGTCTTTCTGCGGCCACCCTTGGTCTTCGGCTTGGCCTTGGCCTTTGGTTTGGGTGCCGGGGTGGCGTCACTCTCGTACTTCCTTGACCGGAGCCTCCGGGAGCCCCTGCCGGTCGGGTGCTCCTCTTCCTTGTCCTCAGCGGGCTCAGATGGCTTGGCCTCACCCTCTGCCTCGGTGGCCACCTGCGCCTCGTCGGGGGCCGCCTGCTCCTCAGCGTCGGCCGCCTTCTTCTTGCGATTGGTTTGTCGGGCCTTCTTCTTGGGCGCTGCCTCAGCCGCAGAGGTGTCGGGGGCATCACTTGGAGGCTCCGCTTCTGCCCCTGCAGCCTTCTTGCCCTTCTCGGTCTTGCTCTTTGGAGCCGGTTGCGGTGGCTCAGACTCTGCCGCCTCTGCCGTGTCATCTTTGGTTTTTCTCCTGCCGCCCTTCTTGCCGCGTGTCTTGCCGCCCTCATCCTCCTCATCGGCAGCGCTCGCTGCGGCCGCTGCGGCCGCCGCGCCCTTCTTGGCCCGCGCCTTGGCCTTGGTCTTGGCTCCCGCCTTGGCTTTGGGCGCAGGTGCCTCGCTGGCCGGCTCGCTCGACGGAGGCTGGCCTCTCTTGCTGCGGCCAGTGGAGCGGCCCGACTGCTCGCCCTCCTGGGGATCATCTGCGTCGGGGGGTGGCGTGGGTGCTGCCTTGGCCTTCTTCTTCTTCGGCGGTGGCTTGGGGTCCTCCACAGGGGGGTCATCAGGCTGCTGCTGCTGCTCATCAGCAGCAGGCTTGGCCTCTCCCGCAGCATCCGTGGCGCTCTCTTCAGGTTCCTCAGGTGCTGCACTGGTGTCCCGCTTCCGCTTGGTGCCCCTGCCGCCACGAGAGGCGCTGGATGCCCCTCGCCCCCTGCCGCCACGGGAACCCCCGCCTCTGCTCCTGCCCCTCTCAGCAGCTGCGGCCTCCTCGGCCTTGCGGCGAGCCCCACGAGTCTCCATGGGCTCAATCTTGATCTCGATCATGGCGCCCCGCTGACGGGGGGTGGATGATGCGGCGCTCTGTGTCTTCCTCGGACGCCCGCCACGATTCTTGCCAGTGTTGCCTCTTCCCGCAGGGGCGGGCGGGTCCATCGCTGGCGGGTCGTCGTCCTGCTCGGCCGGCTCCTCTTTGACGACCGAATCCACCTGCATCGCGTCGCCGCCATCGCACTCCTTCTCCTCACCCCTCGACGCAGGATCGTCTGCTGCAGCTGGCGGGTCGGTCGCCACCTCAGTAGCAGCCGCGGGGGGAGGTGCGTCAGGTGCTTCGGAGGGGGGCAAGAGGCGAATAGACGGCACCGGGGCTGCGGGGGCCGCCTCTGGAGGAGAAACAAGTGGTGCGCCAGCTGCACTGCTCTCCTCTTGTTGCGGCTGCTGAGCCCAGGCCGTCACAGAACCTGAGTCGCGAGGGCCTGGCTCCTCCTCGACCTTGAGTGACACTTGCTGCATCTCAAGCAATGCCGGTGGCACGGAAGGAGGGGCCTTGATGGCCACCACCTCAGCAGCTGACGGTGGCGGCTGCGCTGCATCTTGCTGCTGCTCCTCCTCCTCCTTGTGTTGACTGGCCTCCTTGTCGGTTGCCTCTCCCTTGGGTGAGAAGGAGGTGCTGCGGACGACGCCGACCGGCCCGACCTTTGCCTTTGGCTTTGGCGATGGGCTGATGGGGGCGGGAGGGGGAGGGGCCTTGGCCTGCAGGGGTAGCAGGGGCACAGCGGGCGCCTGATGAGGGGTCGTCTTGGCAGCAGCGGCGCGGGTGGGCGTCTCTGGGACGACATCGTAGACGGGCGGCGGGGGCAGGTTCTCCCTCACCCGCTCGCTGTAGTCCTGCAGCACCTGAGTCTCGTCGGTCAAGCGGTTGATGTACTCGGGGTGGCGGCCGGGCGGCCCCGTGGCTGCAGATGATGCGATGCCGACGCCGCCCTGCCGCAGCTTGCTGAAGCACACCGACATGGCCCGCCTCTTGCCGTCCTCAGTCAGCTTGCATCGACAGTAGTGGCAGAACGGCCCACTGACCCTCGGGAAGCCCGCGTTGCCCGCCTTGGCCGTTGCCGCCGCCTTGGCTTTGTTCTTGGCCTTGGCCTTTGCCTTGGACTTGGGCGAAGCAACGCCACTCACCACCGCAGCAGCCGCTGCCGCGGCCTGCTGCTGCTGTTGCTGTGACGCATCTGCCGTGGCTGCAGCAGCGGCCGCAGAGCTGGCGGATGCCGATCGCAGTGGTGGGGCGGGGAGAGAGGCCTCGGGAGGTAGGTTTAGCGGTGGGGGGAGGGCTTTGGGTGGGTTTCGGTTGGAGAAGATGTACTTGTCAATGGTGGCCGCACCATAGTATTTGGACTCAGTGTTGGGCACCCGCTCCCAAAGAAGGCGATAGAGGACGGCCTTGGGGACCCACTCGACGTGCACGTTGTCGCCGTCGTCAAACGACACCAAATACTCGCCGCGGCTCTTGTCAAAGGCCAGCAGCTCCTCGACAGAGTCACACAGCTGCTCAAAGGTCAAACGATCCACTATCTCTGCAGCCCACCAAATGAACGAACGAGAGCAACAGGGACAAATATGTGCCTCCATCCAGTGTTGTGGGGGGGTGGGGGGGTGGGTGTCGCGAGCGTACTCTTGAGCACGTCGAGGGTGACGGTGTTGCCCTCCCGTCTCTTCTTCCGCCTCTCCTCCTCCTCGCCCAGCCGGCTTGCGATCTCGGTCCTCAGGTGGGTCAGTGTGCGGTCGTTCTCCTCCAACATGCGGCGAAACTGGGGCAGCAGGCACTGAAGAAAAAACATGACGCGCACAGATCGAATCATCCATGAGCCAGCCCATCTTCCGCTGCAAGCACGTACCTGTATCTCCTCCTCGTATGTGATGAAGTTGGCCTCCTTTTTCCTCCTGCCGCCCCCGCCGCCCCCGCCCCCGCCGCCGCCGCCGCCGCCCCCGCCGCCGCCGCCTGTGGAAGTGCCGCCTTCCTGTGATGGCGATGGTACGCTGGCGGCGGGCTGAGAGGGCGGGTCGTCGGATGCCTCCCGCTCCCTTAGGCTGCGATCCGGGCTGGGCAGGGCCTGTGGAGGGGTGGGCGGATTGCTCGCAGACAACTCACGCTGAGAGAGGAACACACAAATACGCGATGGATGGATGGATGCGCATAGAATGCGCCACGTTGGTGTGGGTGTGGGTGTGTGGAGCACTACCTGGTAGGTTTTGAAGTCCTCCTGTTGCCGCTGGTACTCCCGCATCTTCTCTCGCTCCCGCTGCTTGAACGACCGCTTGTCCGACCGCGGCTGCACAAACGCCTCACCCAAATCCATACCTGACACACACACACACACACCGAGCACACACGTCTCGGTCGACCACTAAGCGCCTGGGTGTCTGTCTGTCTGTCTGCCGTGGCTTACTCATGAACTCGGGGTCAGTGGTGTACTGCAGGCGGATAAGCTGCGCGTCGGTGAGCCCGCTCGCCTGGTTGGCCGACGCTGGCACGGGGGGCGTCTCGAACGCTGCGCCTGAAGCACACAAGCGGGCAAACATGTGTGAATGCCCTCCCTCTGTAAGTGTGTTCGCGTTGCCCTGACCGAGTTTCTTCTCCCGCATCTCGCGTATGGCGTCGAAGTCGATGAGATCGTCCAGCGCCCACTGCCATGAGTAGTGGGGGCCGGTGAACTGGCCCTTGAGCAGCGGCTCGGTGGCCGCACGCCCCGTGGCCTGCGACGCCTCGTGCGGCACTATCGAGATGCCGTCAAGGCCGTCGATCTGCATGCTGGTGCTGCCGGCGTCGCTCCCGGCTGCTCCTGCTGCCGCTGCGGCGCTGCTGGATGGGGCCGGGGGAGGTTTCCTGTTGATAAAGGCGTCGGTCTGGTTGGTACGCTCCACGTATTTGGCCACGTGTGGCTCGATGTCGAGGAAGTCGAGCCACCGCTTGTCAAGCGGCCAGTGGTCACGCTCACTCAACTCCCAGAACTGATGGACGGACGGACGGACGCAGAAGTGAGAATGGTTGTCTGTGAGTGTGGAGTGGGTCGTCTGCGTGCCGTTCCGTACCTTCTCGGCAGTGTCTATTGTTTCGAGAGGCGGCGCAGGTGTGCCGAAGTCGGCGGGCGTCACATCGTCAGATCCCTGAATCAACTTCTCACTGCAGATACACACATGGACACACATTTCGTGCTTCTCGCGTGTCCGGCTGGTCTCCCCCCCCCCCTCTCTCTCTCTCCATCCCAGCGGGCTTACGTGAATTTGCGATTCTCGTTTTTGTCGAACGATGCTGTGACCTGCTGCCCCTTCTTGACCGCTCCCCTCCTGCCCCCGATCTTCTCCTTGCGCTTGACGCCGCCCTTGGGCTGCGGCTGTACGTCATCGTCAGCACGCCTCACGGTGCCGTCCACCGATGGCGCGTTGGGGTACAGGAAGTCAAACAGATGCTGCACACCTCCGCCCAAGCCCGTGCCGAAATTGCCCTGGCGGCCGACCCCACCCCCGCTGGCTCGGCCCTCCTTGGCCCGGTGCGGCCCCCCAGACTTGGCTCGGGGTGTTGTCTTGGTCCTGGGTGTGTGAGCCTTGGACCGGCTGCCGACCGGCGGAAATGTGCTCTTGGCGGCCGGGGGGCGCACCTTGACTGGCGGAGGGGGCGGGGGGGGAGGGTTGATGTACATGGCCGCCTCTTCCGCGGCCGACGCTGGTGGCGCAACTCCATTGCTGTCCTTTGGAGGTGGAGGAGGCAATGAAGGCACCGAAGGCACGTCAGCAGGGAGAGGCGCCTCCGCTGCTGCTGCGGCATTGTCCTGCACGTGGTTGGGTAGGGGTGAGGGTGACGATGGGGCGCCACTCGGGTCAGAGTTGACGCAGGAGCGATTGGATGGGTCGACGTCACAGGGAGGAGGGGAGCAAGCGGCGGGAGCCTTCATCGGCACGTCAACGTCCTTGACTGCGGCCACGTCGCCGTTGGGGGCGGGGGCTACCGCCTCGGGCAGCGACGGAGCGCCAATCTCCACTGGTGGATCCATCAGCTAGCTGATCACACACCTGCAACATCACACACACAGAAGAGAGAGAGAACCCATTCACACGTGTGGACCCCGATGCGGACACAAACCCTCCCTACATGCACTGATCTACACTGTCTGGCCTGCCTGCACACGCCCGCCTTATCGGCAGTGCATCACAGCTTGTCTACAGGCAGAAATGGCCGTCCAATCATGGGAACAATCGACACATCTCGCTGACAGGCACACTACCACGAGGCCAGAGACATTATCTGCCCCGACATGCACCCCTGTTCTGCATTCAATGCACCCATCCAGCCCACCTTATGAGACCGGTAGACTTGGGCAAATGCCGACAGATGCTCGATCCACACTCATGCCCCAATCTCCGCAAGCACCGAATGGAATCCCCCCCTGGCGCGACAACACCGATTAAACCGCCCCTTGTGAAGCTGTTGACGTGGAAAGAACGGCGAGATGGCGTCCCGTTTTGGCTAGCGTCAATTCGACGAGGTTGCGACACAGACAGCTCGTCAGCAAAGGGTGGGCCTCCGGGCTCCAGTACACCCTCTACGGTCTATGCGACGCCCAGAGGCTATGTGGAATCGTTTCCTCCGCTTGGAAGAGATGCGAGCTTTGAGTTGGCTTTGAGCTCGCAGATCTTCCCTTGGAACCGCTCTTCCCTTGGAGGCGCTCATCTCCTTTCCGACCCATCGCCTCTCCCCGCCGCCTTTTCCCCTGCTGTGATTCATCCCGTCGCAGCCGCCAAGGCAGCCGTCAACGCTGATTCGCGGCGAAGGCCGTGAATTTCCCCATGGGCAGGCCACGCAGCCAGCAACGCAGCAGCGAGGGCAGCAGCAGCACCCCGTCTGGTACCTATGGGTCAACGATCGGGCCGTCCGCCGCAGCTTCAAACTCCTCAAGATCTAGGACATCGTGCGGCTCAGAGCAACGTGCACGTGGCTCAGAGATGCCTTCGAAGCGAATCAGCTGCTGCAGCGGCTCACCCACTTCCTCAGCACACAGGCGGGGCTGCGACAAGTGCGCAACGGACAGCCGCCGATGCAGCTGCTGGCGTTCGAGGACCAGCAGATGGGTATGGCTGACCTGCAGCATCGCTCGCCTCCCTTATCCACACCCAGCAGCATCGCATCCCGCGCGGGATGATCCGCTGGCTTCCCTCTGACCTCCTGCTGCGTTGACCAACCCAATTGGACCAACCAAGGAAGATGTGCCACGTGTGCGAGCGCCTGCGGACCTTCGACGAGGCCGTTACCGAGGCCAAGGCCTCGTGGAAGCTGTGGAATCACCTCCTGCCCTCCCTGAAGCTCCTTCTCGCTGTGTTGGCGCTGGGGTGTGCTGTGGGCGGCCTTGTGGCGGCCCTGTTCATCCCTGGCTCGACCCTCGTGCTTGTCGGCGTCTACCTGGCGCTCGATGTGCGGGCGTACCTGCGGTTCCGCCAGCGGCGGAGAGATCTGCAGGAGATGGAGCACTACCGCTCCCCCCACCTGGACGAACACTTCAGGCCATACCTGGAGAAACAACTGCTCGACCAGCCGCCTGAGGACCTCTACAGGTGCGGCGACTCACGGTGCCGTCTTGTGTCAGATCTTCCCTCACTCATGTCCCTCTCTCTGCGTGCGTGTGTAGTTCTTTCTTCTACGCGTTTTTTGGCCAAGCGCCGGAGACCATATCGGTGCAGCAGTTGGTGGATTGGTTCGATTGCCACACCCCGCGCGACATCAAGCACACCAAGGACATCATCCCGGTGTTGGAGGCCAAGCTGGGCTTCAAGTTCCCCGACCACGTGCGGGAGATCCCCGATGTCACGCCACAAAACTACTGCCCCCGCACACACGGCATCCGGTACGGTACACACATGGATGGCCACACACACATACGCAAGGACCTGCCTCGCTCACTTGTCGGTCTGTCTCTTTGTCTGATGGCCCAGCTACGGTGAGACTCGGATGGAGGCCTTCTACCGCCCTCTGGTGCTGGTGCTTGTGGTACGTCTGGTGAGCCTGACGTGCCGTCTGGTGCTGCAGGCTGTCGGATGGACGTTCCATCCTCCTCGTGGCGACTACATGATGGAGTATTTCGTCTCCGACCCGCGGTCAGCCGCCGACAAGGCCGCCGGCAAGAGGATGGACCCCCCGCCTCTACTGCGCGTGCACGGTAAGCAAGATGGCGAGACCAACCGGCAGCGAGAGCGGCGTTCCTGACGGTGTCCGACTTTTTGACAGGTTTCGGGCTGGGAATGTTATACTACTTTCCTCTGCTGATGTCGCTGTGGTTCCGGTCGTCGCCCCTCTGCCAGTGGATCAGCTGGGGCATCTTCTTCAAGAAGCGTGAGGCCCCATCGCCGCTGCGCCCGATGGTCTTTGTCGAGATGCAGTGGATCGGCCTCTACCCCCACGGCGACTTCGACCTCGCCCGCTGCCCCACCATGATGCAGTCCGTCGAGGAGATGGTGGCATTCCTTGAGCATGAGAAGCTCGTCAGCAGCGAAGCCGTCATCCGAATGGAGACGGCGTGGGCACAGCGGCATGGCAAGGGCGCCCAGGTGCAGATCGACACGCAGGTGGATGTCTTCTGCCAGTCGTATGGGACAGGGGTCGTGTCGCTGCTGCATCGGCGGTTTCCGGGGCTCATCCGGAGGGCCCTCTTGTTCGATCCCATCTGCTTCATCCCCCAGCTTACCAAGAAGGTATAAGACACATCAGCGTGGTCTCTTTCTGGCTGCCTTGTTGATTGTTGTCTTGTTTCTTGCAGGCCCAGCTGACGCAGCTGACCCCACTACAGGTGCACAGCGAGGTGCCACTGCCGGCTACCATCCTCCCCGCCCGCTCCCTCCCCTGCATCCACCCCATCAAGCGCCGCCTCCTCGATCAAGACGCCATGTCGACCGACGCCTCCTGCGGATACGACAGCGACACCTCACCCTACCACTTGTCCGCCACATCCTCGCCCCAGAGCACACACCTCCAGCCGCCCGACCCTGCCGGGCTGCGCCAGCGCGCCAACCGCAGACACACGATCGCCTCCGAGCACAATGCCAGCACGCCCAACTTGTGCGGGCTGGTGGCGGATGGGTTCAACGCGGAGATGGGCATAAGCCGCAGGTGTCAGCGGAGAGCATCGAAGCGGCTGAGGGCCATGGGGGAGAAGGCGAATACGCTCTTCCGAGAAAGGTGAGAGGCGGGGAGAAGAAATGAGATTGATAGGATAAGTGGCCGGTCTGGTTTGGGTGGTGAACCTCGGTGTGTCGGTTGATGTTGTTGTTCATCATTTGTTCATTCAGGTTTCAGCTGTGGATGATGTGGCTGGTCGCTTACAAGGAGTTCGGGACCATCTGGACGGCGGGCAGGCAGCTCCAAGGTGAGGGATGGAGGGAGGGAAGCGAGAATGATGTATGCAGTTTTCCGGTGTGTGCAGGGTGCGAGTACATCGACAGGGGCGACCTCTTCCGCCTGAAGGATAACCTCATGGTCCGCCCGACACATGACATCGACACACTCGCTCTGTCGGCGTGTCATGCGTGTGTGTGTGTATGTGTGCGTGTGTGCGTGGTGTGTGCAGGTAGTTTTGGCTGGTGCTGACGGGCTGCTCGCCTCCCAGGCCATCCAGGGCTTCATCAAGAGCAACGAGGAGGCCGTCCAGCTGCTCGTTGTGCCAGAGTGAGCACATGAGCACGCCACGCCACACGATAGCAGCGTTCACCTCCCTCCCTCTGTGTTCTTCTGCCTGTGTGTGGGTCAGTGCTTCGCACGCCTTCTCTCTTTATTTCGAAGAAGGTCTGGAGGCGACGCTTCGTTTCCTGACGCACGAGAACTGACTTACTGGCTGAGCCGCCTTGACCGACACACATATACACAGATAGGGAGTGAGAAGTGGCCTGTGCTGGCTCGGCCCGCCATGTGTGTCTGTGTGTGTGCGTACTCGCACTGATGGGTGGATGAGCCTGTGTGAGCGGGGAAAAGAGAGAGGGAGTGTGCGTTCGTGTTGGACCACCAGTGCGTGCGTGTGTCAGAGAGGCGGGCAGTCAGCTGATTGATTTGTCATCTGTGCATCTGCATCATCGCATGGATCGGGTTTTTCGTGCGTCCGAGCTCTCGCCCTCCCGGCTTCATGCCTGCCTACCTGCCTGCCTGCCTGCCGGTACGGTGCACTTGTTGCATTTTAGTGAGAAGGAGCTGAGCAGAAAGGGCACACAGACGGTGGGAGGGCCATCGGGCTGCTGCCTCGTGTGCTTCATCTGTGGTCTTTTATCTATTCATTGAGCCAGCAAACAGCTTTTCCAGACAGGCAAGGTGAGAGCTGGATGGGTGGATTGATTTGTCAGTGGGGAGGTAGGCCGCAGTCAGCTGGGAGATGGGGAGGGGGTGAGGGACAGGGGGAAGAGCAGATTTTGTTGTGTATGGTACGTCCGCACTCTCTGTCTGCTATTGTGGTGTTGTGTTGTGCTGTGCTGTGTTGTGCTGTGTTGCGTGTCTGTCTGTCTGTCTGTCTGTGTCTCTGTGTGGGTACGTGTGTATGTGTACAGCTAGATGTGTACATGTCGTGTGTGTCATCCGTCGAGTGCAGTACTGCATGCATCCGTCCATCCATGTGGTATATTTTTTACCCACCCCACCAGCCATCCACTGGATACACAGCCTAAGGAAATGAAGGAATGAATAGATCGATCGATCGATACAGATCGATCGATACACATCAGTACACACGTGTACGTAGATACGCATTGATTGCCTGACAGAATTCCCTGCATATGCGTGTCCACGTGTGTGTGTGTCTCTCTGTGTGTGTGTGTGTGGATGCATTCAACGCTGCCTGCAACACTTGTAACCAACATGATATGAACGGATGTTTGTCTCTGTCTGTCATGCCTGCCTCCTCTCTCTGAATGTCTGTGCGTGCTGTGTGTTAACGAATCATTCGTTCCCCTATCTGTCTGTGTATTGATGTGTGTGCGTGTGTTGGTTGGTTGATGTGATGCCCGTCCGCCCCTTTAGGCGGACATTTATAGGCACGCTTTCGATGCATGCTTGTGTGCAAGGACACAATCAATGCATTGATGAGCGGATTGTGTGCAAGACCTGGAAGTGTCTGTGCGTGTCGCTTTGTGTGCACGGCTGGGAGGGAGGGAGGGAGGGAGGGGAGGGGCTGCGTGTGCGTGTGTCGTGTGTGTGTGTGTGTGTGTATAGCATATAGCCAGCTACAGCTAGTGATATGATATCCATCATGCCTGGCTGGGTTTATAGCTAGTAGCATCGATCCATGGGTATGAGTGACTGACTGACTAAAGGACAGAACGACGTCGACTGGCTCGGCTCGGCCGCGGCCGGTGCGATTGATGAATGAATGAATGATTGATTGATTCGTTCGCTCTTCGACGCATCAACTTGAAGTAACTCTGCGCGCTCGAATGAGTCTGTCAACGTGAAAATCTCCCTGTCAGTCGACAACAGTCTCCAGCATATCTCACGCTTGTTTCAGCTGGAGTGGGCGACATGCATCGTACGTGCTACACACACCGTAGATGCAGTCGCTCGTACTGTCGCGGCCCCCCGGAGAAGAAGACATGAGAGGCGTCCTTGCTTTTGTTGACCGGCGCAATCTGGCTTCGGCGTCACCTACAGCAAGAGGGACAATGCATGGCAGGCCACAGCCATGTACTTTTCTGGAGGCGCGAAACTGCACTCACTGGTAGCATGCTACCGGTGAGTGGGATCGATCGTTGCAAATTGCATCAGACACCGTTTCGTCAAAAGTCTCTGCCTGGATATGTAACATATGCGCTCAAGCGTGGCTGCTGATGGATCAAAAACAAACAGCAGAAAACCCAACACCCAAACGAAGGCATACTATGGCTTTGTTCGCCACACATTACCGGGACTAGAGCTGTCTTTTCCTAAGCAGCCTAACCTCTCACAAAAACCCCCGGAAAGCACATGTAGCAATCAGTCCCAAACATACACCCGCTAAAACACATCTAAGAACTTGTTATTGTGCGCCCTTGCCAGCCTTCTTCTACAGGCGACGCGCAGCAGCGGCCTTGACTTCGTAGTGGTCCACCCAGCGGCCTGTCGGCGTGACGAATTTGGTGGGGTCGTCGTCCTTAGTCGATCGGCTCATCTTGCACGAGGCGGCAAGCTCTTCATAGTCAAAGGACTTGCAGCTGGTCTCCTCCAGACACTTGCGGGCGCATGAGGCGGCCTTCTTGACGGTGAAGACGGGGAAGTCGCCGGACACCAACAACTCCTTCTCCGAATACCTGTGGCCACACACACCAAGACACGGCACAAAATGTGATGCATGGACAGTGTGTTGCAGATGCGTGCCTGTCGAATTGCAGCAGAGGGTTTTCGCCTTCTACGGTGGTGAGGTCGACTCCCCCGGTGGTGATTTCAGCTCCCTCAGTCTCCATGAGGGGTGAGAATTCGAGTGGCAGTCTCATGAAGGTGTCGTTGGTCTTGAGGTACAGGACGCCTTGGCCGCCCGACCACAAAGTGCGCGACAGATCGCACGCATCGGGGTCCGTGTAGCACACTGTCCGGATAATGAATGCAATGCAGCACACAATGACACAGAGAAACAAACAAACAGAGAGACAGACCGACAGACAGACCGACAGACAGACCGACAGACAGACCGACAGACAGACAGACAGACAGAAAGCGAGACAGAGAGGGAGAGGACGTGACATGAGCCTGATGGATGGATGTTGGCGGTTCATGTGTGTATGTGTGTGTTGGTGAGGTGCGTACCCTGGAGTCCGTCGGTTTCCTTGAGGAAGTGTGCGACGTTGATTCTGAGTTCGGTCTGTCCCTTGGGCGGGATGATTCCGTGGGGCGTGCCGGCCATGGTCATCCAGTGGTGTGCTGAGATGGGCATGTAGTGGATAGCGGTGCCCGTGGTGGGGTACGCCGAAGTGGCCGAAACGGCCTTGTGTGTCGTGGCGCTCTTGAGCCCGACCTTGATGTGCTTGTCGCTCTGCGGGTTGAAGGCGTCGGCGTGCGTGATGCCATGGACGTTCTCGTACAAGAAGTGGATGGGGCCGCTCTCCTCGAGCACCACCTGGAAGTTGATGGTCCCCGCCCCGGCGTACTTGAAGCCGCTCCAGTGCACCGTCACGTCGTGCTCATCGACCTCCACGTACACGCCATCCGCCGTCGACAACTCGGACGATGCGTACCCGTTGATCACCTGACCAAACAAGTCAATGCGATGCGGCCACACACACGGAGGATGGACGCCAAGTGGATAGATGAGTGCGCGTCTACTGACCCCGTCGTAGCCGAGTAGGATTGAGCCGTCGAGTGAAACCTTCATGGTTGAGTAGATGCCACCGAAGTACGGGACAGGGAAGGGCAGAGCCACCTCCGTCTCCCTCTCGCCAGATTCAAACGTGAGCTTGTTCTCAGCCGTCTTGTTCTCGAACCAGAAGAAGTCACCTGAACAAGACAAGTATTCTCATATATGTTTCCCTTATCTCACTACTTCGTCTCAGCGGCTTCTACCAGTGGTCATGACGTAGTCGGGGGCGGTGGGGATCTGAGTGTCCATCCCCAGCTGCGCGCTGTACATCAGGCCCTTGACCGTATCCTCATTAGATATCTGACCAACGGCGGGACCCATGCGCATCGCGGAAGAAATGTAATGGTCGTGACGCTGACTGACCTTGACTTTGTAGGTGTTAGCTGTGTTTGACGGGATGCGCTCCCGGATGCTGGCGGGGGATACGCCGAAAGAGGCCCCCTCACATGTGAGTGTGAGTGTCTTGCTTGTGGCAACCTCCCGGCCGGTGGGCGAGCCTTCGTTGGTCGCCAGGTGCAGAGTGGCCGTGCGGGTGCCGCTCTTGGACGGGATGCAGCGGACCTGATGAAAGAAACAACAAACCACCCAACACAACACAACACATACAAAGAGACGAAGAGACAAAGAGACGGACAGGCAGACGTCAGCTCACTGGGTGTGGTAGGTCTGACCTTGAGAAGGTGGGATTCCTGGTTGGGCGAGACGGTGACGATCATTCCCCTAGGGGGCAGCACTTCAAAGTCGTTGGCATGGTCTCCCGTCACGTCTTGCACTTGCACGGCCAGGACACCGGGGCCACTGTTGGCTATGGGCACCTCAACAGCAGGGCTGGGCACGTGCACAGCACTCTTGCCCACTGACAGACTCGGAGGCAGAGCCGGCGACAAACTCGACCCGCCCAACGCCAGCAGCCGCAGGGAAGAAGTCACACCGCTGCCGCCGCTCTGGATGTCCAGCGTGGCCCTGCATACATGAAGCCAATACGGCAAAAAGGTGTCTGGATGGATGGGTGCATTGCAACGCCAGCATGTGTCCCAAACATGCATACCCGTATTGGCCGGCAGTTACAGCGTCGACTTCGACTGTCACATCGACTGTGGCGCCCGCTGCTACTGTGGCCGTCGCCGGATACGACACGGCGCTGGTCAAACCCGCCGTCATCTGCACTCATGCATACATGTCAGGACACCCACCTCTTCTGCACTACCATGGACAGACAGTCAGTCATTTGGTGGATGGCTTACCTGCAGGGCCTTGCTGACGTTGAGTCTCTTCTCGGTGACGGTCAGGAACGTGTCGTTTTCAGAGAGGGGCGTGCCACTCTGCAACAGGACGTCCTTCTGCTGGGCCCACGTGAGGTCAGGATTGACCGCCAACATGAGCGCCACAGCACCCGTCACGTGCGGCACGGCCATCGATGTGCCGTTGGCCGTGTACAGCCTTCAGAAACGTGCCATCCATCCACATAGAATAAATAATACATGAGCACGCACATTCAGGGATCACCACAAGTGTGCATGTCGCTTACGATTCATTGAATAGGCTGGTTGGCACGGTGGAGACGATGTTGGCCCCGGGCGCTGCGAGGTGGATGGTCTCGTTGCCGTACGAGGCCCAGTAGGGGATGTGGCCCTCCTCATCATGCGCCGTAACCGTCACCATGTTGGGAATGCCGAAAGTCGCCGGGAAGTCGGGCATGGCGTCGTTGTCGTAACCCTCGTTGCCTGATATGGTATACGTACATGAATCATCACGCGAGCATCCATCCTGTGTAGATGTGTGTCTCGTTGCCTGCCTGCGGCACAGATGAATAGCTGGTTGGCCTTCATGTTTGCGACAATGGCGTTGTAAAGTGCGGCGCTGAATCGGACTCCTCCCCACGAGTTGCTCGTCACGTGCGCCCCGTGGTCCACCGCATACTCGAGGGCCTCGATCGCATCCGACATCAGACCTAACAAACACATACATGCATGTACAGATGGGCCACACAGAGGCAGAGAGCATCACTCAGAGGGCATCAGTGATTGAGTCAACTAATGACGTACCACTGCCGTCAGCCGCAAGGAACTTGAGTGCCATGATCTGGGCATTCCACGCAACACCGCTGACTTCAGCTCCATTGTTGCCCTTGGCGGCAATGACACCAGCAACTGAAACACATATGTACACGAACAGACAGACAGACAGACAGACAGGCGTGTTGTCAGCGACCCTGGCTCCACAGTCGATTGACGTCCATCGGCCGGTTGATCTGCCAGCCTGTCTGTCTGTCTGTCTGTCTGTTTGTCTGTCTGTCTGTCGCTCTGTCTGTCTGTCTGTCTGTCTGTCTATCTGTCTGTCTGTCTGTCTGTCGCTCTGTCTGTCTGTCTGTCGGTCTGTCTGTCTGTCTGTCGGTCTGTCTGTCTGTCTGTCGGTGTGTCTGTCTGTCTGTTTGTCTGTCTGTCTGTCTGTCTGCAAATGGTGTGTCCGCCTTTATACCATGTGTTCCGTGTCCGGCGTCATCCATGGGGTCGCCATCCTGGTTGCGGAAGTCGTAGCCGTAGATGTCATCAATGTAGCCGTTGCCTGCCAGCCCACACACGCACCCACCCATGTACCCGACACATACATGCATGGTAGCTGGATGTATGTGCCTGCCTGCCTGCCAACATACCGTCGTCGTCAACGCCTGCTTGTCCGTTGAGCTCGGCCTGGTTGACCCAAAGGTTGTCCTTGAGGTCGTTATGGGTGTAGTCGACCCCCGTGTCGAGCACGGCCACGACAGGGCCGTTGGGCAGCTTGGCGGACGAGCCAGTTGTGACGGACCATGCGTCGGGGGCTCCGATGGACATCATGCCCCACTGGTTGCCGAAGGAGGGGTCATTGGGAACTGTGCCTGTGGCCTTGACCACCTGGTCCTCCTCGCAAGCCGCCACAGTCTCGTCGCTGCAGATGTCGTCCACATGCCTCTGGAACTCGGTGATGTTGGCAGGACTGCTCGGGTCGACATATAACTCCAAAATGTCCACGTGGCTACGATTCATCTTCCGGTGCTCCTTGATGGCTAAGCACACACACGCAGAATATGACTCGGGGAGCGAGGGAGCAATGCACATGTTGACTCTTGTCCACGCCTGCCTGCCTCCCTGGCTGTCTGCCTTTCGTGCGGCCATCCATATCTACATAGGTGCACAGGTACCGTCTCCGAGTTTGTCGTCGATGTCTGTGAGCCCGCTGAGTCGTCTGCGGCCTGCCTCTGCAGCGGTAGCGTTGTGGTAGACGACCAGGATGCGGGGAGGCAGCCCCAGAGCGGTGATGCTGCCGCTGGGGGGAGTGCCAGTCAGCTCACGCCCCGACTTGCCGCCTTTGCCACCGGGCAGGTCGGCCTTATCCGCAGACGTGCTGCAGCAACCCAACGACACACACAGAGGTCGGAATGCACGGCATGAATGTCTTCGGCATGAATGTCTTGCTGACGTGTGTTCTTCTTTGGCCTGGAGTGCTCGTCTGGCGGTTTGTGTGGCGTTGGTGACGTTGTTGAGGTCGAGTGACTCCTGGATGTCGGCCTCGATGGCAGCGTGTGCATTCGACAGCTTGGCAAAGTCATCGGCAGTGAGGAAAAGTGGCAGCGGCATGGGCAGCCAGGGGACCGTGCCAGTGGTGTCGCTCAGGTGGAACAGACCCAGGCTGTACAGCATCGATATGTCCGCACTGATCGATCCACGGATCGACGGATGGACACCAATGACAACGAGGCATAACAAAGATATACAAACACACAGAATCACATGGGGCTGGCCATGTTGTTGTTGGCCTGTTACTTGAATAGTTCTGTGTTGATGACGTCTCTGTTTCTGGAGATCATCCAGAGGTCGAGGTCGGTGAATACGGGCGAAAAGGCGGCGGCGGTGGACTCCTGTGTGTTGGCTGGGGAGGTCGTGAAGAAACCCATGTTGACCATCTCGCTGAACAACGCAGACCCAGCCGTTGCATTCAACTCGCCAAACAATGACGCACTCGACTGCACACTCCGACAGAGACAGACAGGAATACAACACAATGCATATGGGTGTTTGTCGCGAACGCTCCCCCTTGGCTTGCCGGCTTGCTGACCGTGTCCAATGTGACGGCGAGTATCTTGTTGTCGTCGTCCACCTTGACCGAACGGATGAGGTATTCATTGGCCTTTGCCTCCGTGTAGTTCCAGTCGCCTGACACTCGGAAAAGGGTGCTAGAGGGGAAGTCCACATACGACAGCCGACGGGAGCCACCACCACCCTGCTTGGCCTTGAGCTGACGAGCCTGCACAAAGCAAGCACACACAGGGAGAGAGGGGAGGTAGAGAGCGAGACACCTCTGGCTGGTGATTGACTGATGTTCCATCCATCCCCACGTACCTACCGGTGGGGGTGTGATGTTTTTCCAGTAGAAGTCGGGGGTGGCGGCGTTGATAGCAGTAGTGTCGAATGACGAGAGGAGGACCATGTTCCACTTGTGCAGCACGTGGTCCTTGGCCGCACCCACCAACGACTCCCACGTCGTACCTGCCTTCATACCCAGATCACGAGGAGTCACCTCACTAACACAGACACAACACGCAACCATGTTGCACTCATGTGGTGATGTCGTGTTCCCTCTCAGCTGGCTGTCCGGGTGGTTAACTGACCTCTTGCGCCACGCGGATGTTTCAAAAAGACTGAGGTCGAAGTTGGAGAGGTGCGCTGAGGCAGGGAACTCACCGATGGCGCAGTCGTGGAAGTTGGGGCGCCAGTTGGACGACCTGAGGAAGGCAAGATCAATCACCCATGATGATTGCAGGGTGTGGTGTCCTACTTGAAGAATCCGATGGGTTCTGCGTGCCCCTCGTACACGGCCCAGAAGCGGGCGCCGCCATAGTTGGATGCGGTGGGTGTGGTGAGGTTCTGGTACTCGAAGCCCCATGGCTTGATGGCGCCGTCGCGGGAGCGGATGAAGCCCCACGGGTGCCACACGCCATCCTGGCTCTTGTAGACGCCCCATGGGTAGAACGTGTTGTTGTAGCTGCCACACAAGACACACGCAGTTTGATACCTTGGTCGGCTACTCGCTGGCGCTTTCGCATATGACATCTGTGTGTTTACCTGAAGTATCCGATAGGCACGATTTTCCAGGAGACGTCCTTCCAGGTGCTGGCCGTTGGGGACATTTCCATTGTGGGGTCGGCTGGGCTGTAGGACCCTCCGTCGGTCGCTGGGGGAGCTGGAGCAGCCTCCAGACGCCGGCCAGCGACCTCTTCCTGGTAGAACAGGCCGCATGAGATGCATCGCTGGATGCCTGGGGAGTTCCAGCGCTGGATGCCTGGGGAGCCCCAGCGCTGGATGCCACCGGACATCCATCGGGAGAAGCCGGGAGGCAGCAGCATGCCGTCCTCGCCACCCTCGGTGCTGCGGGCGATGCCGGGTGACATCCACCGCTGAATGCCACCGGACATCCAGCGCTGAATGCCGGGGGCCCCCCAGTCACCCCAGGAGCGTTGGATGCCGGGAGAGCCCCAGTCGCTCCACCGCTGCAGGCCGGGAGAGCCCCAGAAGCTGCGCTGGATGCCAGGAGACGTCCATCCCCAGGTGCGATGGATGCCGACCGGCATCCAGATGCGCTGAATACCGGGCGACCCCCAGCCCCACCGTTGAAAGCCCGGGGACATCCAACCCCATCGCTGAATGCCGGGGGGCGCCCAGCCCCACCGCTGAATACCGGGCGACATCCAGCCCCACCGGGCGATGCCCTGCACACATACCACACAACACATATGTGATAGCGGGGCATCAAGTCATGCAGGCAGGTTGGTTACGATGGGCATCCAGTTGTTCCAGCGACCTAGCCCCACATGGCCCAGGACCCCGAAGTAGCTGTCGAGCCAGCGGGCGATGCCCGTCCATCCCCAACCGTAGGCAGCAGGGTGCCATCTCGCAATGCCGAACCACCCCCTGGTGCATTCATATGCCGCCAGACAGACAGACAGACAGACGGCAAGAAAATGGGCAAAGCAGCGACAAACCTTCTCTCCTTTTCTTTTCTGGATTGGCTCACCAGCCGTGGTAGGCAGGACTCACCCAGCGGCCCTTGGCAACCCATCCCTACACATACGAGCAGACGCATCCGTGAAATCCATTCATACTAATAGCGCATCCATCCCTCTCGCTCTTCAGTACACTCACCCATCCCCAGTAGTCGTCGAATGACCAGCGGCCGTTGCCCACCCACCTGAACCAGACCGTGGACAAGAGGAGGCCAATCCATTCATTGCCTATGTATGTACGTGTGTATATGTGCGGTGCGCGTCCATCACCCGAATCCGGTGTATTCGTAAGGGTTGTATCCTCGCGCAATGCCGACCCATCCCCTGAAACAAGACAACACAGAGACACATACCTCATCAACACTCCTTCTCGTGTATGATGCCACATGCCAACATTTACCAGCCCGGGTTCCAGCGGGAGATGTCTTGAGGAGAGAGAACACGGACACAGACAAGAACTGGTGTTATCCGTGCCTCTGCAGTAGGGCTAGCTGCCTTTCACTCGGCCCACCCACCTTCAATGGTCCGATTCTCCTCTGCTCTAGCAATGCCGGTCCAGCCCCAGTCGGGATTCCAGCGGGCAATGCCAACGTAGCCCCTGAAGGAGTCCGAGGCAAGGGAGGCATGCAACTGGATGCAACCCTCTCTGTCATGCATCTAGCGTACCATGACCGTTGGATACCCGGATGGCCGCTAACCGACACAATCACACACAAGAAAGCGAGTCCAGCCACGGCCTGTCTTCCGCGTGTGTGTGCATGTGTGCGCGCAATACTGTAGGGGATTCCAACGCTCGTGGCCTGAAATGGCGCCTCTGCGCGAGTAAGGAAATCAAGAGATTCGACCCCGGACGTAAGCATTTGATACCTGATCGCGGCTTACCCTTCGTAGTACCACGGGGTCCAGCGTGCCATGCCAAACCAGCCCCTGGTAATCCATACAAGCATAGGCAAATAGGGTTACACGAGCACCACGGCACCTTCACATGCATGTGGTCTTTGTGCGCACCAGCTGAAGTATGCGGGATTGAACCAGCGGGCAGTGCCCACCCAGCCCTACAACATCAATTGTTCCATCCAACTCGGGCCCATGCACTCCCCCTTGTCTGTCTTCCTCCCTTTGTGCATAGTGTGGTGATGCGTACCCATCCCCAGATGTCGCTCCATCTCCAGTTGGCCCCGCCGACCCAGTTCCACCCGTGAAATGTGCCGAAGAAGCGAGACACGTCCGATATGGGGAAGAACGGCAGAGTCTTCATGCCGGTCTTGCTGAAGGGCCCGCCCTCGGACCACGACAGGGCCGGCGCAAAGGCGAGTTCGTCCCATGGGGATGCTTTCGAGTGGTCGACGAAGTCGGCCGAGCCGCCAGGCAGGAAATATCGAGCTGAGAAGAGGCCCGGACTCTCGCGAAACCCGAAGCTGTGGAACTGTCCACCACTGGGCAGCCACGCCTCTGCGGCACGCACAGCAGGACGGATGACGTGTCAAATCTTTGTCCCGTGTGCATTGTGGACACAGATCTCTAGATCTCTTGCCCAGCAGACCTTTGTCCTCGGCCCATACGCCCTTGTCGCTCTCGTTCGAGGCATACCACCAGCTCCAATAGCTGTCGTAGTCCTCCGCGGTCCAGATGCTATCTTTTGGCCAAAATAGGGGCGCACTCCTGAGGCCCTTGAGAGATATATCGAGGGTGGCCTCGCTGCCGCCATCGTTGGTCACTCTGATGGTGACGGGTGTCTTCTGCCCCGCTGTGATGTTCTGCTTGAGAAGCGTTTGGTCGACAGTGAGCTGGTGGCTGCTGCCCACCAAGCAAAGGATTGCAACCAGAAAGACACCTTCCACACCGGACGACATTTTCCGAACACAGTGGCACGCGTGTGGGGGCTGGGAGGGGGCCCTCTGCAGCGGTTTCAGGAAGCACCCTAGCTCGTGACTTTTGCGAGCTTCCGGTCCGATCCCGAAGGAAGCTTTGTAAAGGCCTCCCAAACCTCCCTTTCTCCACTTCTGAGTAAGAGGACCGCAAGGGAAGAGGAGGAAGTGTCTGACAAGCACTCCTCTTTGCCTTTTGGCCGACTTGCCAGGTAGATCTCTCCAGTCCGCGCGTCGAGTTGACACCGCAGCGAAGATCCCCTTCTCGCCCCTCCGTCCGGAGGTTTTCCAACACGTACCCGTCCCCCTTTCCTCCTCCGGAGGTTTTCCAAGGTAAGAAGGAAGCGGAACAGCCTCGACCGACAATCAAGCGGACCACGGTTGCTTGGCCTGTGGTCAGGCTCCCTCCGCCTCCGCATCGGGATCTTCCCCCCTGTCGACAACGATGGGACGCTCGTGGTTCGGGATCCTCCACGCGTTCGACCACTTGCTGGCGAGTGCCTTCTACCGATTGTCCCATATGGCTGGGCGGAACAAGGTCCCCTTCATCCTCATCCCCGTGGCTCTCGCCCTGGCAGGCCTGGCGACGTTCCTTTCCTTGATGGTGTATGAGCCGCGAATGGATGCCCTCTACTTCCCCACTGACTCGAGAGCCGTGTACGACGACGCGGCAGTGGAGAAGATCTGGGGCGATCAGGGCATCAGGTACGTAGACAGACTCACCCAGGTGCTGCTGAGTCGAGTGGAATAACTTGTGTGGGGGGGTCCGATTTGATTGCAGGTTCAGCCAAGTCATGCTCGTGTGGCAGGGGAATTTTGATGCCAACGTGCTCACGGCCGAGCGATTCGCCAAGGCTCACAAAGTTGTCCAAGGCATCCTGACGGACAGGGTGGACCACGACGGTAAGACCGTCAACTTCACCGACGTGTGCGTCCGCAGCAGGACCCCCGACGATAGCTGCTTCCTCCTTTCCGTGTTCAATGGCTGGAACAACGAGACTCTCCCAAGCACCGACGAGCAGCTGATTGAACAGCTGAATGCGCCGACTCGCGTGGACCGGTGGAAGAGACCGCTGCGCGATGAAGTGCCGCTGCTGCTGGCGAAAGCACACTACGATTCCGAGAGCCGGGTGGACAGCGCTGCTGCCTATCACTTCATCTTTGGCACCAAACCGACAGATGAAGGCACATCATGGTGAGGAAACCAAAGTCAGTCGATTTGCCAACGCAAACGTCTGTTTTCTCGTATGTCTGATGTGTGACGTCTGCAGGGAAGGCAATCTGGTCTCGCGATTCATCGACGTGAACACCGAGGAGTGGGGCGAGAGCGAAGGCTTCCGCGTCTATGTGCGCACAGAGCACTCAATCGACACGGAGGTGGAGCGGTCCGTCGGAGGCAACCTGCTCCTGATGTCAGTCGTCTTCATCATCCTTATCGGTCAGTGGGCAGTCCGCACGTCGCCGCCTGACCTTACAAATTCCTCATTTCTGTGTGATGTGCACGTGGTCAGGTTATGCGGTGTCCGTCACATACCGCCACAGGAACCTCGTCCGCTCCCAAATGCTGGTTGCGCTGACCGGCGTGGCCATTGTGGGCCTTTCCTTGTGTTTGACGTACGGCATCTGCGCTCTCGCGGGGATCCCCTTCACGGCAGGTACGTCCATGCCAACACAGGTCACATGGATGCGCCGGCCATATGTTGGTCGTCTTCTCCCTTTTTGTCAGTCGTCGGGCTCTCACCTTTCCTCATCCTCGGCATCGGCGTCGACAACATCTTCATCATCATCAACACGCTGCACGAGAGGGATCCCGACCTTGAGTCGAGGGAGCGAGTGTCCCTGACCATGAAGGAGTGCGGCCCGTCGATCACCATGACCACTCTCACATCCTTCGTCGCCTTCGCCGCCGGCGCGGGGGCATCGTTCCCTGTGGTCTCCGGATTCTGCATCTACACATCGATCGCCATCCTCTGTGCGCGAGACGGGCAGATCAGCTCATTGTGAATGCAGCACAACATTGGAATATCTATGTCTGTGTGTGCCGTCTGCAGGTGCCTTCCTGATGACGATTACTGCATTCCTAGCGTGCGTGCACCTGGACGCCATACGACAGAGCAGAAACCGGTGAGCATCAACGAGACGGCAAGGGGCAATCGTGCGTTGTTGATGATTTGTCGACTTCTGGATGGGGTGGCTGTGTGCGTCTCGTGCGTGCAGGATCGACTTGGTCTTCTGTAAGAGCAGGGATCCGAAGGCATACAAGGGGTCGCATCAGCGGCTGCCGTGGGGCCCTACAGCAATCGTCAAGGTGCACTTGGGCCCATTCCTCGCGAGGCCCATCGTCAAGGCACTGGTTGTCCTCTCGTTCCTTTCCCTGCTGGCTGGAGGTAAGGACGAGAGTCGCCTGCCTCTGCACACACACGCATACGCATATCCACCTGTGTCCAACCACAGGCATCGTGGGCATGCTGCACCTCGAACAAGGCTTGCCTGTTCATGAGCTGGGGCCGTATGGCTCGTTCCTCCGCGCCTACTATGCCGCTGAAAAGGCAAGTGCACAGACTAGAAAGAGAATGAGAGGATCATCGTGGAAGGATTGCCGTGTCCGTTATCAATGCTGCAGAAACTCGGCCTTGAAGAGCCTGCTCAGCAGCTGGACTTGACCGTGAGCATCAGCGGGCTCGATTTCACTTCTGCCGATGACATGGGGCAGCTGGAGCAGCTCACAAGGGATCTCGAGGACAGCGAATACGCGCATCCGGAGAGACGAAAAGCCGTAAGGATATGCCGGACACATCAGCAGTAAGGTATGGCTCTGATATGCACTCTCTTGGCTCAGATCACTTCCTTCGTCCGCGCCTATGACCAGTGGCGTTCCGCGAACGAAGTTGCGTTGGCCCCAGCAGCGTTTTATGACCACCTCGGAACCTTTCTGAAGCAGCAGGGCGCCCCGCTCCAGAGGTTTGTGGTTCTTGACGAAGCTGATGGGACCATCAAGCACATGAGAATCTCTGTGAGGACCGTGGGTTTGCCCTTCAAAGACCAGGTGAGGCTTCCTTCGATCGGCGGGCTGTTCTGTTGCATATGGCTATAGTGATTATTGTGTGTCCGTCATCAGGCCGACCTGATGGTGTCGTTCCGCGAGGTGGTCGATGGCTCGAAACTGAGTGCCAGGTCTGACGTCGACGTGTACATCACGCACCCGTACTTCTTCAGGTGAGTGAGACAGAAGGGCGCATTTCTGAAGGAAGACTCACGTTGGACTGCCTCCTTCTTACGTTATGTTTGTGTGTCACAGGTTCGAGCAAGAGGTGGCGATCCTTGGTCAGACGATGCAGACGATGCTGATCGCTGCGGCTGCTGTCCTGGTCATCACCTTCATCTTCCTGTCGCACCCTCTCACCGTGCTGTTCGTCCTGTTGATAATCCTGATGATTGACGCCAACCTGGTACGCCTGACAGACGGAAAGGCAGGCAAACGCAGGGAATAGTCGGCCGCGCGGTCACCCGACTGATCTTTGGATGGATGTGTGGTGCGATGCAGATGGGCTACATGACTTGGTGGAACGTGCCGCTCGACGCCACGAGCATGATAAGTCTGGTGCTGTCTATCGGCTTCTCCGTCGATTACTCGGCCCACCTGGCGCACGCCTTCATGCTGGCCCCCGGCACACGGGACGAGCGGATGCAGCAGGCGCTCTCCACTATGGGCGTTAGCATAGCCAACGGTGAGTGAGGGCAGGCCAGAAGGGTGAGGGATGGGCAACGGATGCGCTCCTGTCGATTCATGTGTGCAGGCGGCATGTCTACGCTCTTGGCTACGCTGCCACTGGCTGGGGCCCCTGCGTACGTCTTTCGCGTTTACTTCAAGATGATGTTCATGTCGGTCGTCTTCGGAGTCCTCCATGGGCTGCTCTTCCTGCCGGTGCTGCTCTCGCTCATCGGCCCCAAACCCATGTCGAGAGCAGAGGACGCAGGAGACGAGGAAAGCCACAAGCAGAAATCGAAGACGTCTTCCCAGGCTGACGACACGACGACACACAGCTCCCACGGGGAGTCTTGTGATGTCTCGGAGGGCAGCGATGAGGATGAAGCTAGGCGCGCTTCCGAGACGACCGCAGACGACGAGGCGGGGAGGATCGATCATGAACATCAGGTCTAAGTTACTGTGCTGGTGTGGCCTCCTTGGCATTTATCTGGTGTGTTCGTGCGAGTAAGGATGTGTGTGTGTTTATGTGTACCTGGTCTGTCCACAACGGATAAGATGTTACTGTCCTGCCTTTTTCGTCCTTTCATGTGGTGCGTGCGGCGGTGTGTTTATCGTCCTGCATGTAATGTGTTTGCATTCTGTGGTAGTCTGAACTTGGAGTGTTCTTCTCTGTGTGTGTGTCTGTCGACATGTAATCAATCTGATGTGTCTCTCTGTATTGTCTGTCTGTCTGTCTGTCTGTCTGTCTGTCTGTCGTGCGTGTGGGAGTCCGCGGCTCGTCCCTTTTTGACCGAGTAGTAACGGTGCCGAAATGGATGACAAGAGCTTGCTTGTGGTCCTTGCACCTGCACTCGCCTAGCTAGGACTCCTAGCACTTTTGCATGCATCTCTGCCAACTGGTTCGTTGTCTGTCTGCACCACGTTGTGTGCATGTGCGTGAACTGTGGTCGCTGTATGGATTGGCGGTCTGCCTGATTGCGTTTGTGGTACGTGGACATTTTTCCCTGCCTTCGAAATCGTGAAAATGATGTCTTTCTTGTGCGTGAACATTCGAGGTCGCGAGAAGCAACACGAGAAGCGAATCTGCTGAGGAGAAACACTTGTCGCGCTACACTTGTCGCCATCGCGCTGTCAAGAAACCTGGCCAGCCGCTCCATTGCGAGCTAAGTAGGCTGAAATAGAGTGCCTCAGACCCCCCCTGGCTACCCCTGATGTTTTGGCTGATCACCATCGCCATCTCTTTCTCCCTCTGCTGTGTGCTGTATGGTTCAGCCGACGCTCGCGTCGAAGGTCCTGTCGTCGAAGGTGCTGTCGAAGGTGCTGTGGTGGGAATCGATCTGGGCACGACTTACTCGTGTGTTGGGATATACAAGAATGGCCGCGTCGAGATCATTCCCAACGACCAGGGCAATCGCATCATGCCATCCTACGTGGCATTTGCAGCCGACAGCGGAGAGAGATATGTTGGCGAGGCGGCAAAGAACCAAGCTGCGGTGGCTCCCTCGCAGACTATATTTGATGTGAAGCGCCTGATTGGGCGTCGGTTCGAGGACGATACGGTCAAATCCGACATGAAGCTGTTGCCCTTCAGCATTGTGAATCAGCAAGGAGTGCCGCATGTAGAGGTCAAGGTGAAAGGGACGGCTAGAAGGTTCGCGCCTGAGGAGGTGTCTGCCATGGTGCTGAGTAAGATGAAGGACATTGCTTCGACCTATATAGGCAAGGTGGTGCGAAACGCCGTCATCACTGTACCCGGTCAGAAAGACGGAAGGAAGGGGAAACCCCGCTGAGGCACAATGGAACTGTGTGTGTGTGTGTGTGTGTGTGCGTGTTTGGACCCCTGTCAATCGATTTCATCGATCAGCATACTTCAATGATGCGCAACGTCAAGCCACCAAGGCGGCTGGCACGATTGCTGGTCTGAATGTGATTCGGATCATCAATGAGCCCACCGCCGCGGCGATTGCGTATGGCCTCGACAAGAAAGAGGAGCAGAACGTCCTCGTGTATGACCTGGGTGGAGGGACATTCGACGTGTCACTCTTGTCCATCGACAATGGCGTCTTCGAGGTCGTCGCAACGAGTGGTAGGTGACTGTGAAGGGTCTATGTTTGTATGTGTGTATTGTACGGATGGAAGGACCGATGGGTTGTATATCAGGCGATACGCATCTTGGTGGGGAGGACTTCGATCAGCAGTGTATCGACCACTTTGTCAGGGTCATTCTGAAGAAACACAAAAAAGACATCTCGAAGGACGCGGCAGCAATGCAGAAGCTCAAACGGGAGGTGGAGAAGGCGAAAAGGGCGCTCAGCAGTGTCACGCAAGCACAAATCGAGATTGAAGGGCTTCTCGACGGTCTCGACTTTACGGAGACCCTCACGAGAGCTCAATTCGAGAAGCTTAATCATGACCTCTTCCAGAAGACTCTGGAGCCCGTACAAGAGGTGCTTCAGGCCGCAGACTTCAAGAAGTCACAGGTAAATGTGATTCTGCATCGGCGTGATGAAAGCTTACGATTTGCTCCTTGCTGGTGCAGGTTGATGAGATTGTGCTTGTCGGCGGCTCAAGACGTATCCCGAAGATCCGAGAGCTTTTGGTCAGCTTCTTTGACGGCAAAGAGCTGCATAGTGGGATCAATCCTGACGAAGCTGTTGCGTATGGAGCCGCAGTACAGGCAGGTGAGGTAGTGAAATGGGCAAATGTCATCTATTGCCGTCGTCTCCATGTGCTCTATTGATGGTGGCAGGGATACTGAGTGGTGAGGAGGCGAGCAAGGATCTTCTGCTCCTGGATGTCACTCCTCTTTTCTTCGGGCTGGACGACGTGCATGGTGTCTTTCATAAAGAGATACCGCGGCATACGACGATTCCCACACAGCGCTACAGCACTCATGGCAGACAATCGCAGACAATCAAGAGACGATGAAATTTCGGGTATCTAATATATCCACGTGATGCATCCTCATCACGTAGCATCTGCTGGCTGCAGTTGGGTGCAATCGATTTCAACCATTCATGTGCTTCTTTTTGTCGTTGTGTACGCAGGTGTATGAGGGAGAGCGTCTTATGGCGAAAGACAATCATTTTCTGGGCAGTTTCGTTCTCTCTGGCATACCACCACTACCAAAGGGCGTCGCGAAGGTTTGGGTAGGTATGCACGTTTTTCTGTGCAACCTTGACAACGACGCATGCGCGTTGTTCGTTCCTCTGCACACATGCAGACATATATGGAGATTGACCACAACGGTATTTTGCACGTGACGGCTGTCGATAAGGCTACCGGTAGTACAGCGAATGTCACCATCACTAACAGTGGGCAGCTTGCTGAGGCGCAAGTAGAAAGAATGATAAGGTGAATCGAGCAACGAAACATATGAGCGCTTGTGTAGATTGATTGATTTTTGTGTGGATCCTTGTAGGGATGCACAGCTCTTCGAAGCAGAAGATCGAGAGCACAAAGAGCGCGCGACCGCCATTGGGGCGATGACAGGATACCTCGATGCACTGCGACGAACAAGCGAGGACTTGAAGCGACAGGGGAAACTGACGGGCGATCAATATGAAATACTGCGAGAGGCGGTAGGTCTAGAAGATGAACCTGACTGATTCTTTTCCTGTCATTCTCTTCTGTGTCTCTGGCAGATTCGTGAGGGAGAGGAATGGCTCGCTGAGAATCGTGAGGCCTCTGTAGATGCCATCCGGGAGCAGCAGCGAGAGGTCGAAGAGAAAGTAAAGCCAATAATCATGGCTTTCTACTCATCAGGCTCATCGCCTGATGATGAGTTCTATAGCGATGATCATGATGAGCTGTAATAGTACTAGTAGGATGGCTTGTGGTATGTGTCTGTATTGTGTGTATATGTGGTATACACGCCGAATGCTTTGTCGATGTGTTTTTCTATCGCTCGCTGTACCGTTATCGTTCTCTGTACTGACACAGTAATGCTTGACGTAGGTCGTATTTCTAAGTCTGTTTTGACTGATGGTGTTTCGCGAAATTCATGCAAAGCCCGCAAGCTCCCATGCGAAGCTGGGGAACCGGAGGGAGGGAGGGAGGGAGGGCCGGCCGGACGGACGGACGGAGGAAATAACGGTAAGAGGCGCCAAGCTTCGTGAGTTCCGAACAGTGAGGCGTTTGCCATTTGGCCTGGAAACGGGAAATGCCGATTCACGCAGGCGGAAACTGATTGTGCATGGATTGATGTTCAAAGCGAAGTTTGCAATTTGGTGAAATGTTTCTCCCTCCGCATCGACACCCACTCAACAAGCTAAGGAGAGAAGAGAACGAGAGACACAGTGCAGACACAGCCACGGGTGGCTGATCACTATCACCGTCAAAATGGAGGCACCAATGATTTCCCTCCAACACCGATTTGTATAGGCAACGATGTCTTTTCCGTTCAGCAGGGGCTCAGAAGAATGAGTGGCTGAATGTGGCCCAGATCATTGTCATGCACTACATCATGCACCAGCAGAAATGACGCACACACCACCAGACACGCAGTGCACACACCAGTCCACCCGCCCGACAGTCAGCTACTTCAAGCTGTGTCTTTGCTTGACGTCAGCCAGCCGCCCTGCAGAACACACATCAACAAACACACACAATGGACACACATACATCAGGTCCTCTGCATCATGTGTGTGGCCCTCACCTTCTGTCTACGGTGCCTGGCCGTCGAGGATGATGGGGGCGATGGGGCCGAGGACGCGGCGGGCCTTGGCAGCCGTCAGGGGGAATCGCTGTGCGAAGGGCGCGTCATTGGCCACACCTGCTGCTGGCGCCTCGGTGGTATAGATGGCTACGCCCACTGCACGCAAACGATAGCAGATGTACGGACACAGTGACGGCATGGGGGTGTTGTCGAGTTGCTGTTCTTTTCCGTGTAAGCGTACCGTTCCGGCTGTCGCCTGGAGGGGTGCCCATGGCAATGAATGCGATGAAGGGGTCATCGAACGACGTCAGCTCATGCGATTGCCCACACAGCCCACTGACCGCCTCGTATACCGTCAGGTGTGAGCAGTCGTCGAGTGGCGTATGAGGCGGTCGGATCAGCATACGATCCAAATGACCACCACGCACACTCCTGAGATGCAGACACATGTTTGACATATAGTATAGACCACATGCCCTAACGAGGTGTGCCATCTTTACCCACTCACCTGTCAACCGCCACTATTGGCGACTGGTACATGCCGCTCACAGCCATCCTTCGGTGAATCAGCATGAGCCTCTTCAGCATGGAACTCGCCGATGTTGAGACGACACCGTCATTGGCACCGACCGTCCCCAGCCCACACCATCATCCCCCCAAATGCGGCAGCGGACTGGCGGGTCGTGTGGCTTGGCGTGGTGCTGGAAGGGGTGCTGCGAGAAGGGATGGACGGGGCGGTTGGGCCGGGGGAGGGGCGGGTTGATGGTGATCGCGAAGTTGGGCTCGTTGCGGATGGCGCGGATGTCATGGTTATAGCGGAAGAGCTCGAGTGTGCCGTCCTGCTGGCCATTGGGGCGACGAAAGGCCACATGGCGGCCGATGATCATCCACTGGGCGCAGAAACGGGGCACCGATGAGTAGTCCTGCACCCAACACACATACACAGAGAGCCATTCACTCATTGCCCTATTGCCTCTTCTCATGTGTGTCGTGCTTACCGCCTTGGTGGGGTGTGTCTGCAGATTTCCGGGGCCCACAGTGACCGGCAGCTGGCAATAGCCGAGATGCTCAGCGAATCTGAGTGTGTCCGCCACCTCCCGCCAGCCGCCCTCGTCCCCCTCCTCTATCACCCACATGGCCTTCATCACATCGCTGTGGCTCAGCTGATCGTCGAACCGCACCGCACCGCCCACCCCCGCACACTCGATGGCCCTCGGCAGCCGAATATTGCGGATGATGGGCCGCAGGGCGTTTCTGAAGTGGCGGGCTGTCGCCTTGAGTCGGGCGACGGCGGTGAGGTCAGAGAGTGACAGGACGATACTCATCGGCCCGGCGGGAAGGTCAGACACGTGCAACCGCCGAGCCTGACGACACACACAAAGACACACATGGAGCTGTGTGTGTGTGTGTGTGTGTGTGGTCTCTTTCTCACCTGTGTGAGGGTGTGTGTTGTGAGTGCGATAGTCGAGTCGATGTTGTCCGCCAGCTGGGCCAGACGGGCCGATTCGTTGGCGAGTTGACGACTGACCTTGGCCACCATCTGACAAGCGAATCAACCACACGAGAGACCATGACACAGAGGCCTTTGTGCTGTGTGGTGTGCTAGGCAGTCTGGTCGCACCAATGGTGTGATCGCAGCGGTGTCCATCTGAGTGAGTCGGCCGATGCCATTGTTGACCTGCGCATCACAGCACACACAAACAACACAAAGCAACCGATGAGCGACGGAGGCACTGAACGGGTGGATGAGTGAGTGTGTTGACTCCTTACCCTCGCCTGATTCGCCTGATAGGCCTGAATCTGTTTGAGCATCTGATCCCGCATCGCCGCCATTGACGTCTGCAGCAGACATCACATCATGATGGCAAACAACACATTGTCAACCAAATATAGCCCCATCCCATCGTGAAGCCACGGCGCAAATGTTACGGATCAACCGAATAAGCTAAGCTGTGGTTATCCATCTGCGGGCCGCATTCGCCATTTCCAGCGAAATTGATAAGCCGTCACGCCGTCTAGGGTGGTCCATGAAACCGCTGCTGCGCGACCTGAGGTGAAGCACGGTTGGTGATTGAGTTCAGTGTATCCCATTCAGAGTAGCAGTGCGCTCAGTTTATCGTCTGCCTTTGCCATCTCAACTCACTTCATCACGCAAAAGCAAGAGAGCAAGATGAAGATCACCGACGTAAGAGCACCCCCCACACACACGGCGGCCACAGACCGTGCGCGCGCAGCAGAATAGAGCGCTGCCTGCCTGCCTGGGTCTCTTGTTGTGCACGTGCATCTCACTTCGTCTGCATCTCACTTCGTCTGTCTTGTCTGTCTCTCTTTCCTGGCTTGTCTGTCTGTCTGTCTGTACGCATGTGTCCACCGCTCATGACCAGGCGATGTGCGAGTTTGAGAAGGCCAACGAGGACAAGGCGTTCTTTTCGTTTGAGTTCTTCCCGCCCAAGACGGAGGCAGGGGTGGCCAACCTGTACGACCGGTTCGACCGGATGGCGCAGCTCAATCCCCTGTGGATTGACGTCACCTGGGGCGCCGGGGGCTCCACGGCACAACGGACGCTGGAGCTCTGCACCAACGCACTCAAGTACCACGGCCTCGAGCCACTCATGCACCTCACATGCACCAACATGCAAAAGGAAATGCTCGACAGCGCGCTCAAAGAGGTACGTACCTTTGGTGGATGGATGGATGCTGGCTGGCTGGCTGGCTGGCTTAGACAGACAAAGGGAGGGACGGAGAACGATGGCATCCACGAGAGGTATGTGATATGTGTGTATAGTGCGTGGAGCATGGGATCACGAACATCCTAGCGTTGCGCGGCGACCCCCCGAAGGACCAGGAGAGGTGGACGGCCGTCGAGGGGGGACTCGAACACGCTTCGGACCTCGTCGCATACATCAGGGTGGGTGGGGGTGGGTTGGGGGCGGAGGGGCGGGCACAGAAGACAGACAGAGAGAGAGAGAGAGAGCGACAGATAGGCCTTCACACACCCGAGCCGTAGCACCATCGTCGACACACTGGTGCATCCATCTGGTGTGTTGTGTTGCGGTCAATGGATGGATGCAGAAGAACTACGGTGACTTTTTCTGCATCGCTGTGGCGGCCTACCCAGAGGGACACCTGGAGAACCCTGACAAGGAAAAGGACCTGCAGATGCTCAAAGTCAAGGTGCGCACAGTACTGAAGTGGCGACGGACAGATGGAGAGGCGGGGCGTCCTATGATCTTCAATCGGACGCCTGCTACGCATCTTCTGGGCTGGTTGTGTACGTGTGTTGTGTCTTGTGTTGTGTGTTGCAGCAAGACGCCGGTGCGGATTTCGCGATAACGCAGTTGTTCTACGACAACGAGGAGTACTTCGCCTTCCTCGAGAAGGCCAAGGCCATCGGCGTCACCATACCCATACTCCCCGGTCACCCACACATGGACGCACACCCAGCCAGGGAGAGAAAGAGAGAGAGGGAGGGAGGGAGAGAGAGAGAGAGAGGGAGGGAGGGAGGGAGAGAAAGGACGCTGCACAACACCCAGATGGCTCATCTCGGTGTGTGAGGGCTGGCGTGGGTTGGCACGGCAGGCATCATGCCCATCCAGTCGTACCAGGGGTTCAAGAAGATGACCACATTCTGCAAGACCAAAGTGCCGCAGCACATCATTGTAAGGCTGACCGAACGAGCAAACGACTACATGCACTCAGACAGACAGACAGTCTAAATGTCCATGCGTGTGGCCATTGATGTCAGGATGATTTGGAGCCGATCAAGGACGACGACCAGGCCGTCAAGGACTACGGCGTCAAACTCGCCGTCGAGGTAGCTTGCGTACACGCACTCACACCAACACCCACACATAGGCGCCCGTGTATGTGTGTGTAGATGTGTCGGGAGATATTGGATCACGGCGTGAAGGGTCTGCATTTCTACACGCTCAACCTGGAGACGTCGGTGATGCGCATCATCGAGGGCATGATGCTCGTCGACACGCACATCTCCAACCGGGTCCTTCCATGGCGACCGGTCAGCCACCCATCCACCCATCCATCCACCATGGACTTATCTTTTATCTATATCTACGTGTGTGTGTTGCTGATGGTTGAATGCAGTCTGTGCACAAGAAGCGTTCTCGCGAGGACGTGCGGCCGATCTTCTGGGCCAACCGTCCCCGGTCATACATGCAGAGGACCGCCGCGTGGGACGAATTCCCCAACGGCCGATGGGGCAACAGAGGTAGGGAGGAAGGGCTGTGTGGATGGATGTGCATATTGAACGTTTGTGTGGTGTATTTGGGAAGGGCTTTGACATGGCGTGACGTGGCGTGGTGTGGTGTGGTGTGCCCTGTCGTTATGTTGTGTGCAGATTCGCCTGCCTTTGACTTTGCGGACCACTACATCAGCAGCAATGTCGACCCCAACGAGACGGTGGGGGAGTGGGCAGGCAGCTGCAAGATGGGTCGATGCATAGGCTGCTGTGTTTTTCTATGTGTGGGGGTGGTTCACTCGTCAGTCCATGACCCACCGTCGCGAGATGTGGGGCGAGGCACCGAGCTCAGTCGCCGACATAGCCAAGGTCCCCGTTTCCCTGCACAAGAAACGCATGCTTTATTCTACTCTTTCCTCGTTCCTTCCCCGCGTGCCGTGTGGTGTCTGTCGTGTGTGCAGGTGTTTTGTGACTACCTGTCGCCTGCGACCAAGGTGACCCGTCTGCCGTGGTGCAGCGACATCATTGGCGACGAGACGTCCATCATCCGCAAGCAGCTCATCCCCCTCAACCGCAACGGGTGCCTCACCGTCAACTCACAGCCCCGCGTCAACGCGGCCATCTCCAGCGACCCCTACTTCGGATGGGGACCCAAGAACGGATTCGTCTTCCAGAAGGTAAGTACTGAGAGAGTGGGGGACTGTCTGGTGAGTCGTGCGGTGTATGATGGTACTGACTGTGTTGCAGGCGTACTGCGAGTTCTTCTGTTCGCCCGAGACGCTGGAGAGGATTCTCATGGGCATTGAGGGCGAGAAGTGCCTCTCGTACGCCGCAATCAACATCGACGTACGTGCGTGGGCAAGGAACGGAACACATGAATACACCGATGTCTATCTGTTGGCTGCTTGTTTGGGTGGATGGGTTGCAGGGCGACATCCGGACGAACATGCCTGAGGGGTCCGTCAATGCCGTCACCTGGGGCGTCTTCCCATGTACGCACCACAGAAGCCCCCCACACATGAGCACGGACGGACGGACGGACAGACAGACATGGCCATTCACCCGTCCCCCTGCCACCTGCCCTCTCTGTGTGCGCGTCCGTGCATCTACAGGCGAGGAGGTGAAGCAGCCGACGGTTGTCGATCTGGTTTCCTTCATGGCCTGGAAGGACGAGGCCTTCTCACTATGGTCAGCCAATGGATGGATGGATGGATGAATGGATGGAACCAAACAACGCGGCATACGGGTGTGTGCAGGAAGGAGGAGTGGGGGGCCATCTATCCCGAGGGCTCGCCGTCACGACAGCTCATCACGACCGTACGCACGCACACACCACACGACGCGACACACGGCACATACACAGTTTTGCGCGTCCAATCTATGGTCTTCTCTGTGTGTGTCGTCCGTCGATCCCTCCCTCCCTCCATCCATGAATGATTCAGATCCACGACTCCTGGTACCTGGTCAACATCGTCGACAACAATTTTGTCTGGTCGGTGGGCTGCCCAGCCACACACACATTCACTCCACGGACACACGACTACACGTGTAAGTTTGTCTGTCTGTCTGTCTGTTTGCATGACTGTCTGTTGTGAATGCAGCGGCGATTTGTTCGGCATTTTGGTGGGGATAACGGGGCGGGCGAAGATGGGATCCCCCAAGGCCAACGGATCCCCCAAGGCCAACGGCACCATCAACGGCACCGACAACGACGTCACCACTGACGGACTCGTGTGACGGACGAACACGCAGTAGAGAGAGTGTGTGTCGGGAGTGAGACTCGTGTCGATTTTGCCGCAGACAGAGACCAGACATCTACCTACTCGTGTGTGATGCATGTGTGTACGTGTGTTTAAACGCATGTGTGCGTGCGTGCGTGTGTGTCGCGTGAACTGACTCTTGCACACGTACGGTTGTTCTCCCCGTCCTCTCCCTCCCTCCCTCCCTCCCTCCCCCTCGCAATTTCCCCGTGCGCGTGTTTCTTTTGCCATCCATGGTCTATCGCAAGTCGACTGCCTGCCTGCTCGACTGCCTGCCTGCCTGTTTTCTCGCCTCGTCGATTTGTCCGTCGATTGTGTATGTTACATACACATCGTGGCACAGCCAGAGGACTGCGTGCAGTGCAGTGCTTATGTCTGTCTGCCTGCTGCAGGCAGGTCGGCAGGTAGGCAGTCAGCCGCAAAGTATGTGGCCAGCCATCTCCATGAGGGACACGCATACGTGTACCGTTCCCGTGCGCACATTCGTTTGTGTGTGTGTGTTCGTGTGGGTGGCTGGGTGGCCTCTGGCGACGCCAGGACTGCATTACTCGATGCAACCACTGAGGAGGGAGGGAGGGAGGGAGGGACAGACAGACACCACGTGACCAATGACCGAAGGATCACTGACTGTCTATCTCTTTGCGCGTCGAACCGTTTTGGAGTATCTACCTGTGTGTCGATGGAAGGGTAGATTATGATATGCTCCAGAAACAAAGCTGGAGGGACCGTTGCCGAGACAGTGAGTGGGGGGCGGGGATGGACGGATGGATGGAAAGACGCAGTATCAGACGCCCCGTCTATCGATTTGTCAACTTGATGTGGCTGCGGATAAATGTGGCCACGTGGTGAGCATGGTAGCTTTCCACCCATCCATTCAGGGACGCAAATATGCACAATCGCACAGATTCGTGAGTCAGAGACATCACGGCAACCGCCGGGCGGAACAGGTGACTGAGTAACCAAGGCAGACAAGCACGCATCGTGTGTCGCCCCCCTCCCCCCCCCGCTGCGGGTGAACGGCACAGACAAGGCCAACCACCTGAAATGAGCGGTGTCTCACTTGTGTGTGTGGATGCAGGCGCGACGACACATTTCTGCGGCAGGTCCACTAGAGACTTCGAGACGCGGCCATGCGGGCGCAAGGACCGTGCGACTGGCGAGTGGGTGGCCATTCCCGAGATGGTCGGCAAACTGTGCAACAGATACAAGGAATCCACTGGCCCTTTTGGACTACACAGGGGGTGGGTGAGGGTAGAGTCAGTCAGGTGACTGCAACCGCTTTCCCTCACACAAGACAACACAATCGTCGCCCACGCCCACACACAGGAGCCTCTCTCTCTCTCTCTCTCTCTCTGAGCGTCTGTCTGTCTCTCTCTGTCTGAATGGCACAATCGGTTTGATGGTGGGCTGGATGTGTGATGTTTTCTAGAGGTGATTTGTGACTGGGTGCGTGCGTACAAATGGATGCGCGTCGGTACGTCTCTCTCTCTGGGATGAGCGCATGTGTTGCTCGCTGGCTGTCTACATCGAGGTACGTTTGGTCTGTGTGGCTGTGAGGATGATATCAGCTGAGGGACTGTTGTTTTCTCTGGCACACACAACACAGGGTGGTTTCGTCGTACAATTGACACGAAATGACTGCTGGTCCGACCATGGAACGCAACACCGCGCACACACACCCACACACACATTGCCCGTCCCTCGTGTGTGTGTCTATGTATGTGTCGTATGCCCACCGGCAGCTCTTTCGTGCCCTTGACCAACTCAGGGAGCTGCACACACACCCGCACACTTCCACACACGCGCACTCTGGTGTTCTTCTCAGCGTCGATATCGTCGAAGTGCTTCTGCAAGTCGGACAGCTGCAGCCAGCCGCACCCCCACACCAACACAAGTGCTTTGTGTGTGGTACAAATCGACGTGTGCATCAGACAGACCTGATTGGTCGTGGGGTCTTCTCTTGGAGCTCCGTGTGCCCCCCCATAGTCGTCCTGCAGCTTGGCCAACCAACATACCTCTCGGTGGCCGCCGAAGCGGCCAAAATATGCGTTAGTTAACGCACAGAGAAGAGAAGAGACACGAGGAAGTCCTATAGATACCGTCTTCCTTTCCTTCTCCCTCACTTACGTACGTACCGCGGGCAGAAAGCGCAGATGCATTGCATTGCATCGCACGCCGACAAGTCCACAAATATAATGAAGATGGACAGCTGGCCATCCACCTGCAGGTAGACATGCATTCACAGACACGAGACACGTACACACGACTTGATCAGCATACATAGAGTATTTCGACAGCTCACCTTCGATGTGCAAAGGGCTAGCAAGGCAGTGCGGTTCGAAGTCGTCATCGGCCGATAGAATATAAAATGCAGGCAGCGATCCATGACGTGGGTCACGGAGCATGATGATTTGAAGCTTGTGCGACGGTTCTGGTCAATAGGTTCTGGTGCTGCCCACAGTGCACATTTCGACGTGCGAGTGCATGTCCCGGCGGCTCGCTTAGTGAACACACCACTACGCAGTCTGTTGTTTCCATCCCTTCGACTAAGTCCTGTCATCGACTAGCGACAAGCGCACACACATCACATAGCTAGTACTAGGACGTCTTCATCTGTACAGACGGGACAGCCAGCCAGCCATGAAGAAAAAAAAGGCCAACAAGAAAGGCACAAGGTACAATGGCTCACCGACTCACCTAGCAGGCACGGACACATGCACATGGCAATGGACCCCTCTCTCCTTCTCTCTCCTCTGGCTGTGTGTCGGTGTGTGCGCGTCTGAACGCGCTTGTGTGAGTGACTGTGATTGTACTGTTTACGTACGCCCGCAAAAAGCACGCCGCCACATCTGACTGACTACCACCGACTCACGGCACATCACATCACGGGCAGCACTCAGAAAAGGGGATGAATAGAAAACCACGGCAAAATCAACGTCCATATACACACATGGCTGCCAGCCTGTCGGTGTGGCTGGGTGGCTGCCGACTAGGTTTGGGGCGTCCAGGGAGGGGTACCCCTTGTGTGAGGGTGGGTGTCTTAGTGCTGTCTATGCTATCTATACACTAGTGCATCAATCAGTCAAAGGATGGATGGATGCCCTGTACGTACGATCGTCAGTCAATACTACCCACTCAATCGTTGGTCCCACCTGCGCCAGAACAGACACACAAGGAAACACAAAAGACGGCATTCTTCAAGCGCGATGCTCTTCGCATGCGTGTGTGCATGCGTGTGTGTGTATGTTAGATGAGATGCAGGCACAGGCGTAGCGTACCCCATTCGAGGATGACCTTGATTGTACGCTCCTTCATTGAGGGACTCGCCCGCAGGGATTCCTGCACAGCTATCACACCCTGCGGACCTGCAGGAACACATGTGCCCACCACACACACACAGACAGACAGACAGACCGATGGACAGGTATGCACACGGGCGTCTCTCTCCTCTGACCGATGAAGTTCCCCCCCAGGTTGAGGTAGGTGAGTGTGGGGTGGTGCCTGAGGCCGTCAGCCAGCGCACGGCCGCCACGCTTGCGGATCTTGTTGCCTGCATGCCACACACATACATCCCATGCACACGAATCGATCAACCAATGCGCCCACATAAATGTGCCCACAGAGATAGAGAGCGGCGGCTTACTCCTGAGTGAGAGGTGCGTGAGCGATTTGTTTCTGCTGAGTGCCCTGCCGAGCGCCACGGCGCCGTCGTCGCCGATGACGTTGCTGCTCAGGTTGAGCACCCGCAGCGTCCGGTGGGCCGCTATCGCACGACCCAACACACCGGCAGCAAAGTCGTTCAACCAGTTGCCTGAAGACACACACATACATGTGCACACACGTGGGCAGACAGTCCTGCGCAATGCACATGTCTGTCGGTATGGTATCGCTCGGCATGTGTGTATGAGTGCGTGCCTCTGAGGTAGAGTTCCTCAATGGTTGGGTGGTCAATCAGGAGCTGAGCCAGCAGGGCAACCGCCGTCAGGTCACCCCGGAGAGTGTGGTCCAGACGGTACACACGCGGGGGGCCAGTCGTCATGCGCCAGCGGCTGGGCACCAACTACTCACACAGACAGAGAAAGATGCACACCTTGAGGGAAGTGACGAAGGTGGGTTGGCAAGTAGGTAGGTAGGTATATTGTACCGGTCCGACATGGAGGCGGTTGACAGTGGCGATGGACTGCGATTGGGTGACGAGCATGGCCAGCATCGCGACGCCCTGGAAGCCCACCCAGCTTTCCTCATCTGACGGAGGGCCAACGAAACCCACAGCTGACACGGAACAGACAAACACGCACATTCGATTCTCTGTCCCTCCATCTGTCCCTTTGTCTGCTTCCTCCATCCCTCCTCCCTCCCTCCCTCCCTGTCTGTCTGTCTGTCTGTGTCCGTACGTACGTACGTTTCGGTCTGAATCTGGCGTGTCTGATATGGCTGTTTGCAGCAATGGCCCCAACCAGCCGCCGCCACCCCTCAGAGGTCAAGTGCCGGACCACCGACTCGATGACCACCTCGCCCTCCCGCCAGTCCAGCACACAACTCCCCCGCACAACCTCACCTCCATCACCCCCATCGGGGGCCGCCTTGGCGGCCGTTGCGGCACCGGTGTCGTTGGTCTCATGATGCTCAGCCAGTTTGATGACCACCGTCCTTTCCTTTTCCCTCTTTCTGTCTTTTGCTGGGGGCGACAGCTGCTTTGGGGCTATGCCGACCCCGCGGCCGTCCTCTTGCTCTCCTTCTCCCGTTATCTCGTCATGGGCAACGGGTATGGCGAGCGTGGCTGGCGGCCCGATCTCCTCTGTGCCGAAGTCAATGCGGCCGCCTCGGTCGACATAACTGAGGGAATGAGTGCGTGTCGACACATGCATTTCATCTATGGGTGTACGAATCTCCTCACGTACGTCTCGAGGGCGCGGTCAATCCGGCGCATGGCGGCTGAAGACGTGGGCTGCTTTGTGGAGGGCTTCAGAGGCACCGCCGCTGCACACAGAGAGAGAATGAACACGGACATGTGCGTCCCCTTCTGTCTGTCTGTCTGTCTGTGGTTGTGGTTGTGTTGTGGTGTGCATACGCGTGGGGGGCTTCTCTGGTGTTGTGGTTGTGGTCGGCGGCTGTTGCTGCTGGTCCTGTCGTTGCTGTTGCTGTTGCTGAGCTGCTGGGGGGGACTCCAGCAACGCCTGCAGCAGCTCACGCGGGGGCTCTCCATACACGTGCCTGCAGAGGGCCACGGCGACACAACATGCAGACGTGACATGGCCCCCACCCACTTACAGCGATAGATACACTGACTGCCTGGCCGACTGACCTGAATGCCGCCCGCCACACTCGGTATTCCGAGGGGTAGCCAAAGATTCTCTTGGTGCGCCGACAGTAGAGGTGGAACACACTCAGCTGGATCACAGAGAGCAGCAGGCCGCTCACGAGCGCCGCGTCGACGTCCGTCCTCTCCCTCGCAGGCAGCCATGTGGACCGTGCAGGTGAAAGATCCACACCTAGGGCGCCCTCAGACATGTAGTCGTAGAGGCAAGTGACGACCAGCAGATAGACCTGGGCCAGCAGAACCACAGGCAGGCCGAGCCACGTGTAGGTCCCGATCCGCACAACCATGTACCCCTCGATCCTGCTCCACGTCCACTCGTGCACACGCGGCAGCGACGACAGCCACCACCACCCCCGGCTCATGCCCTGCCGCTCGCCGGTCTCTCTTTCGCCCCCACTGGTATCTCGTCCTGACTGTCTCATGGCTTTGGGGCTGTCAGACCTCTCGGCCTCCTCCCTGCAGAACCGAGATGTGCGTGTGGACGGCAGAATGGGCCGCGGGGGGTGCAGCACGCTCCGCCCAGGGTCGATCAGCTTGAGCTGCGGCGGTCTCCGGGCAGTCGATGAGCTTGAGCTGGGTTTGTCGTGTGAGAGTGGTGGAGAGTCGGGGGCGCTAGATGAACTCGCGTCGATGGGTGGAGGGGCGGGTTGCTGCGGCAGACGCTTCTGCCGGTGTTGGTGGGCGGCGCTGCGACCGCTCCGGACGGTGAGGGCGAGCAGGGACGCGTCGACAAGGGCCAGGGTGGGCGCCCCGAGGGTGAAGAAGAGGCACCCCTCACTCCACACATCTGCGATCAATAGACGGACAGACGGATGGGCAGACAGACGAGACACAGACAGACAGACAGACATCCGTCCATGAATTGTTCAGGTGTGGTTCGTCACTCCTTACTGATGGGGACACAGGCGCATGCGTCCCTTCTCATCTCGCTGACGATGGCCGCCCCGCCCACAAACAGCCCCGTCAGCCAGTAGGTCAGTATGACCACCAGGAACATCCCCAGCCCCCAAAGACGCACCTCCCACCCGCCCAGATTGTCCTCGGACGAGTGCCACCCCATCAACACGCACGACAGCCACAGGTTGACTGCCAGGCTGACCAGGAAGACCGGCACCAGCCACAGCGACGGGTGGCGGCTTAGAAAACGCACAAATCGTCGGTGGCACGATCGCTCGGCCTCTTGCTGCGACCGCACGGCGTGTGGGGGCTCGGTGAGTGGCGGGGGAGGCGGCCTGGCCCTTCTGGCTACCTTGGGCGAGGACGGGTGTGAGGTGTTGGCCACTTCGATGGCCGCGCGGAGAGCTGCCTTGGTTTTGTCTTTGTTGGACAAGGGCGTGGTGGGCCCGGCTGAGGTGGGCAGCTACATTAAGGCACACCACACACACACACACACACAGGTATGCATCCACGAGGGATGGACCATCTGCCTTCTTTTCCTTGTCTGTTGTTGCTCGCGCACCTCTGGCGGCTCGGCTGAGTGAATGGCTGTGGAGACCACGACTCTCGCGCTGCACACAAGCCAGACAGACCGACAGAATGAGACAAAGACAGACAGATGACTGTGTGTGCTGTCGGAATATGTATGTGCTGTTGGAGCAACTGAGTGTGCCTTCCGGCTGTGAACTACTACCTCTGGGCAGGGCCGTGAGTCACAAGAGCTGCTTCTTCATCTCTCTCGACTGTTGGCTCAGAAACAGCCACACGGCAGCCTGCCATCACTGAATGAGACAATCAAAAGACACACAATCACACAAACGGGGGCCATTCACACCGGTGCACCATTGAGCTTACTCTCAGTGTTCAACCAACGCAGCAGCTGCCTGCTCTGTGAGTCTTCACAAAATGACACCGACTGACAGCATATAGATCAAAACTACACTAGGGGACACACCACTCAAGCCTTTTCGCCGAACGATGCAGGCATCTCGGCCACGAGCTCGCAAAGTGATTGCGGCTGCTGATTCCTTCGCCGGTTGGCCATAGTTGACGAGTCTGCGTCGCACAAGATGGTGAGTCGAACCACATAGCAGGTCCCACCTCGCTGCTGACACTATTGGTGTCTGTCTGCGGTGTGTTCTCGCCTGTGTGTTGCTCATTCCCAGGGTGAGACCGAGGCTCAGCGTCAGATCCAGCAGATGGTGAATTTCATTTTGAAGGAGGCCCGCGACAAGGCCGACGAGATCGAGGCCAAAGCCCTCGAGGACTTCAACATCGAAAAACTCCGGATGATGCAGCAGCAAAAGGAAAAGATACGCGACGAGTACCAGCGAAAGTCCAAACAGCTCGAGGTCCAACGCGCCATGTGAGCCGCCACCACCGACACTGCCCTGAGACGAGGAGAGGAGAGGACACCTGTCGTCACCTCTCTCTCTCTCTCTGTGTGTGTGTGTGTGTGTTGCAGTGCTCGCTCGACGGCGGTCAACAAGGCGAGGGTCAAGAAGATGGAGGAACGGTCGCTGGTACGCAACACATCGTTGCCTCCACTTGTCTGTGGCGATCTGACGTGTATCATATGGCATGGCATGGGATGGCGCGCGTCCTGTTTGTGTGTCAGATGGTGGACAAGGTGAGGGATTTGGCTTTGAAGGAGCTGGCGAATCTGTCTGCCGACAGCTCCAAAACACAGGCGTACCGCAACCTCCTCGTCGACCTCACCGTGCAGGTCGGTGGGTGGGTTGCCTTATGGGATGGGATGGGATGGGCTGTGTTGTTGTGTGTTGTGTGTTGTGTGTAGGGTTTGTTGCGGCTGCTGGAGGATCATGTGGTGGTGCGGTGCCGCGAGTGCGACAAAGGACTGTTCGACACCGGACTCATCAAATCGGTCATGACTGACAGACAGACAGGCGGGGGAGAGAGAGACAGAGAGAGAGAGATGTTGTGCGTTGTGTGTGTTGTGTGTGTATGTGTGACAGGCGTGTACCAAGTATGCCCAGATCATCAAAGATGAGACGGGCGCCGACAAGTCCGTCCACATCGAAGTCGACAAACAAACTGTACCACACACACCACACACACACACACACACAGGCATACAAACACATAGGACCGCATAGGCATAGCACCAACACAGACAGACAGACAGACAGACATTCATCCACACTTGGTGCAGACGCATCCATCCATCGCGTCACATCACGTTGACACATGACTCTCTGTCTCTCTGTGCCCATGTATGTATGCGTCTGGTGTGTCAGTTTTTGCCGCCGCCCCCTCGGCCCGGCTATGAGGGCAAAACATGGTGGGTGGGTGGGTGGGTGGGCATTGTGCTGTGGACAGACACACTAATGATGCTGCTGTGTTGTGTGTGTGTGTTGATTGTCTGCGTGCAGCTCTGGCGGTGTAATTCTGTTGGCGCACGACAGCAAGATCACATGCGACAACACTCTGGTCAGTCAGCCAATGGAATGCTTTCACTTGCTGAGATCCATCCGTCCATCCATTCATTCGTTCATTCATTCATTCGTTTATTCAGGACACGCGCCTGTCGCTCGTGGTGGAAGAGTGCAAGGTACTCGACACACTTCTGCATGCCGCTCACTTCCCCTGGTGCGCTGTGGTGTGGTGTGGTGGTGTTTGCAGCCTCAGATCCGCGAGACCCTCTTCCCGCAATCATAGTGACGACGGATGGATGGATGGATGTAGGACAGCACAGCACAGGGAGGGAAAGGGATGTGATGTGAGGTGTGCCTGCATGAACGAAAGTGGATGGGGCTGACCCGTTCGCTCACTCATTCTCTCACTCACTCAGTCGTTGGCCTTTCTGCAATGGCCGGATGCGCGTCTGTTTTGGTGCCTGTACATGATTGAGTGAACGACTTGCGGACGTTCAGACAGACACATAGGATGGATGGATAGATTTATGTTTTCAATGCGGTTCTGCTCGATCCCCCCTGATCTGATATCTCAAACTTCTCTCCTTCCCCCTCAGTCCGTACGTTCCACGCAGACACACCCGAACACCGACACCACACATATATCGTCAGAAAACCATACGTGTACCGGAGGATTTGTGACTCTCTGTGTGTGTCTTATGAATGCAGAGCTGGGCGAGGGGTGTGGCCTGTGGTCCCCTTTAGCGATGAGTACGGGGTATTGAGAGACTACCAAACGAACGTCTACCGTCGACCCGTCCACACAGTTATCTCAGCGCCGAGTGGACGTACCGGGGTGATTTGGGCACCAACATGACGGGGAGGAGATGGACCACAGGCACGCACGGTGGTATGTAGTGACTGACGTTCTTTGTGACCTCTGTGTGATGGTGGGTTGGTGTCATGGATACAGACAGACAGGCAGTGAGGTAATGTATGGCCGGATTGCGCCAAGACAAGGGGAGACAGGGAGAGACCTTGTCTGTCGATTTGCGGTGTTGTTCACAAGGCAACGGAGGCCCTGGGTGCCTGTGGTTGCTCGTGGATGGATGTCGATTCTGTACTTAGCCACACACAGAGATGCACACATTTGCCCGCCCATGCCATGCGTGTGTTTCTCGGCGTTCAGTGCACCAACGAGGGTGATTTGAGTGTGAAGATGACGGCAGGTAGCTTGCTTATTGACACGTACCGCCATGACGCTCTTTTGCGGACAGACAGACTCCCGGTTCTCTCTTCTCTCCGTACATCCAGTGTGTGCCACGGACACGCCAACCAATGCATTGAATTAGCATATCCTACGCACGGTAAGGTTGTGGATGAGCACGTCAGCCACCGACACACCCATCTGCAATGGGAAAAGCCCTCGTGAGGGATCGTGGATCTCGTCTGACCTCGCAAAAGTGGCGACTCCAGTCTCGCCAGCCGACCTCTGAGTCCACTGCACGGTCGTTGACGGTCGTTGATTCCGAAACGCTTGCCGGGTTTCTGCCTGGGATCTGTCGTTGGTCGTGGAAGCGGTGATAAGCGTCGATGAGTGAAGAAGCATGTACGCCATTCGTTACTTGTGTGCGCTGCGTTTGTCTTGGCAATGAGTGGCCTTGTACTGTACCTGCAGACGCTCGTGTGGATGTCAATGATGCATCTGGCAAAGCAACAACTCAGCAAGCGAACCAGCCGCAGCCGCAGCAGCAGCAGCAGGTAACAAATCGATGCTGCATCACCCGTCAGAACCCCTCCAGCCGTCTTCAATGGACTCTCTGTCCCTGAATTGTCACGCAGCTCTTCCTTCTGAGTCGTACGATCAAGGAGCTGATAGCGACAGCGATGCCGAATACGGTGAGGGAGAGGCTCTGCAATGCACTCCGTTTCTCGTGTCGTGCTGGTTGTCCCTCCCTTGTCGTATCCCTTTCAGTAACCATCAATCTGTCGGAGCAAATCAGGTCAGCGTTGATCAGGGACTTCCGCCACGAGGAGTATCTTGAGCGGTATCTTGAGTGGAAGACGCGCGAGCAGCTTATCGAGATCAAAAGCACTGTGGCTGTCCAGTTCGTCGAGACCGGAGAAGCTTATTCCAACTCCGCCCTGTCGCTCAAGATGGACCGGGACGCGATGAGAGAACACGTGATCGAGCACTTTAGGGTATGCTTTCCACACAGATCCATAGAGCCATGATCGACAGCCGTTCAGTCACACTCACCGCTCTCCACTTCTCTCAGAGAAACTTCGGCAACGTCGCCGAGTGCAAGATTGTGACAACAGGTGAGAGCTGGCTACGGTGGGTGCAAGTTGGCGTGTAGTGTTCTTCCGTTTAGCTGACGGCAAGGCGTGTCATGCCTTCGTCAAGTTCGAGCGCGAGGAGGACTTCAAGCACGCCGTTGAGTGGGAGGGGGACCTGCAGATACTGTCATACAGTGGAATGCCAACGGATGTGTATAATCCGGTGCCTTTTCGAGAGGTGCGTTGGCCTTCACAAGCACCCAAAGTAGATCGACCATTCCTTCTCTTGTCTGTGTTTGCCCTTCCGGTAGGATGGCGATGAGGAATTGTTCACCGAAGAGGAGATGGAGCTGCTGTTCAACCATGACGAGCCGCGAACCATTCGCATCCGCGTGCGGCGGACTTCCAAGCTCCAGTGCGCTCTCATTGTCGATGGATCAAACGTCATCCAAAGCTACATGAGTCAGTTCGGCTGCCACTCAGTCATGCCCTACGTCACCTTCGAGCGTCTTATCGATCGTGTTGGTGACCACTTTGAGGCTCACACGGGGAAGAGGATCGAAGTGCTCGCCGACCACTCGGTCTTCATCGACACGGAACCGGCCGTGCTTTACGAGGCGTTCATGAAGAAGCGTGCTCTGGATGCTGAGAGTGGCAACGGCGACCGTCAGCAGAGCCAGCCTGCGATCGAAGCACCGCTCCAGACAGCAAGTCAAGGGCCACCAACGGAGGAGCTAGCGGATCAAGCGGTCGCCGCAGACCGACCAGAGAATCAGCAGGCGGGGGAAGAGGGCAGCGAGCAAGGACATGGGGAGGGTCAAGAGGGGGGAGTAGAAGAGGACGTTGCCGAGCCAGCACGTCAAGAGTCCCCCGAGGCACGAGCCCTGAGAGAGAAGGAGGAGAAGGAGCGCCTTCATGAGCTGCTGGCAAGACCTGAAGGCAGCTGCGTCGGCGACATGGCCCAAGGGGGGCTGCTCAAGAAATACTGCTTCAGAGTCAAGACTGTGAAGATGAAGCCCCTGAGGGCGTTCTGCCACATGTGCGACGAGTATCGCCCTCAGATGCGCAAGAATGGGCTGCCATTCCTGCAGCAGCGGGGTGCCGACTGTGCGATCGGCATCGCAATGACCGATGCAGCTGCCAGTGATCAGGTTGATGCTGTCATTCTCTTTAGCGGTCAGCAGAGTAGAGTAGAGGAGCGACATCTAATGTGTGTGTGACGTGTGCGACATGCTTGCAGGAGATGGGGATTTCGTTGAAGTAAAGGCAGCCACCGCACGCTTAATATTGACAAATCCATGGATGTTGTCCTTGTGAGGCTGCAGGCTCTTGAATCATCTGACAGTCAGGAGTCTCGAAAGAGCAAACTGAAGTACGTGGCGGCGTTTCGCAAGTCGCTCCAGTAAGCGCAAGAGCAACACACAGGTACCGACGAATGCACTCATGCGTCACCGTTGCCGTGCTCTGCAGCCGTGAGATGCAAACTTACGCCCACAATGTGTGCGTGATTGGGGAAGAAGACGACTGGCTGCATCCTTTGCAGGCACCCAACTCAACAGCAGTAGGTGGCCGAGCCTCTTCAGCAGCTGCAGCCGCAGCTACCGCAGCGGCAGCACCAGCGGAATCCCCAGGAGCCGCAAGACGGGCGACACAGCAAAGACGCTGTGGACAGAGCAGAAGAGCAACACCTGAAGCGACACCAGCTGCGGCCTCAGCTGCTGATCGTGGACAAGGCAGGCCACCCACGTCGATTGCAGCCACTGAAAGCGAATCCACTGCCGCCTCTCTCTTTCCACACCTCGCACCTAGCGCGCCCGTCTTACTAAGGCTCGAACCACGACACCCTCAGCGGCCTATGAGGACTGGGTGGATAGAGAGAGGCAACAACGGCGAGCTGCACTGCGCTTACCAATGAATGATTATGAAGCCTACCAGAAGTTCGAGCATGATCTGGCTTGGGCGGAGCGGCGAGGGGCTGCTGTAGGCGAAGATGATGACAGCGATGACGACGAGGACGAGGAGTATGATTGAACGTGGTGGGGATGAGGCCGATGTGTGTGGGCCATATTGTGATCAGGAATGGGTCGTTGGCGTTGGCTATTTTGCGTTGTCTGAGCAGTTGAATGTGACCACTTTTTTCTGAGTAATTGGATATATGGCGTTCCCCCATAGCCGGCGGTCAGTCAAGAGAGGTCCAATGTGTGCGTTCAATATGTGTGTGGCCTCTCCAGGGCCAGCCCTACAGTTACAAGGCCAGCCTTCTAACTGTAAGGCTGGCCTTCTGACTGCAGGGCTGAACATGCCGACCTCCCGGTCGCAGGGCCAGCTTTGGCGTACAAGTCGCGCCTAGTGGTATACAAGGAGAGCATGGCGAACATACAGACAGACGCCCGGTTCTCTCTTCTCTCCGTACATCCAGTGTGTGCCACGGACAGGCCAACCAATGCATTGAATTAGCATATCCTACGCACGGTAAGGGTGTGGATGAGCACGTCAGCCACCGACACACCCATCTGCAATGGGAAAAGCCCTCGTGAGGGATCGTGGATCTCGCCTGAGATCAGCTCGCAAGATGCGAGAGAGAAGAAAAGAATAAGGGGCCGACTTGATCAATCAGATGGATGAATCGATGGACGAGTACCTGACGTCCTATGAGGACATCGACGTGCACGCACTCATGCTGAAGGACCTGCCGCGGACCCGCGCGTACTGTGATGCCATTCAGCAGTGCGCCGGCCTCCTTGAGGGCAAAACGGTGCTCGACGTGGGGGCCGGCAGCGGCATTCTCTCTCTGTTTGCCGCCCGTGCCGGAGCCAGGCGTGTGTATGCCGTGGAGGCAAGCAACATGGCCCACATAGCCAAGGAGATCGTGGCTGCCAACGGTCTGGGCGACGTGGTGGAGGTGATCCATACCGCAGTGGAGGATGTCACTTTGCCCGTCGATGCAGTGGATGTCATTGTGTCCGGTGAGGCAGTGCACTGAGCCACAGACACAAACACACGGACGGCTTGGGAGGCAAGATCACATGAGTGCAGGCAGGCCATCCATGATCCATCCATCCCGTGGTGTTGGTCGTTGTTGGGGTGATGGATCGTACTTTCAGAGTGGATGGGGTTCTATCTGCTGCATGAGTCGATGCTCGACTCCGTCATCTATGCCCGAGATCGATGGCTCAGACCGGGCGGCCTGATGCTTCCCTCGTCGGCCCGCCTACACATCGCCATGTGTGACCTCTCCGACTACTGGCGAGAAGAGTTTGAGTGGACGAGAGATTTCTTTGGCTTTGATATGACGCCTTTGGTGCCCCATCTGAAGGAGCGCCGCTTCCGTGAGCCGTTGATCATGTCTGTGGACGAGCGGTGTGTGTGGCGCGAGAGTGCGGCGACGGTGCTGCAGCTGGACATGAGCAAGTGCTCTGCAAGTGAGCTGGAGGCCTTCCAGGTCGAGAGCAGGTTGACTGTGTGTCCTGGCGGCAATAATGAGGCCAGGAAGGTGCACGGCTTCCTGCTGTGGTTTGACGTGGGCTTCCCGTCAGTGTCTGACAAAGAGCAGCCCGTTGTGTTGTCCACTGCCCCGTGGCAGCCGCAGACTCACTGGAAACAGGCACGTTGGGTGAGGGGGTGGGGGGCGGGGGATAGCAAGCAGGAGTGATGCATGGCATGCACTGGCAGTCAGTCATTGCATCCTCTCTTGCTGTCTGTCTGGCTGTTTGGCTGTCTGGCTGTCTGTGTGTCAGGTGGTGATTCCCTTGCCTGAGCCAATGTCGGTGTGTGAGATGGTTGCGGACGAGAGGGCAGGCGAGGGCGGCGCTTCGTGTGGCGCTGCTGGTGTGCGTGTGTCGAGTGCGCTGCGGTTTGTGCGTGAGGGGGGCTCGCGGAACTATACCCTCGACCTCGAGATCACCGATGTGCAGGTGGTCAAGGGCACCGGGGAGTGAACGATTGGCATAGAGGGGTGTGGGTGCGTGGGTGCCTTGTCGGTCGATCGGTGTGCGACTGACATTGACCTTTAAGAGTATTAATTTGTGTCGTCGATCTCGTGTACGCATCACACACATCAGTGAGTGAGTCATGGACACGGACATGGACCACCTGCTGTCTCTCTCTGTGTGACCTAATGAGCTACCTACCGATGGATGGATGCACCAGAAAGCACTACCTACCTCTGTCCATGTGTACCCACCCACCTGTCTGTCTGTCTGTCTGTCTGTCTGTGTGGCCAGTCTTCATTCATCATGACCAACTGAAATAAACTTGTGCTGTCCACCCATCCGTTCTTCGGTCTGTCTTTCTTTACCCCCCGCGCGTATGCCTGGCGTCTCTGTGCCTTCCCATACGTGTAGGCAGCCATGGCCGACCAGCCAGCCACTGCTGCCCACGTAACACAGGAAGTCGGCGACACGTCAGGTTCGCGCATCCGCCCAGAAAATGGGTGGTCATTACACACACGACTGCAGGCGAAACGGGTCAGAGTCTGTGAAAGGAATGGATGCATGCTGCCGTCTGTCCGTCCGTCCCCACGCACCACCACCCCCACACAGCCCACCACCCCCATGACAGGAGTAAGCTAATCTAGTCACTTCCATGGCTTGATCTACTTGGTGTCCTCGCCATTTGCCGCAGTGTCGTCGGTGCCGTCTTGGTCTGCCGGCTGTGTCTTGGCTGCTGCCGCAGACAAGTCGATGCGGCGCTTCTTGCTGTCGCCCTGCTCGTCCGCACCGCCGTCACCGGTCCTACACACACGTGTGCACACACAGCACATCGGTCAATGCGTGAGGGATCAAGGGGAGCGAGGCTGTGTCTGTGTGTAGCCGCATACCTTTTGGCAGAGACAACGCCGATGTCGCGCACCTGACCGCCAGACAGCTGGGGCTGACCCTAAACCACACCACACCACACCAAACCACACCACATCCATTTATCCATCCACACGTCCGTCCGTATTTTGGACGGGTCCGTGTAGGGTGCTTTGCTTACGAATGCGGACGAGGCTGACGACTGCATGGAGCCCATCTGTCGCGCCTCGCTCCGGATGTCGCGGATGGTGCCCTTGTCGAGGTTCGCCTCACCACCCTGAGGCGATGAGATGCGATGCGATGCACACGTGAACGCATCAGAGGACAGACACCCAATTGTGGCACGGATGGCACGTGATGGTGAGGCGAGGTGGTGGTGGGACCATGCATGTTATGTGCTGACCTACCCTGCCCTACCCACCTCGATCTTTCTGCGGAGAGCGGCCATCTGCAGTCCAGCGCAAGGCAACGCAACGCAGCAACATGTGAATGAACGACTGGATGAATGGGTGTGCGTCCGTTTGTTCTCTATGTCTCTCTCTCTCTCACGTACATTCTCCTGGACCTCCTCCATTGTGACCTGGTAGTCCTCTTTGCGCTCGGCTGCATCGCACACACAACATAACATACGTCACAAAGCGGGCAGCAAGTGTGTGCGGACGACGTGCGCCATCCATCCATCCATCCATCCTCAGCGAGAGCGAGCGACGTTCTTACGTGAGAGGGATGTGCCCCCGACGCCCTGTATGGCCTTCTCCATCCCCTCGTACGCCAACTACACATAAGACATCACACACACACACACACACACAACAAAGCGGAGATCACTTGTCTGTTGAGATCGGTCCCTCCCTCCCTCGCTCGTTTCTCGACCTACCTGGTATGCTTCGAGTGCCTTTTGGTTCTCATCGGCATACGTGTGGGCCTGCGCCAGGGCAATCAGCCTGTGGTCGGTCCAATGGATGAGGGGATACCAAGACACACACCAAACACACACACCGGATAGACAGGGGGAAGGATGGAGGCACTTGTGTGCTGTGCAGGTGTGTGTGGGTTTGTGTGGTGTGCTGACGGGGCGTGCAGGTCGTTGGGCGGCAGGTTGTGCTGCTTCCGCAGCTCAATCGCGCGGGCAAACTCCTGAAGGGGGGGCGACACACAAAACAACAGAATGCGTTCGTGCAGGGGCAGCAAGCCAAGTGCCTCGATCTGCCCACCTCGGCCGCTTGCGAGAATTCCCCCTTGAGCATCAGAATGTCACCCAGACTGCACACACACACACAAATGCGTATGGGCGCGTGTTGTGATGTCCGTGGTGGGAGCGCACCGTACGATGACGAACGTGAGGTCTCTGACGTCCTCGATGGCCACATTGCCCGCACGCTCCTGACTGATGGATACATGAACACATGGTGTTCCATCGCAGGGCAGACACCAACAGACACCAACAGACACCAACAGACAGACAGGGGATGGATGGGCGGACACCGTCTGTCTGCCTGCCTGTCTGTGTCTGTTCCCTCCCTCCCTCCCTCCCTCCCTGGTTGCTTGCTTGCCCCCCTTACGCATTGATTCGCTTCTCATAGGCCCTTCGCGCCACCTCCAGGATCTCCCACGCCAGCTGCACCCACCAAACAACCAACCACACGCCGTGAGTCCCCCTCCCTCCATCCCCAATGGCGCCTTACCCATCCCACCCACCTGCAGGTCCTCGTGGTCGGTCTCGACAATCGGGAACTCCTCCTCATCGGCACCACCACCTCCACCACCACCAGCGGCGGCTGCTGCGCTGGAGCTCTCTGCCGCCGATGCTGATGCAGATGCCGCAGCGGCTGAGCTGCTCGACGGCTGGTCCTTCTTGCTGGCCGATGGGGCACTGGTGGCCGGTGCTGCTGCTGCTGCTGCTGTTGATGCGCCCTGCTGGTCGTCCAGCTGTGATAGTTGTTTGAGGAAGTCCTCCGAGTTTTCCTCGTTGGTCAGCAACGCATCACTGAGTGATATCCATACAAACATACACAACGGCAGAAGTGGACGGACAGACAGACCGACATGAAGGACAGATGGATGGATGGATGGAGAAAAGAGTATCGTTCCGCTGACCCGTAGTTGAGGTAGAATGCGGCGAGGTCGGGGTGCCCGTCCTCATTGTCGTACTCGGCCAACCTGCACACCACAAACCACCGAGCCATGGAGGCAGGCAGGCAGGCACTCATCCATCCATCAGTGGCCTCATACACACATACATCACGTCCGTCGTGCCCAATGTGTGTGTCCCTACTTGAGTTCGAGTGCCTTGCAGAATCGGTGAATGGCCCGCACGTACTCTTTGGCTCTCTTGGCCTCCTCACCCTGAACCGTCAGCGTCTCGGCTGTGGCACCGGGCTCCAACTCATCTGTGGGTGCCGGTCAGTCAGTGTGACACACACACAGCCACCAACCATGTATACCATCCTCCCCGGCAACCGTCAGATTGGGTGCGTATGTGTGCGTCAGTGGGTGCGTACCGTCGTCGTCGTCCTGGACGTCTCCCCCTTCGTCCTGCTGATCTTCGTCTCCCTCGCCCTCGCCCTCCTCGTCCAGGTCATAGTCCTCGATGGGACGCTCGGCCGTACCTAACACACACACAGAGCACACCGCACATGCGCCAACACCACACGGGACGGCAGGGCACGTATGTCGTCAGCAAAACAGCAGATCTGGGTGAGGCGCCAGCTCACCTTTCTCGTCCATCTCGCCGGTCAGCAGATCTTTTACCACTGCTTCACCACTGCTGATTTCCTGCGAGCTTGCATTGCGAGCCTGGGAATGTATGGAGGAGAAAAAGGTTCTCTCTCGGTGTGCATGGCATAGCAGGGTGTGATGGAGTGTTTGTAGAGGAAGGGTATAGGAATGGAGAAGACGTTCATGCATTCATAAGAATGACATGGATGTGCGTATCTATCTCTGGCACACCTCTAGCCAGTCAGTGGTCTGTCTGTCGCTCAGTGTTTGTGTCGATGGCGAGCCACCGACCGCACAGCACCGCTCGTTCGTTCGTCTAAAAGGCGGCAGCCGAGCGTCACATCCGGCCGGCCGGCCGGCCGGGATACTCTCTGGACAGGGCGCCTGTCTGTCTGTCTGTACACTAGCTAGCTAAGCTATTCACACTGGCTGGGGCTGGCTGGCTGGCAACTATCTAATCTATCTATCTGCCGTCCCCTCCTCAATCCGTCACCTCCCCCCCATCTGTGTCCAATCCCTCACTCTCCTCCTCGGAAGAATCAGAAGATCCACATCCTAAGCCCTCCTCGGAGCTCTCCTCGGAGCTCAACACTAGCTCCATATTCATCCAGTTGACGTAGCTTTCATTATAACCATTCCCCTCCACACACCTCCACGACTCAACCACATCATAGGCGGACCCCACCTCTCTCTCTGCCTCCCGCAGCAAAGCCCTGAGGGCGTCGCGAGGGCACGGCTCGATATACTCCTTTAACGACTCGACGAGCCGGCACTTGCCTGCGAGCGACTCTGTGCTTATGCGCAGGCTGATGCTGGCTTTGGCTGGCTTGATGGACATGAGCAGAGATAAGACAGACCGCGCACACCCCTTGCTAAGAATCTGCCCCTCATTCGACACGTGCAGCGACTTGACGGCAGGGAAGGCCAGGCCAGGCACGGGCACGTGCGATGCATCGGGCAGCTCTTGCTCGCCCAGCCTAATATGCAGCTCATCCAGCTCACGGGCATGCAGATACGACACACACTGCGACACGGTGCGAAGGCTCTCTGCATCACAAAACACCTGACGCACACCCGTCAGGCTGCCCAGCAGCTCCTGCAGCCTGGCGGCCTCAGCACCGGTCGGCATGCTGTGGTTGTCCGCACTGTCGCGCCACACGTGCGTGTAGCTCGATATGCTGATGCAGAGGTGCTGTATGTTGGGGAGGTGTGTGTTGTTGCCGTTGTCGTCCTTGGCCACCAGCCACTCGGGGATGCTGGTGATGAGCTGGCGGACGGGGGGGAGGGGGTCACCTCGGCGTCTGTCGCGGGGTGGATGGATGGAGAGCTTGGTGGCCGTGGGAAACGTCAGCACCGGACCCCATGTGTCGTGCAGGGGAGCACCGCCGTACACAAACTTGACCTACGACGGGGGCAAGAGAGAGAAGGGCAGACATGAACCATTCCACTTATGCTGGTGTCCCTCTCCCGCACTAACTCACCGCGTCGCATTCTGTCGTCAGGTCGGTGATGAGTTGGCCGACAGGTCCGTGCGGGGCCGGAAGTGTATCGCCTCCCTCCTTGCTGCAGTCGATGACGATGTCGTCAAACTGCGGCGGGGTATCTGTGAGAATCTTGGAACGCTTGCATCGGGGGTCGTCCTCACTGCACGACACACACACACACACACGGACACAAAACGCAATGTGTCGGCTCTGCGCTTCGATTCCCCCTGCAGGTCTCACTCACCGTGGCATCAACACGATTTTGCATTTGGTCTTCTCGGCCCAGGTGAGCAGGTCCTGCAGGCTGAAGTGGTTGGGGCCGCGCGGTCGGTCAGCTGGCGGCTGAAGTCGGCACCAAACGAGAAGCGATGGTGAATGGTGATGGTCTTCTCCACATCTGCACAGCACAGATGACACATATGCAGCAAAAAGTGCCTCCCTGTGTGGTGTCAAGCTGCGCGCCCACCTATCATGTGTTGGGCGCGCCAGTTGGTGTCGAGTGCCGTGGTGAGGCGGCCCAGCGAATCGTAGATGCACCCATTGGGACTGACACACACACACACTCAGGGACGTGGATGGGTGTCGCATGCACCCCATGCGTCTGCCTCCCCGCCTTGCTCACTCCTCTTCGAGGTGGATGCCGCTGATGCTTCTGATGTTGGGGCAACCACTCAGCGAACTGACATCCACACACAGATCCACACACCAAGAGAGAAGGAAAGAAAGGTCCGTGTGGTGTGTGAGAGTGAGGTTGGTTGCCTTGTCGTTAAATGGTATATATACCTCCTTACTTACCGGGTGAATGCCTGCCACTCGTCCCCTTCTGTGGCATCGATGACGTCGGCCTTGATGGATGTGATCGCCCGAGAGGTCGACACGATGTGGGTGACGGCCGGCAGGTGGGAAATGCGCCCGTCCAAAAGGCAACGCTCGCCACACACCTTGCCGACACTCAGCACCTCCAGACTCGGAAACATCCACTTCCAATCCCTGACACGACATATTAACACACAACACAACACAACACACAGAGAGTTGTGTCTGCTCGTCGCGCTTTTGCTGCCCTTCCCTCTTTTCCTTACATGACTAGGTCTAGGTAGTCTGTATGTGTGATGTGTAGCTGCTTGGTCTTCTCAAACACCACCGGCTCCGCCCCCTTCGTATTGCCGTCTCGGTTCTTGTGGCACTGACGCTTCGGATCGTCCACACGGATGTGGGTGAGCGTGGCATTGGACGCTTCGATGACCTCCACTGCAGCCTCCAGCACCCACTTGGAGCCTGTGGTCTCTATGAACGCCGCGTTGAGCTTGCTCTGACACACACACAGACAACACCCACACCCACACACACACACGAATCCATTCATCCATCCATCCATCCACCATTCTGTCGTCACCACTGCCCATTCGCCCACCCACCCACGCACCAGTCGTGGTTTGAGTGTGTCTGTGAGTTCGATCTTGTCCCAGTAGTCGTACTCCTTTTTCAAGATGGTCAGGTCACGATACAACCCCGTATGTGGCGTCGGTGGTCTTCTGATGCAGCTGCCGGCACACGAGTGAGAGCGGCTTGCGCTCGAGGGTGGTGAGGAAGCCGCCGACTTCATACACGATCTCGGCCTCGAGCTGAGCCAACCGAACGCCAGCAACCTTATCCGGCACACGCATCCAATCCCACACAGAAGGAGAGCAGGAGTCATACAGCCTCTCTGTGTTGTTGCGTCATCCATGGCTCACTCACCCGAGCAGCGGCGGCACGCCCACTCCCACCTCGCCCACCGCGGCCCCTTTTGCCACGGGTGGCGAGCTTGATGTCGTCACAGTGCGTGAGTGATGGGTGTGGGGGGAGCGATGCGTCAGAGTTGGAGTCCTCCTCGTCTCTGTCTCTGTCTCGCATTGACGCGTCGTCTTCGTTGTCTCGGCCTCGGGGTCCCCCTCGCTGTCCGTCGTTGTCGTCTGCTGCTGATGCTGGCGGGGCGTGCCCGATGGCGCCGTACTCAATGATGTTGGCCTTGAGGGGGTCCTCGCAGTACTGGGGGAGCACTGGGGACACACACACATGGGTTGGTGCACTCATTTGCGGCGGGCGGACGTGTGTATTGGGTACGTCTAGGTGGTGGTGTCGGGTCGGAGGGTTTGTTGCTCTTATTGCGCTGTGTGTTGTCGATGATGAGCATGGCCATCTCGATGCCCGTGATCTCCTCGGCGTCGCCATCCTCATACTCAATGCTGAACAGACCGCTGGTGCTGTCGTATCCTGACACAGTACCCTGCACACGCACACAAACACATGGGCAGATCGGATGATATGTCGCCTGTTTCTCTCCCTCCCTCCCCCCCTCCCTCCCTCCCTCCCTCCCCCTGTTTCGTACCTGGAAGTAGTAGCTATTACGCACATCGTTGCGCGCGTTGAATTTGCGATCGATGACCGACTTGCCCAGATGCACCCCCAGCAGCGGCACCCACCCGCCACTCTGTCCACACCCGCAGACGCAGCCGACGCACTCCCGGCACCTTTGCCTCGAGGGACCGCTGCCGCCGCCGCCGCAGCTGGTTCTGCTGAGTCAGGCTCTGGTGGTGGTGGTAGGTTCTGCATGTCCAGTGAGTAGAGCCGTTCGGCGATGTAGCACTTGTACTTGGTTGTCATGTTGGGGGGCAGGTCGATGAGTAGCTCGTCCCCCGGGTTGAGCGCCTTGCCGGGCCTCCGGAGCAGCAACAGGTGCGGCCAGCCGTCACGATACACCTACACCCATACCCACACACACACACACACACACGCGGACACATAGGTGACCACCAACCACAACTCACTCGTTCGTGTGCTGACCGACCGTGCCAATCTGCACGTTAGATTTTCGCTACTGCATGCTCTGCAGCACCGCAGCTGGCTGGAAATACGCGACGCGGTTCTTGGCCGCGCGGAAGTTGAGCATCAGGCTGCCGTCCTGTGGCACAGGTGGCCGCTGGAGCCGCTGCTCTGGCTCCGGCTCCGGCTGTGAGTGGGAGCTAGGTGTGTTGCCGTGGGGAGGGGGTGGGGGCGGGAGTGCGTCGTCGACGAATCGCAGCGGCCAGATGTGCCGGGGGTCGTTCCATGCCTCGGGCGTCTGCGGCACCACCTCACCCGTCAGCTCACCCAGCAACGTGATGCTCTGTGTGCACGACAAACCAAACCAACAGCCACAGCCACACACAAAAGACACAGATCATCATTCCATCTATGGAGTGCCCTCCCCCCCCCCCTCCCGCCTCCCTCTCTGACTTTGTCTGAGGCACCCTTCGGCTCGCCCCGGTAGACGCACACGAAGGCCGAATCGTCTGCCGTAAGACCTGCACGCTTCGGGTGCTTTGGGTCGGTGACCCGCTGTAGCTCAAGTGTGGCATTCTCCTGGCTGGCGGCGTCCTCTAAGATGCGCACGAGGTTGGGGTACCACTGCAGCGCCCTCGACGAGGTGAAGTAGTGGGGGGACGCCCCGACCTTGCCGCAGTAGTCTGCCAGCTGGTTCTTGATGGACGGGTCGCGGCAAAGCTGGTGGCCGGCGTACTCCGCCTGGTCAATTCGCAATGCGTCCTCTAGCGCAACTGCTGAATCAGATGTCATGAGTGCAGGCAGGGCAGATGCGATTCACACCCCATGCAGCAAACACAGAAGATGACGCATAGCACCGTCTGGCCTGCTGTTTCTTTCAGCCCGCTTACAGGAATGCATTATTGCTGGAGGACCCTCTCGTCCATCAGGCCGCTGCGTTTCGTCTCGTGAGCCCTCTGATGGCGGCCGGCCGACGGACGGCACGGCAGGGCAGGGCAGGGCACGTATGTCGTCAGCAAAACAGCAGATCTGGGTGAGGCGCCAGCTCACCTTTCTCGTCCATCTCGCCGGTCAGCAGATCTTTTACCACTGCTTCACCACTGCTGATTTCCTGCGAGCTTGCATTGCGAGCTTGGGAATGTTTGGAGGAGGAAAAGGTTCTCTCTCGGTGTGCATGGCATAGCAGGGTGTGATGGAGTGTTTGTAGAGGCGTACGTCCGTCGGTTTGCTCTTGTGCGGCGTCTCTCTTGCTCCTCCCGGCGGAGAGATGGGTAGATGAATGAAGCATGTAAGCCAGCACCACACCACACAACACAACACGACGGACGCACAGCGCCACACGCACACGAGGCAGACAGGGACAGCGCACACAGACCAGCCCGTCTCAGCGATGCTCTCACCATCGCCTGTGCGCCCAGCAGCACGGCGCGGCAGGCCACATGGCAGATCAGCAGCACACACACGCCATGAGACCGCGCAGAGCAGTCAGTGTCGCTCCACGCCTTCAGATCAGCATTCTCGTGACGACGCTCTCGCACCATGTCACAGGTCTCTCTCTCTGTGCTGTGTTGTGTTTGTGTTGTGTGTGCAGCGGGTGGAGTTGGTCGACAGGGAATCGAAGCGGCCGAGGAACAACCCGATCCTTCCAGAACAAGTCACACAAGACCACACCGCCCCGCCTGACCAAGGGGAGGAGGACCAGAACCAACAGGCACCAGTACCGATGGAAACATCAACCACTGCCACAGCCACAGCCGCCACCGGCCAGCCTGCTGCACAGAACCCTCCGCAGGCGCAGGCGCAGGCGCAGTCACAGCCAGGCCCGCCCAGCAGCAGCAACAACAATGAGACCTTCCTCAGTAAGTCACCCAAACAAGGTGTTGCGGTGTCTGGATTAATGGATGGGCGCACTGTTTCCTGCCTGTGTGTGCAGGTCCTACAAACGTTTCCTCTGCTGGTGGCGAGTCGGGCACCCCGGGCGGGCGGCCGGGCCACGCCGCCGAGTACAGGTCGCTGGAGGGGTCCGAGCATGACCCACAGGAGACGGACCACGCGGCGCTCGGCCAACTGCAGGAGAGCGACCAGCAGGAGAGTGACGATACGGCCTTCCATGAATGCAACCCCGACCCCGCATTGCCTGAGGGTAGCCACTTATCGACACACAAACACACATACTTCCAACCATTGGGATTCTCATTCATTGTCCCTCTGTCTGTCTGTCTGTCTGTCTGTCAGTTCCGGAGAGTGCTCCTGCCGTGAGTGACGGCGTCGAGTCGTCCCTGCCGAGGGCCACCGACGCACAGCGCCCACGCGAGAGCGAGGGCGACGCGCAGGTCGCTGCTGCTGGTGTTAGTGGCGCTTCTGGTAGTGCGCATGTGCAACATGAAGGTGAGCAAGCGACGAAGGGCAAGACGCACTGTTGGTTGCTCATCCATCCATCCATCCATATGTGCATCCATCTGGGCATTGTCAGATGAGGATTCGAAGCAAGGGGCCGGCAAGAACATGACCAAGCAGACTGGTGAGGGAGGGACGCACCAGACATACGCACGCACACGCACACGCACACGCACACGCACACGCACACGCATACACTCACACCATCCTCCCTCCCTCCCTGTATCCCTATCGTTGATGTGTCAGCATCGACGAGTGACGAGACGGGCGAGAGCCCAACCGAGTCACCGCCAGGAGAGAGCGGATTGCCACCCCCTCCCCCTCCCCC
>CDMY01000182.1:104442-118262 GCA_001179505.1 Vitrella brassicaformis
GACGACAGAGCGCCCCCCTCCCCCCACCGACCCCCCTCCCACCCGCACCACCCCACCCATCCCCTCGGGAGGCAATCGACTGCTAGACCACCCTGCCCACAGAGGGCATTCAGACCACGGTCCCCCGGCCAGCCCCCGGCCCGACGACTCGCCCCTCGAGCCAGAGGACTCCAGCCGAGGCGACCCCGACACGTCGCCGGCCATCGTCATCACGGCAGCGGGAGACGACCAGGACGACGTGGCGGCGGCAGCAGCTGCGGCAGCTGAGGCCGCTGAGGCCGCTGCGCGAGTGGGTGAGGAGCCGGAGGCCGGTCAGCATGCGGTGAATCGCCTGGGAGGGGGCGGTGACGGCGACAACCCTGCTGGGTCGCTGACGCAGCGCGAGACGTCGATCGGCTCGGAGGTCTACGGCACGTCGGCAGACGACTCAGGCGGTAACGACGAGCGGATGGAGCCCGACAACGGAGCTGACGGGGAGCGGCAAGAGGCCGGCCACGTACGCGCGTCGGTTGTGGCGGAGGGTGAGGGTGAGGGGCTTCTGGGGGACGACACAGGCGACAATGACCAAGGGCAGGAGGAGACCACCATGACGCTGGATGACCGGCAGGACCCCTCCGTCACCCGCCAGCCGCCCCCACCGCCCCCGCCGGGGGGAGATGGTGATGGTGACGGTGACGGTGACGATGATGATGACGGTCTTGGAGGAGGGGATCATGGCGACCCGGAGGTGCGTGACAGGGATGGTGGTGGTGGAGAGGGGGATGGTCATGGGGGGGGTGGTGGCCAGCGGGGTGAGGGTGAGAGTAGCAGTGCGGCAGGGGGACGTGCACAGGGGCGCAAGAAGGAGGAGACCTGGACACCCGCAGAGCCGCCACCATGCAGGCCTAACGAGGTACATACGTCACAGAGTGACATCCACACCACACCACACCACACAATCGCCCCCCTCCATCCATCCCTGGTTGCACATGTGTGGCTTGGTGTTTGTGTATGTGTGTGTGAGTGCAGGTTGACTGTTTCTTTGCGATAGGTGGCGACGACCGTCAGTACAGCGAGTGGAAGGTGGTGGGCAGCTGCTGCTTCCGCCTGATGTGCTGCTACAAAGACCGCGACTCAGGCTACCGCAGCGTCGGCGGGTTCGTAGAGGTCGGCGAGCCCGAGCCCGGGGCGCTCTGCTGGCCGCGCGACTGGGCCTGGAGCGGCACTCACTACAATGTCATGGCCATACACCCTAGAGACCTCACGTACCCACCGACGCACTCACACCAGCCCACCAGCCAGAGAGAGGCACGCATTCCTGCCTGCCTCTTGTGCCATGTCTGTCTGTCTGTCTGTGTGGTGTGGTGTGGTGTGGTGTGTTGTTTGTTTGTTGGTTCGGCTGTTGTGAGTTCAGGAAATCTGTGGTGATGGAGGATGTGTACGACTTTACGTGTCTCGACAAGGACCGTGGGTGGCACAGCATCGCACCCAGGGTAAACCCTTCCACAACCACAACCACAACAAACACATGAATGAATCGCACCACTCAGCACCACACCACACCACACCACATAAATATGATGAGCACCTAAGCCTGCTCTCCTGCGTCTGTCTGTCTGTGTGGGCGTGTTGTGTGTAGCAGAATTCGCACGGCAGGTTGGAGGAGTGGGTGCGGCCCGATGGCACCGTCCTGCTGCGCGCCGGCATCTCGCCCAGGCTCATCAACATCAAAACACAGGGTGGGTGGAGGGAGGGAGGGAGGGAGGGATGCACGGACAGATGACACAACCAACGAACATGGCACAGACCAGAATGCACTCTCTCTGTCTGCCTGTCTGCCTGCGTGTGTGCGTGTATGTGGTGCGTGTCTGTCCCCCCCTCCCTCTCACCCTCCCCCCCCCAGCCAAGGAGGGGACGAAGCGAGGTTTGTATTGCGACTTTGTGGGTCTGCGGAACCACGGTGCGACGTGCTACATGAACGCCCTGCTGCAGAGCCTCTACCACGTGGGCATGTTCCGACACGCCGTATACGCAATGACCAAAGAGAAGGACCAGCAGAGGCTACAACTCGTCGACGACAGACACGCGGTCAGTGGTGACACCACACGACCCAATCAGCCAATCAGCCAGGGACGGAGGGCGGGGGCAGATGGACACAGGAAGGGCTGGTTGTGTGTGGATGTGTATGTGTGTGTGCAGGAGTTGTGTGTGGGTGAGGGTGTGGACATGAGCGACGGTGGTGAGGAGGTGCGTGCCAAGCGGGACGAGCTGCGGCGGAAGGCCATGATCGAAATATTCAGACCCGAATATGAGGCACACTCGCACGTACGCAATGCCACCGAGGGGGAGGGGGTGACCAACAACACCTGCACACCACACCCCCTGAACACAGCCAGGAGGGTGGGAGGGAGGGAGGCACATACCGATCCGTCTGTGCGCGTGTGTGTGTTGTGGCACCAGGATGCGCCCCCCGTGGCCATAGCTCTGCAGCGTGTCTTCTACCACCTCGAGACCCACGCCAACGCAGTGCCCTGCAAAGAACTCCTCAGGTAGGGTAGGGTAGGGGACGCACACACACCGGGCGAGGAGAACAGACAGACAGACAGACAGAGAGAGGGAGGGAGAGGGAGAGGGGTGCGGGGATTGGACTGGATGAGGTGAGCGTATGTATACGCCTGTCTGATGTGGTGTGCAGGTCGTTTGGTTGGGACACTTTGGACGCATTCACCCAGCATGACGTGACGGAGCTCAACAAACTGCTCTGCGACAAACTCGAGGAACAAATGAAGGTCCACCGCAAAACACACACAACACAACCCACATGTGTGTGTGGATGCGTGTGTGCGTGCGTGCGTGTGTCTGTCTGTCTGTGTTGTACGTGTGAAGGGTAGTGGTGTGGAGGGCCGCATCCGTGAGCTGTTCGAGGGCGAGTACGAGAACTACATCGAGTGCGTCAACGTAGACTACTCGTCCACGCGCAAAGAGTCCTTCTATGACGTGCAGGTACGTCCACCACACCACACCACACCACACCACACCAGCACACACGACCTCCCTCTCCCTCTCTCTGTCTGTCTGTCTGTCTGTCTCTGTCTGTGTGTCCCGGCACGGCGCAGATAACTGTTCAGGGCAACGCCGATCTGGAGAGCGGGCTGCGTCACTTCACTGAGTTCGAGATGATGGACGGCGACAACATGTACGACGCAGAGGGGTTCGGCAAGCAGCCGGCCAGGAAAGGCATCCGCTTCACCAAATTCCCCCCATGCCTACAGTTCCACCTCAAAAGATTCCACGTACCAACACACACACACACACACACACCGACGGCACGGCACGGCAGGCAGCCTCACAAAGCGCACCGCACAGAGAGACAGAGAGAGGGATGGAGAGAGAGAGGGGATGTATCTATCTATCGCTGTGTGTGTGTTGGTGTTGATGTTGATGTGTGACTGCCTGCCTGCCTGCCTTATCTATCTATGTATGTATGTATCAGTTTGACCTTCAGCGGATGGAGAACATCAAGGTCAACGATCGGTTCGAGTTCCCCAAGGAGATCGACCTCAGCCCTTTCCTAGAGGGCGCCGGCGTGTACGTCCTCCACTCTGTCGTCGTCCACCAGGGTAGGTACTACGCTGTCCTGCCATCCATTCATCCATCCGTCCTTTTGTTGACGTCTGTGTGTGTGTTCTGTCACATCAATCAGGCGAGGTTGGCTCTGGCCACTACTATGCCTTCATCCGGATGCTGTCGTCCCCACCACACCACCACCAGCAGGCCCATCCCGCCAAGCCCTCCCAGCCATCAGCCCCTTCGCACCAAGACCCCGATCACACAACACCAGCCCCACCCAACACACAAGACGAGTCCCCCCAAGACGACGACAGCAACACTGACGAGCAGCAGCAGCAGCAGCAGCGACAGACCGACACTGATGCGGTGGCAGACGCAGACGGCGGCGGCGCTGCGACACCAGCGGCTGATGCTGATGGTGATGGTGGTGTTGGTGTTGGTTGGGAGTGGAAGTGGATCAAGTTTGACGACGAGAACGTGTACCCGTGCAGCGAGGTGGCGGCCATGCAGGACAATTTCGGCGGCTACGACCTCGAGGTCACCGACTACCTCCGCAACAAGGAAGACAGCAACGACCGCGGCTGGGGGCGACTCCACTCTACCATCGACTTCGACGCGGACGGGCTCCCCCGCAGATCCCGCAACCACAGCGCCTACATGCTCGTCTACATCCGCAAGGACCTCGTCAAGGATATGCTCACACCACCCATCCCTGCAGAGGTAGGGGCCTACGTTACGTGTGCCACTTTTGTGTTGACCTCTCTGGCTATCTGGCTGTCTGGCTGTCTGTCTGTATCGATGTGTGTATTAGATGAATCCGGGGCTGACATTGCGCTTCGAAGCGTTGCCGAGTGTGGCCGAGGTCATCAGGAGGGAGAAGCAGGAGCGGGAAAACTATGTCACGTAAGCACACAAGCACATTGCACCACCACACACCACACAAATGACAGCAACAACAGCAACCTCACGCACCCCTCTCCCTCTCCCTCTTTGCTGGTGTTTGTATGTGTGTGTGTCTGTCAGCGTTCATGTGGTGACAGAGGAGGATCTGAAGCGGATGGACCCCGGCCGCGCGTTCGACGATTACGCCAACTTCCTGGTTCACCAGGACGGCGTCGAGTTCCCCCACTCCCACTCCTTCCGCCTCAATCGCGGCGACCACTCCGGCAACCTGTACACCAAGCTGCACGAGAAGGATCCCGCGGCGTTCCCCAAGTACCAGTTCGCCCTGTTCAAGATGACCACCCAGGAGCGCACCATCGTCAAGCGGTCCGATCACCCCCCCGACAGCCACTTCCACACCTTCTCCTCCCGCCGGGTTGACATCGGCTGCACCCACAGGTGGGACACCATTCCGCCGCCCATGGATCTGCTGATGGACCAGTGCCAGCGCTACCGGCCGAGCCAGGTGACCCGTATCCTCGACGGCTACATGCGGTGGGATTGGCGCTATGTGGGGGGCAACAACATCGCCGCCAGCGACCCCATCTACGTGCTGGCCGTCCGTATCGAGGAGGAGGAGCTGGCCTGCATGGACAGGGACTTCTACACCATCAAGAGCGAGTACACCATCTACAGGGAATCCCAGCAGCACTACCCCCACCAGCGCGTCCAGCCCCCCTTCGCTGCACATTTCATCCCCAACTGGTACTTCGCTAACGTCGGACTCGACACGGACCGACGCGGGCGGTCAGCCGAGGACTGGCCCCCTTTCAGACAAACATGGGCCGCATGGTCAGACACACACACACACACACACACAAAGAAGAGGCAGACATATATATGGATAAGAGTCTCATGTGTCGGTGTTGTGTTGGTGCCCTGTTCTCTCTGTGTGTGTGACTGTCTGCCTGTCTGTCTGTCTGTGTGTCTGTGTAGGATGTTGTGTGACCTGATAGAGCGTCCGCCGTGCTGGTACTTCAGCACGCACCACATGGTGCTGATCAAGCACTTCTGCCAGACCAAGCAGGCCCTCCGGTTCATCGGTGCCCGCGTCGACTCGCTCTACTTCGCCGGCTCAGGCCGCGAGCACCGCCAACGCGCACGCATCACTGGCGAAAACCACACCGGCATCTCCTACAGATCGGTAGGTGCGCACTGCACTCATCTATACAGTGATTGGGGCACACAACTACAGCAACAGCAACAGCAACAGCAACAGCACCACTCCATTTCTCGTCTCGCTGTCTGTCTGTCTGTCTGCCTGGCTGTCGTGCAGAATTTTACGCAGAAGCTCATCGACCGCTATCGTGAGCTGGTCAATGCCGGCGACATCGCGCCGCCCTCCGGGTGGGTGCAGGAGCCCTCCACCCCACCACAGCAGCAGCAGCAGCAGGCGGCCATCACCGAGGCACCCGCCGACCTAGAGGACGGCACATCGCAGCCCGACAGGGACGCTGACGCCACACCCACCACCCGCACCCATCACACGTCGCTGCCCGTGGCACCCCGCCCGGCAGCCGACCATCAGACTGAAGAGGGTGGGAGCGGGGGCGAGGGGGTCGGTGGCCATCGTTGGGTGCCTCCCGAGGGCTGGAATGGCCTTGGGATCAACAGCAGGGGCCATTTGGAGGTGACGACCAACTACGAGTGGAACAGCACTATCCGTCCGCGGATGACGTGGCCAGCGGTGGCTGGCCGCAGTGAGTCGGAGTACGTGTACGCCCCCGACACACAATTCCACGGCGAGGTGCTCGTCTTGGAGGAGCGCAGCTCCCAGCGGGGCGGCGACAGCGACGTCGAACAGCTCATCGCCGAGGCCACCCGGCGGGCCAGCAACCGCAGCGAGGACTACGACGTGCAGCGCCACTCGATCCACGAGGCCGCCGAGCGTGCCGACCACTACGCCATCGAGGGGTGGAAGCGGCGACTTGAGGACATCAGGCACGTGCAGGAGCATACCCTGCCCAGGGGCACACGCGTCAAGGGGCCGCAGCCGGGGGCACACTCAGTGGCCTTCACCACACCAGAGATGGTCTTGAGGGTCGGCGAGGGGACTACTGCCATCGGTCTGTGGACGCCAGCACTGCCCGACGCACACTCGACACCCTCGCTCCTCAACGGCGTCCCCGACTCGGCCGCAAACACCACCATGGCCCCTGGCGGCCCCATCCCCCATCCCACAACGAGCGCGCCGCTGCCACCCGCTGCAGGCGACACCACCACCACCACCAATGGGACAACAACGAGTGTGGGCCATATGGTGAAGCTGCCCTCTGTGATGCCAGCAGAGGGGGAACCGTCTCCAGTGGTGCCGTACACGGTGGAGACGGACGAGGAGGGCCGTCGGTGGCACTGCAAGAGCTTCACGGGCGACCCCTCGAACCCCCAGACGCTCCTCCTCGACAAGGTGCCCTGGCAGATCATCGACCAATTCGACCGGGCTGATTCGGACGCCGAGGTCAGCCCAGACGTCGAGACCCAGTACGTGGTGCGCTTCCTCGACCACCCGCTGCTGCACACCATGGCCGCCACCGGCCCTCTCACCGGCCTCACGACCTTCGTCCCCCCCGCCCCTCCAGGTGGCGGGCTGGGCGACGAGGGCACCCCCCTGCCCCTCCCAGGCAGCCACGAGTGCAAGAGCTTCACCTGGCTCCTCACGGAGAAAATCGAGTACTTCACCGACAAACGCATCGAGACCGTCAAGCGCCGCCGACCCGTCAGCCGAGGGCTGGGCGACAAGACGGACGCTGACGCCGATGCGGCTGACGTCAAGGGCGATGTGAGTGTTGGCGGCAAGGCTCCAGATGAGCCCTCAACGGTCTCTTCGGCCGGCACCAACGACGTCAGGAGCGCCAGCGCGTCGTCCGCCACCCCCGCAAGCGCCCACGCGATGGACTCGGAGGGGGGCGAGGCCAAGCACGACGAGGCGCCATCAGCTGCACCCGTCGCTGCTGGGGGTCGCGGCCCTGGCTCGGACATCGATATGGACCCCTCACCAGCACCAGCACCAGCAGTAGCAGCAGCAGGTGCGTCGATGCGTCCGATGGATACCGAGGACTCCCCCCCGCCAGACGACCAACAAGAAGAGGATGTCAGTATGGACCGCCCCGCCCACCCACATACACATACACACCCCCACCCACAGCCAGACAAGCGCGACGAGACCATGGCCGACGAGAGCAGCCGGACGGAGGCTGCCGAGGAGAGCGAAGCCACCGAGGTAGTGGAGGAGGAGGTGACCCGCAGTGTGCTGCGGCGTCGCGTGACGTTTTCGTACGACGTGTGCGCGGACATGGACCCCCCACCCTCGAGTCTCACGGAGGACGACGTGCGGCTTGACCCTCGGCCGTCCCAGACGGCACAGGAGTTCATGGAGCGGCTCCTCCACACACGATCTGTCACCATCAGACTGTTCGACCCCATGCAGGTACGCATTGCGTTCATGGGTGGGTGGATGGGATGGGTGCACCGACCGGACTCACGGAAGGGACGGACAGAGACCGCACCACCTTCTGTCTGTTGTGCCACTCACTCTGCGTGCGTGCGTGCGGCAGTTGTTGGGCGAGGCGGAGAACGTCAACGGCGAGGTGCTGGCATCCCCGTACGGCCTCTCGTCCGGTGGCGCCAGTCCCCAGGCGCAGCTCTCCTTCATGAGCCTCGCGAGCGGCGGAGACCTCTCACTCTCACTCTCGCCTTCACCACAAGACGCATCAGGTGCAAATGACAACACCACGGACGGAACGGGGCTCAACGCAGCTGCCAATGGGCCCCAGCAGCAGCAGCAACAGCAGCAGGGTGGTGGTGGTGGTGGTGTGGGTGATCGGTCGTCTGACAGCCTCCTGGACGATGCCGGGAAGCGGGGCAGTGTCTTTGAGGGTGGCGGTGGTGGTGGTGGGTTTGGCGCGTTTGGTGGGGGGCAGGCCAGTGCAGACCCCAAGCAGCGGTTCCTCCGCCATTGGACACTGCAGCCCATGGACATCAGACAAATCAGACTGCTCGACGTACGCCACGCGCATCGATCCATATGTGGACGCAGCGAACACCGATGGACTGACTGACGGATGGGCACCGGAACGTCTCTCTCTCCCTCTGTGTGTGTGTGTGTGTGTGCGTGTGTTGTGTGTGCAGTTGGTTGCGTGGGTGTCGTACCAGACCAAGATTCCTTCGAGTCGTCTGCAGGTGACGTGCAGCCCCCTCACAGCACAGGAGCCATTCAGTGCATACCTCTGGAGAAACGGACGCGGCAACAGAGGCGAATCGGACGGCATGGTACGCAGCCAGGCACTAAGGACACACAGACACACAGACAGACAGACAGACAGGTGCACATCCATCCATCCATCCATTGTGTCTGTGTGTATGTGTGTGTGTTTGTGTGTCAGAAGCACACCTTGGCTGACATGTATCGGCACGACCCCATCGTGGTGCAGATGAGCATCATGCCCATCCCACGCGTACTCTTCGAACGAGACTTCGCCGTCGAGGTCAGCGAGGTCAGCCAGACAGGCAGTCAGTCAGTCCATCGACCAGTCCAGTCAGCAAACAGATAGATAACCACACGACGTGTGCACAGTTAATCCCCTTTGTAATTCTCTTTGTCGGCTGTGTTTGTCTGTCTGTCTGTCTTTGCAGGAGGAGTCCCACCTGCGCCACCGTCTGATATGCGTGCGGCTCTTCAACGACGCCGTCGAGGTCGTCGGCTGCATCGCCATTCGGATTTGGATGTGGCTGTCAAGTAAACACACAGATGCCACCCACCCATCCACACACCTGTCTGTCTGCCTTTCTGTGTGCGTCAGTGGCTGATCTGCTCAAGGAGGTCAAGAGACGCGTCACGCCAGGCAAACCATCTACTTACACACACACACGCACACACACGCACACACACACAGAGAGAGAGAGACAGAAATGACAAGTGAATGGCCGTATGTATGTCTGTATGTCTGTGTGTGTGTCTTCCTGCAGAGATGATAGCTCGTGGGTTCGACCCCAGCCGTCCGCTGCGTGTGTACCAGCCCAAGGACACTGGCACTCTGACCCTCCCGGGGTCCGTCATGACCAAGGTGGCTGAGCACCCCCTCGGCACCAATATGCAGGAGATCACAGACATCGACGACGGCCAGCCGCTCTCACACGTGCTCAACTGCATTGCCAAGCCGGGCCGCGACAACCCTTTCTACTGGCACTTGAGGGTCGAGCACGCAGACGACCCCGACACGGCCGAACGACTCGTCAAGGAGGAACTCAAAGTCAGTCACCCAGGCACAGGCTGAACGGACACACGCACAGAGAGAGAGAGAAACGTCGAGGCAAATGAGAATGAACATCATTGCGTGGGTGGTTGGTGTGCGCGTTGATCGATCAGCATGTGATGGTGGTGCATGCGAGTCCGCGCGAGAACAACCGGGCCTTCGGACACCAGTTCCTCATCACTATGGAGGTCGGTGGGTGGGTGGGCGGATGAACCAGGCAGTCTGGTTAACTGGACGATCTATCCACATACACACGCACACACGGACCACAACGGCCACCACAGTGGCAGCCGTCCCTACTTGTGTGTGTGTGTGTGTGTGTGTGTATGTTAGCGCGACGAGAGGGTTGGGTCGCTCAAGCAGCGCATCCAGAGGAAGGTCAAGCTGTCAGACAAAGAGTTCGCCAAGTACGGACACAAAGAGGGAAGGAGGGAGGGAAACACCCACGCCGCAGCATCAGTCACACACGGCCTTCCTGGCGTGGGTGTGCTGTGTCCTCCCTCCTTGTGTGCAGGTGGCGATTCTACAAGTGGGACCTCATACACAAGTCATTCCTCAGAGACGGTATGTCAAAGCACCTCCTACACACACACACACACACACACAGAGAGAGAGAGAGAGAGAGCCTTCATTCCTCTCCCTCATTGGCTCCATGTACGTGTGTGTATGTGTATGTGTTGGTTCATTCATTCATTCCTTCACTGATTGGTTGCACAGACGACACGCTCGACTGGAACGCCAAGGCACTCATGCTGCTCGGTAGAGACACACACACACACACACACACAGACAGAGAGAGAGAGAGGGAGAGGGAGAGGGAGAGAGAGAGAGGTGTATCTCATCAATGCATACGTATGCGTGTGATGTGATGTGATGTGTGTGTGATTGACAAACGTACATGTGTGCACTCACTGGCTGCAGCTGAGCACGACAACCCCAACTCCCGCACACACCAGGCGCGGCGTGACAGGCCCCTCAGGATACGATGAAGAAAGGAATGAAGGAATGAAGGAATGAAGGAATGAAGGAATGAATGAAGGAAATGAGTGACGTGCCGTCCTGTGTCGCCCCCCACTCCCCCCTTTGCTTTAAGGTGCCTCCCTGCCTCCCTGTCCGCCTGTCTGTCTGTCTGTCTGCGTGTGCGGTGGATAGCTAGTCAGTCCTCGGTGGCCTCTCTGTCTGAGTGATGCATGCAAGTATTCTGTCTGCATGTAGCTACGGACACACTGTGTATGGCCCCTCCTTTGTCGTTCTCTTGCTGCCTGTCTGCCTACCTGTCTCCCTGCCTGCGTGCCAGTCTGGGGCTTTTTTGGGCCAGTCAATGGACGGACGACTGGGGGATTCATTCATTCATCGATTCATTACATGCTCATACAGACATACAGACACCCACACACGTGACGCGACGAGACGACCGACACCCAAGGGGGGCGGAGGGTCGTCTCTCTCTACCTAGCTGTCTGTCTGTCTGTCTGTCTGTGTACATACAGATGGCCCGCCAACCCACCGATCCATCCATCCATTAATTGACTCATTCTCTGACACAGACAGGCACACGGGCTGGGAACAACCCGTGCACAATCTCTCTCTCTCTCTCTTTCTCTCTCTGTGTGTGTGGCTTTTCAAGGAATAGATGGATACAACAATGCAACGGAGGAAGGCGTCCCCATCCGTAAGTACGTCCCTATGCCTATGCCTATGCCTATGTGTGTGTGTGTGGGGGTACATTTATGTATGTATTCATCGGCGGCCAGCCATCCAGCCATCAGCCATGCACGACAGACAGACAGCCCGGCTATCGGTCTCTACAGTCGATCAGTCAATCGATGACTTTCAACCCTGTGTAGGTAGGTAGGCAGGCAGGCAGGTAGACACAAAGAGAGACAGACAGACAGACGGCCGTACAATGACAGGTCAGAGGGTTCTTTTCAATTGCGGCATACGAACCAACGACCAGCAGTGGCGGACGGATGGGCGTGCGGGCGAGTAGCCGACGCGCGTAGCCGGCTCTCCATTGCGTTGCGTTGCCCCCCTCCCCGGGCCCCTCCCTCTCTATTTGTGACGGTTTCACCGATCGAGTGTGAGCGTGCGGGGGTCATGCGAGCAGGGAGGCACAGCCGAGATGGATGGATGAGTGGATGGGTGGGCTTGCTGCAGGCCTGTACCATACTGACTGATAGACATCAACCATTCCAATCAAAACCACCCGTGGGTGGGTGACATCATTGTCATGCTGTTTGGGTCTCAGAGAGAGAGGGAGAGAGGGAGTCCGGTGCAGGTGTGCCATTTGACAGCCTGCCTGCCTGAGCGGTTGTGGCGGTGGTGGGTGGGTACGTAAGGGGAGGGCTGAGGGTGTGGGGTACATGTGCCGTTTTGTCAGATGCACGTGCATGCTTGGATGGATGGATGGACGATGGATGGATTGCATGAATGAATGAACAAATACACTCAGTGGCCCGTGGCATGCTATCTACCTATTCTACGGTTCTATCTATCACTCTATCTACTCAGTGTTTGCTCATGCATGTGGGAGGCGACCAGATTTTATAAGTCTGTCTGCCTACCTGCCTGCGTGCCTGTATGTATGTTGTTGGCTGGTTCACGCACGCGCACACTCGCCCCCTCCCTCCCTCCCTCGCTCATCGATTGAGGCGCTCATCGATTGAGGCCTGCCTTGCTGGCTTCCCTCCCTCCCTCTTGTGTGCACGTGTGTCTATGCCTTTCTCTCTCTCCCTCCCTCCTTGTGTGCCTGCCTGCTATTTGTATGCATCAAGATGCGTGTGTGTGTGTGTGTGTGGTTTGCGTCCATGTCTGTGTGTGTGTCTGACTGACAAGTCCAGCTGTGTGTGTGATCGTGTCTGTTTCTGTCAATCAATCAATGAGTGTACGCGTGAGCCGAGGGCCCGGGCGAGTGTGTGGCATCGTCAAAGAAACATCCTTTTGATGAGAAGAATTGTAGATACGGCATCCAAGAGGTCCCCAAAGAGGTCGGCAGCGGATTGTACTGCGTCGCAGTGCACGTATGTGGCGAAGAGGAATCCTTGACTGACGACTGGAGCCACTGTCAGTCAGAACACCTGTTTCCTTGTTGGTTGCCACTTCATGCAGGACGTGAAGATCAAGATCCCCGTCGGCAAGGAATACGTCATTTCAACGCACCGGGTTGGGGAGGCATACTTCATTGCAAACGGATTCGTGGATTCAGTCCACATCAAATACAGCGAGGAAGAAGAAAAAACCTACTGGTTCAAGTGGCTTAGTAGAGCGACACACATGCACAGCCACTGAGAGACACTGAAGACGATATGTGGATGTGCACACATGCACACCGCAGGCGCTGCGGCGTGGAAGTCCACCCCAAACCCTAAGTCCACCCGCGCCTTCGTTGAAACAGGTACAAGGCCGACAAATGGAGGGCGCTCGAGTGGTATACGCTGTTTGTGTGTGTCCGTGGCCCATACAGGTGCATCTGCTGAGTTGTCGTCTGCTGCCCGTCTGCGGCTTTCGCTGGTCCAGCAGAAGATGCAGCACGGCAAGGCCATGTACAAGGCCGCCATAGCAATGCACGAGGCCGCCATAGCGACGCACGCGGCCGCCATTGACATCATCGAGACCGCCGAGCGCCAGCTGGGCGCCATCGACACGGGGGCCAACGGAGGCGCATTCATCCAACACACACAGCAGACCGAAGGTATATAAAGCCACTCATCTTGACGCCACATGCATGTGGATATGCACTTACTTACGGGCTGCCTGTGTGTGTGTGTGCAGGTAACGCGCAAGCAGTTTAAGATCAAGGAGCACTGCAAAGCTCCCTCTGCCTCCAGTGTGGGCGCCCAATGCACACATTCGATCGTGCGACTACATGAAAGGATGCTTCTGTGACGAATACTACCCTTAGCTCGCTACCGGAAGGAGAGGAATGGTAACACGACCATAGGGACCAACCATTGTATGTGGGTATCTATGGGACACACACAGGGGTGGGTGCCATGAAAGGGGTCCGTCCGTCCGTCCATCCATGGGCGACCTTGTTTTCTTCGCTCTGTGTGTGTGTGTGGGGGGGGGGGGGGGGGC
>CDMY01000182.1:118562-176300 GCA_001179505.1 Vitrella brassicaformis
GGGGGGGGGCATCTGCACCGCACTTTTTGACCCGCAATTGCCGCTCGCTCCCCCCCCCTCTTCCCCCGCTCTCTCGTGTTATGTGTGTATGATTTGCTATACGACGACCTTTGAACTTTCGGACACGCCACCAATATATATATAGACTATTTCAAAGCGCACATGAAGTCTTTTTGTTTTTTTGTTTTTCATTTTCATTTTCATTTTCGTTTTTCATTATCGGTTCCAATTCTCATTTCCACCACGCCCCGCTAGCACTCAAGTCCCGTTTCACTAGTGATTATCGCTGCCCGGCCGTTGCGTTTGTTTGGTCATTTTCACTGTTACTTTCTGCGTCGTGCTGCAAGTTTAATCCCATGTCTCCCCACCTTTTTTTTTCTTTTAAACCTCATTTTGTGACTGCAAAGCAGCACGACGAATGTGCATTAATCTCGCCATTAGAAGGAAGAAGGAACCAACGAAGAGGCTGGCCATGAATGACTTATCCATTGTCTCTGTCTTGTCCATCCACCAGTCCAGGTGATGATCTTCCCTAACATGATCTTCCCTAACATAGCAGAGATCATTGCTAAGGAGGTGAGCATCTCTCCGTCTTCTTCTGCGATGCCCATTCTGGAGAAATGCGCGGGTATTCTCGTGCTGATTACGATTGAAGCCTTCATGGAGACCATTCTGATTACCGTCCGTGAGACATGATCACAATGGTGGACACACAACACACATGACACCCACACACATGGATGGATGGATGGATGTGCACTCAGTTACCTTCGCAGCCTCGCACGCTCCTTAATGCGCTCCCATGCCCACCCCTCGCTGCCCTCCCTCTCCGCCTCCTTCTCCTCCTCTACATCGTCCTCTGACTGGTCATCAAAATCCTCTCTCTGTCTCTGTGGGCTGCGCAGAGGAGGCTTCTTGCTGCCCCCTCCCCCCAAGTTGTGAGCCACGTACGAGTGGCAGTGAACAGGTGCGTGTTTGTGTTATACCACTGGTAGGCAAGAGAGAGAGAATGAGCTCGTCCTCACCATCATCAGAGGCTGAGGTTACAGGTAAAGGCTCACAGACATATCATCGTCTCTTGCGATCCCTCTCTATGTCCTCCGCCGTCGCTGAGGATGGTGCATGCTGGCGTGTTTGTCGCGTGATTGAGAGTTGGTCGTTTGACGCAGTTCATTTCATGAGAGACCGACAGACTCTACCTGCCGTTACGCTATGACTCATCAATGTGTTTCCACAGGAGCCCAGATTTGCTAGGGTTTGTTACGTAATACAAGATCTCCATCTCTAAACCACCCACATATCCACGGACACACACACACACACACACACGTGTCAAAAATCGCATACATTCGTGCAGCCATTCGTTCTTCGTCACAGGAGAGAGGGGAGGGGAACGGGGGTATCAACAGTGTATGTTAACATGCACGCGCCAGTCAGTCAGTCAGTCACAAAAATCTAGCAGCATCTCATCGACCTTCTTACATAGACGCGCTCACCCACGCACACGAGGGAGGCCGTGCGCACGCCGAGACATCCTGGACGCCCTCACGCCATTCACGCGGCGACGGCCACCTTAGTCTCCTCTTGCTGGTCCTCCTCTTCTGACGGCGGCTCCACCCAACGGCCGTGCTCCTGACAGACGCACACAGAGCGAGACACAGAGAGAGACAGGGAGGCACAGGTTGGTGTCGTGTCTCGTGTGAATGGGCTGTGTTGTGTGGCTCAGTGGGTGGCTGACCTTGATGAGGTCCACGAGTCTGTCGCAGGCCTCCTCGTTGGGGATGCCCCGCTTGACCACCTCCTTTCCCACATACAGGTCGACCTTCCCAGGCGCCCCACCCACATAGCCGAAGTCCGCATCCGCCATCTCACCCGGACCATTGACGATGCACCTACAAACACAACACACAACACACAACACACAGCGCCCACAGTGTGCTCATGCCGCCCGTGAGCGTGTTTCGTGGCTCTGAGCGCTTACCCCATGACAGCGATTGAGACGCCCGGCAGGTGTCCCGTTTTCTGCCGTATCTGTTCGGTGACCTCCTGCAGGTCGAATAGCGTCCGACCGCACGAGGGGCACGAGATGAACTCGGTCTTGATGTTGCGCATCCGGGAACCCTAAAAGCGTGTGGATGTGCCTGTGTGGTGCTGCAGCTCCGTGCGTGTGTGAATGAGTGTGGCCTCACTTGAAGGATGCTGAAAGAGATGAGCCTGAGGTCCTCAAGGGAGAGCGGGGCGGAGGCGGGCAGACCACCCTGTGGGAACACCCCCACACACAGGTACCATGGTGTGTGCTTGTGTGTGCCTGTGCTACGCTATGCGTCTGTGTATCCACTCCCCTCTCACCTCGACCTCGACCATGATTCCCTCGCCGAGTGCGTCCACCAGCAGAGACCCCACCTCCACACCGCTTGATATCACCAAATCCTGCACACACAACACAACCACACGCGCAAATGGATGCGACACATAGATATCTGCAGCCGCATCCCCGGCCACCCACATACGCACATACGCACAGACCTCAGCGTCGCTCGCCTCCTCTTGGGTAAAGTAGAGGTGGTGGATCACTGCCACCCTCAGGCCCGCGCGCTTGATGTGGTCGAACACCCTCCTCGAGGCGTGCAACCGACTCAACGACGGCTTGATGCGCAACAGAATCAAGGCCGGGGACGGCTGAAACACCACACACACACACACACGCACACGTCGGTTGTGCAGGGTTTGCTGTGTGTCTGTCTGTCTGTCTCTCTGGTTTCCCATGTTGGTTCGTACTTTCATTGTGCTGAGCTGCTGGAGCTCGTCATCGGTCTCATCGCCTTCCACCTCAACCGCAAGACGAATCACACCCTCGGGGAGCGCATAACCTGCACGCCCACATCCACCCACGGATGGATGGACGAGTGCATAGAAATGTGTGTGTGCAGCGGTTGTGTGTGTGTGTGTGTCTACCGTCAGGGCCGGTATCTCTGATGTACTCCTTCAGAGTTATCACCCCAACCGCATCGGCGACTGTGGGTGATTGAGTGGGTGAGCGTGTGTGCAGAGCACAGAGGACAACAAATGCCATCGATTTTGGCTTGTGCGAGTGGTCTGTGTATCTTCGTGCTTTGCTTCTGTGGCTCACGTGGCTTTGCCCTCAGCTCTGCCATGGGCGCCAGGATGCCCACGTTCACCTACAGAGAGGTATCCCATAACACACATCGCATTGCATTTTCGCGAAAAGCTGTGCCACGTGGGTATGTACAGCGCACATACCTCCTGCAGTCGTCTGAGTGCGAGCCTCCTGCCGGCGTCGTCCGTGTCGGGCAGGCGGCGCATGAAGATCGAGTCGCTCGTGGCGATGTCCTTGAAGGGCATACCCACCACCAGCTTGCACCCAAGCTGCGCGTACAGCTTGTCCTGTGACACACAGCGCCACACAACGGGGAGCGGTCAGGGGGGCTGTTGGGTGGCTGGGTACACCCTCACAGGTTGTTGCAGGTCGTCAAGTGTGACGGCGCTGAGGACCGATCCGTCTCGGTTGAGGAGGCCCCGCACGTCCCACGTGTCCGACGGCTCCTGGGAGGGAAGATCCACCTGGGGTCGCGCAATCACATACACACATAGATACAACAACATGCAGCAATCGAGTCGATGTGCGCATATTCATGAGCTTGGTGTGTGTCTGTCTCGTGTTGTGTCTGTCGTGGTGTACTGTACGCACCTCTCTCCTCGAGAAGGTCTGGAAGTCGCGTGTAGTCTCTTCGAACTCGGGGACAGCCAACTGCACACAAACACACCACATCACATCACATCACATCAACTACAAGTGCGGTGGGTGGGGAGGCAGTGGCTGCATCAAGCACCTGTTTCTGTCTCGCTTCGGGTGTCAGTTTGCTCCTGGCGATGTCGGCCAGCTTCCCACAGGGCGTCAGCTCGTACCACGGGTCCTGACAAGCAGGTGGAGGGGACAAACACACACACACGTTGAAACATCCACCCAAATGTGTGCATACGTTTGTGTGAGGATCTGTCTGCGCGCGAGTGTGCGTGTCGGTGGGGTGGCTCCCTCGCCCCCTCCCTCCCTCCTTGCTGCATATGGTACGTACCTCAGTGAGTGAGACCCTGATTGTGTCGCCGATGCCGTCCTGCAGCAGCGCGCCGATGCCTATGGCGCTCTTGATGCGACCATCCTCACCTGCAAGACAACACACCATTCACAACTACCTGTTTGTGTGTGTACTGTGGGATATTCTGCCTCTCACCTTCGCCCGCCTCGGTGACGCCCAGGTGTATGGGGTAGGCGAAGCCGCGCGCATACATCTCGGCTACCAACAGCCGATATGCCTGCACACGCACATTGACAAATCGATAGGTAGGTGATACAGACAGGCGCGTGTGTCGGCGTGTGTGTATGGGGGCAGGGGGATACCTGCGCCATGACTAGCGGGTTGCTGGCCTTCATCGAGAAGCAGAAATTGTGATAGTCGTTGGCCCTGACACCCATACACGTATTGGGTATGACATGGCTGAATATGCGGGCACCTGCTGCCCCCCTCCCTCCCTCCCCCAGCACAATTCCCTCCCCACCGGCAGATGTCTGCAAATTCCAGCGCCGACTCGACCATGCCTCTCGGGGTGTCACCTGCACACACCCACCCCACAGACGCATCTTCATGTGTGTACATCCCTTATGTGTGTGTAGATCCGATCCGTGTGTTATGGGTGGGTACCGACCGAAGAAAGAGAGGATCCTGTTGCTGAGAGAGCCGTGGTTGGTGCCGATGCGCATCGCCCGGCCCAGTGACTTGCACTTCTCAACCAAAGGGGTGAACAGCTGATGGATTGTACGTACCCAGGTGCCCAGACACAACGTCACACTTGTGTGTAGGGACGGACATACAGCACGGCCTCTCTGCGTGTGTCCGTGTCTGTGGCCTCTCGCTAATTAACCTCTTCGATGCGCTCACGGCCCTTCAGGAAGTCACTGTAGTCGTCAAACACCTGAACAACGCACACACACGCGGTCATGCGAACTATCTGCACGCACAATGCACAGTGTGGGCGCTCGCGGCACTTACCAGTTGGTCGAATTTCTTGGCCCCGTCGGCGAAGTTGCCTGGGTTGACGCGCACCTTCTCAAAGGCGTCGGCAACCATCATGGCCACCTGTCACACCACACACAAGACCACACACGAGACAACACATCCATTCATGATCCATCCATCCATCCAGGGCTGGGTGGCTGACCTTTGGGGCAAAGTGTATGTCGGCCACGAGAGGGATGTCGTATCCTTTTTTGAAGAGCTCCTCGCGGATGGCGGCGGCGGCCTCGGCCTCCTTGAGGCCCTGCACCGTCAGACGACAGATGTCCGCACCCGCATCGGCGATACGCATCACCTAATCCAACCAACCAGCCAGCCAATGCAAGGCACAGGAAGGCGTTCAGGATTCAGGTCAGGTCAGGTCACTCGGGCAGCGGCCATGTTTGTCCGTGTGCGTGTCACGTCACCTGCTCGACACTGGCTTTGACGTCTCTAGTGTCTGACGTGGTCATCGTCTGCAACGCGATGCGATGCTGGCCGCCTGCATCCGTCGCGTCGCACCCATACACAAGGTCGAGTGACGTGCACGTCTGCAGTGCATGCCAGCCAACAGTGTGTGCCCGCACCTACCTATCGGCACTTTGCCGATCCACACGGTCTGCGAAGGAAACCTGCAAGACAAAAGGCGTCCGTCCATGAGTGAGCGCTCGGAGGCAGGCAGACATGACATAACGATAGACGGCGGTCGATGGACTGTGCTGACCTCTCAGTGGTCCTCAGCGACTCGCAGTACTTCTTGAGGTCGGCCGGCGACGTCTGTCCGGGCATCAGGATGGGCGACGCTGCCTCGGTGTCCATCAGCTACACACAGCATGCACAAACACAACACAGCACAGGACGCTCTCATGCAGCTGACGTTGTGCCATGATGTGCTGCACTCACGTATTGACTGCGCCGTAGCCTCTGAAGACGCGGACCGTCAGACCTGCACAATTTAACACACCAGAGCCATATGGTACAGACAGACAGCCATTGCCTGCACACAGGTAGACAGACGCACACACACACACACACACCTGAGTGGTGTTGTGCCAGGCACCACGAATGCGCCGCCAATCTCGCCGCATCGACCAACGTGACTGCCTGCCAACAGCAGGAGCAGTGCGGCTGAGCGCATGGCAGAGCCAGCCACGCACTTCATTCACGGACGCCCGAGATGCGATGTGACGCAGATCAAAATCCGCACCGGATGTCAAACTCTGACCTTTTTTGGCTTGGCCAGCGTCTTATTGCAAGCGCATGACCTCGGATCTTGGCGAAAAAGGTGGTCGCCTCTTGCGAGCTTTTCAATACAGGGTGTTTCAATACAGCAACGCGCATTGCGAAGAAGCAGAGCGCTGCCAGGCCTTGTTGCAATCGATTAAGTTTGTTTTAAGTCCGCGAAGGCGCAGAGATGTCGTCGTCGTCGAGTGGCAGCGGAGATCCGAAGAAGATGCGTCTGCTGTCGCTGACACTGTACCGCTGGAAGCCCGACCACCCGGTGGAGCTGTCGAGTCACTATGACCTCTCCCACTTCCCCTTCTTCCAGCGCAAGACGGTGCAGGAGCACATTCGGTTCCACAGCCGGCTGATATGCGCCCGCACGCCCGTCGGCCGCCGCCAGTCGGTGGAGTTCGAGCAGAACCTCGGCAACTGCCACGTGTACGTGCACCCATCGGGCCTCGCAGCCGCCGTACTCACCAGCGCAGAGTACCCAATGCGGGTGGCTTTCTCGATGCTCAGCGAAGTCCTCAGGCTATTCCAAGACGTATGTAAGCACGGAGCGGAGAGCATTTGTCGCTCTGCATCGCACCCTACCATTGTGGGAGAGAGGGAGGGAGGGAGGGAGGGGCATGGCACGCACAGCATAACACAAACACTGATGATTTTTCCAATTTTCCTCGTGTGTTTTGTGTTGTGTTGTGTGCAGAAGTATGGTGGTCAGTGGGAGAACACCGACGCCGACAGGTCCATCGGCTTCACGGAGGGCGACGAGTACGTCAAGAAGTTCCAAAACCCCGCAGAGGCTGACAAACTCACCAAAGTGCAAAAGGACCTGGACGAGGTCAGTCAGCCACCGGTGGCATGCCATGCCATCCACATGGGGCAGGCAGCAGACATTAAAACAAAACGACCGATTGATCAGCGCATGTGCGTGTGTGTACGTGTGGGTGTAGGTGAAGGACGTGATGCTCAAGTCCATAGGTGAGATGCGCTGCTCGTTAGCTACACACACACACACTCATCCACAGACACACCAGACCCTTGTGTGTGACGTGACCTGGCGTGTGTGTTGTCGTCCGTCCATTCATTTATCAGAGGATTTGCTGCAGCGTGGCGAGACGCTCGATTCGCTCATGCAGAAGAGCACTGACCTCAGCCAGACGTCATACCAATTCTATCGGACAGCCAAGAAGAACAACCAATGCTGTCAGCTTTACTGACGGACGTTCTCTCTGCCCACCCCACCCCCTCACCTGACCCTCTACCTCTCTCTCTCTCTGCTTCTTGCTTGCTTGGCTTCTTTACGTGATAATTGACTGACTGTGCGTGCCTGCCATACAATGGCGGCCGTCATAGTGTCCAGGCAGGCCGACGACAGACAGACAGACGTGGTCCGGAATAGATAGCGATGGGCCGGCCCTTTTTTGGCGTGTGTGTGTGAGCAGCAAAACAAGACGCACGAGTGAGTGAGTGTATTTTGACGCCGACACACGACACTGTCTTATCTATATACCTATCGCCCGAATAAAGAGCAGCATCGATCGACGGCATGAAAGCCCTTATCCCGTCTTCTCTTCAGAGTGCCCTCTACACAATGTTTGAAAGTCAAGGCTACCTCTCTGTCTGACTTGGAGGGACATGAATTACAATGTACTTCCACCCTCTGCCCCATTGGTGGTCCATCGGTGTCGACGCCATGATGATTTTCGTCAACTCGGTAAGCCGTGATTGTTATCGAATGACAGGTTGTCATTCTCGATGGCTGCAGGTCAAGCCTTCAATGGCAGACCCAACAATTGACAACGGACCCCCGCAGTGCTCGACAGGCGACTGCGTTTTCAGTTCTGACTTCTGACTTCGAGCCACTGCGATTAAGGAGACTAATGTGTGTGTGTGTGTGTGTTTGGTCCATGCATGCACGCAGTATCAGAAAATCGCTGACCACATGATGGCCAACGCCGCATCGGTGCCCAAGGAGACAATCGAAGAGCAGAGGTAAAGTGTGTCTCTTCAGTGAGCCAGGCAGGTCATTCAGGCACCCAGTCGTCGGAAGACATGTCTATGCTTAATGTTGGCGCCTCCAGCTTTGCATACACTCTGAACTCACCCACCCATGTATGTATGTGTATCTCAACGTCGAGGAGACGTATGGGGGTGCTTGAGGCATCGCAATGACAGCAGGAGAGTGTGTGAAAGGAGGAACTCACTCAGCGCCTACTTCATATTCCCGTTGAATTGTTTGCTACGTGCGACGCGTACGCTCATCCCATTGTTTTCACTACTTCTCTGCTGCAGTCAGACAAGTTGCCACTTCTCTCAGCAGTCGCAGACTTTCTCTTAGCTGCACAGAAGGAGCGTACCCGTTGGCATGTCGCCTAGTCAGTTTGATGAAGAATATGATTTGGTCTATGAGCTGCATGAGATGGAGCAATGGGTTCTTGAGGCTGACTTGTCAGACTGGCACATATATGGTTAACCAACCGTATGGCACCAGGTCCACATTGCCAAATGCCACAAGTATAATCCCACTCATCAGGCGCAGACAGATCGAGGTTAACACGGACGCACCGAGAAATTGGACTTTTCTACGCTCGTGTCTTCTTAAGAAGGGCCCAGGCCAAGAGACACAAGCGAGAGCCGAAACCACACACAAATGCAGTCCGTATGTAATGTGACACGTCTGCGCGGTGAGCGCCCTGTCTGCTTCATTCATCAAAAGGCAGGACTGACGTAAGGACAGAGTATCGATTCGATCTCCTCAAATCGCTGCTTGCTAGCGACACGCCCTGTATAACCCCTTACCAAGTAGAAGAAAAGAAAAAGAGTCATAGCTTGTGCAGTCCACCATAGCACGACTATTCTCAGCCACATCACGCCCCTCTCGCGCTCGGCTCGTAAGACGGGTAAATTGTGCAGACGCACCAGCAGCTGTACAAGAGAGAGAGACGAGGCTTGTCTACGGTGCATTCACCGGCTGTCTCAATGTCTCACGGACGGTAATCAGAATGGTCTCCATGAAGGCTTCAATCGTAATCAGCACGAGAATACCCGCGCATTTCTCCAGAATGGGCATCGCAGAAGAAGACGGAGAGATGCTTACCTCCTTAGCAATGATCTCTAATATGTCAGCGAAGATCATCACCTGGACAGGTGGATGGACAAGACAGAGACAATGGATAAGTCATCATGGCCGGCCTCTTCGTTGGTTTCCTCTACCGTGGACTCCGTTAGCAGCGTGATCGACACTTGGTCGGCAACGGCCCTCATGTATCGCGGCGAGATGCTCTGTGTGGCAAAAGCGACACTCATTGACACCTGTCGAAGCAGCCCGGAGTCGCCTCTGCTGAATGAAGCGCGACGGTCGGCCGATGTTTCCCCATGTCTCGCCTTCAATGCCGAAAGTCTTGCTCTTGCCCATCGCCTTGAGCCCACAAACATCAGAATGCCTAAAAGACGGAGCGCGTCCAAACATGTGCACAAGGTATCCATCCTTACGGTACGGTTGCATCGTGTCCGTGACAAAGTCATACCTGCATTCGAGAATTGGCATGCTAACATGACAGAAAAGTATCGCACTGGCTCCATTTGTTGACTTACATTGCGAAGAGAAAGGAATTAAGCGCCTTACTCGATAGCCTCTCCATCTTGGCTTGCATCAATCTTGCATCAGACTTGCGGGCACGCAATGAAATAATCGATGTGGTTCAAGGTCCATTATCAAGTCACCTTGGAACAATTAAGTAGGAAAACGTGATGTAATTGAGTAGCAGTGACGGCGTCAAGGGGTGACCTTGCTGAAGCAGCCACAAGGAGAATGTCACAGCTCACATGGGTATATTGAGCAGAGCGTCGTTAGATGTGCGTGTGCTTTCTCTTGCCTTGACTGAGCGGCAAACATAGCTTGCCAAACTCATGAATGGAGCGCCAGTGATCATTGCCACTATCACTATCCTTCCACGCTCGCTGTCGCTTGTCGCTACGGCCCCGCGAGGAAGGAACACAGTAATCGCGAGAAACACCCACACCTGGAAGAGAGTCAAAGAGTGGGGCCAATTGAATCGTTCACATTCACACAGAGGCTTTATCAACAAGTAAAGACACACCTGGAAGAGGCATCTGGGAAGGAAACAGTGGACAATACACTGTGAGACACGTATTGATCATCGTATTGGTGCGATTATTGCCTACATCAGAGTCATCTGGGTCGCATACTCCTTTTTTCTTGCGAAGTGCTCTGTCTGAGCTGCGCGATAAAGCACCAGGGCGCGATACAAATGGTTAATGCCCAATGCAATACAGCGATCATACGCCTCCATTTTTGGGGCCAGCCTTGAAAATGGGAAACGCTGAGTAGAACGCAGCATATCAACATAGGACCGAAAATGGGTAAGGTCCGGCGCATGCGAATCAGGCTGCGTCGCAGACAAGGGCCCTCGATCAGCAGGGAGAAAACCACGGGAAAGCTGAGGATTGTCAACACTCGCCTGGCAATATCGAGCAGTATCCAGCTTCGATTCCATGAGTCTCTCGACTGGACGCATCCAAAATAGAGGCCGACTCCGAGAGCTGACAATAATCCCGCGACGATAAAGGCAATTGTGACTTGACGGAGCACGCTCCATCCCGCACGCCGCAGTGTGATCGAGAGGGCTTCTGGAGTGTATCTCGCGACAACGACCTCCTCTGTTGTCCCGTCATGCCTTCTGATGGGGCGGTATTCAAGGGTGCTGTCGAACTCCTCGTGCGCCGCAAAGTCAGCCACAGTCCGAAACTCACGCACCGACTCTGTTATCTCTCTCTGGGCAAATCAGAAGACAAAAAATACTGCATGCCTTCTGCGTCTGTGTGAGTTTGTGTTTGTGTTTGGGTGTGTGTCTTACCTCCTCCTTCCGAAGTGCCTTAGCTTGCCCTCGAGCTTGCCCGCCCTCTGCCAAATTGATGTCCTCACAGCTGCGCTGCCAGCCCATTTTGGTGTCCTCAGCAGCCCCAGGCTGACCCTCACTAATCGCGATGGTGGCCGTCCTGTCCGTTGCTGTCCCGGTATCGCACACATGATCCTCTCCTCCTCTCGGGAGGTCCCGATCACCGTTCAATGACATCATTGGTGGCTTGGGGGAGAACCATGTTAGAGTGAGGCTTCTGATGCGTGATGCGCCCTCGGTCCGGGACATCCGCCTTTCCTTCAAGTTGTCTTGAGTTGCCTGGGGGCCCCCACCCTGTGGACCGGCGATCGCGCGGAGACGCATGATGGCTACGATGTCAGCGACAGAAAGGTCCGTTGTTTGTCCTCTCTCACCCACCGGCGGGATAGTACGGGTTTCTCAAGTGAACGGCGATGATGAGCCAGATCTCGATGTCACCAGCATCTCATCCGATCGGCAAGCCACAGACTCACTGGATGAAGGCAAGAGGACAGTCGATGGCGAGCACCTCGTGCAGAACGACCACTGGCATCAGACCGACACTGCGCAGCCCGTCGATTGCGCCACGCACCTTGTCAATATCCAAGGTGATGAAGGACACGGCGCTGAGCACCGAGCCATCTACCGGACAGCACTCTCATCGACAAGCACCGCCTTGACGCTGGCAGAGACGCTCACTGGCCCGCAGAAGAAGAAGCAAACGCACAGTCATCCCCCTGAGGAGCTTATGAATGGTGACGAACGAGACACGGAGGGAGATGTTGGCTTAAGGGATTCAGGCTCTGGCAGTCAGCTGCACTGCGAGGAGCGTGCGACAGCAGAGTTTATGTATGAAGAACATCCAACTACGCTAGAGTACAAGGCGATATCCCTACCCGACGGCAGCACAACAGAGGTCCTTGTCGGCAACGGTATGTTCCACCTCCACAGCAACCACCACCACCTCCTCCCCCACCACAAATTCCTCCCGCTAATGGAGGTTTGCCTGAACCATTAGAAGAACCGCCTTATGAACCGCAACCTAAACCAATTGAACCGCCACCTCCTGCATTACCCGAACCAGCACCCGAACCACCAACTAATTTTCTACCCGATTATCAACCAGAACCTGAAACAGGGGCAAGACAAATAGCACCACCTGCACCGGAGCCACTACCTGACATTCCACCCGAATGGAACCCTCCTGCAGCAGCCTATTAGCCACCAACAACACACAGGACAACAAAAGCCCCAAGAGTAGGTGAGAATATACAACCACTACTACAAATTCCACGTTAATTTATTCTATTACCGCATCTGTAAAAAGAGTTTCAACTTTAATAAGAAGTATTTATGATTTTGCCTGTGTGCTTCGCCAATGTGGCCATGCCAGTCTTGCAATTCTTCACGAAGAGGTATTTAATGATGGCAAAAAAAATTCAGAATTTTATCAATATTTTGATAATGCTACCAATAACTATGGCTTTATTTCAGTGAATGCACGAAGTCCTAACACAGAAATAAAGGAAAATTACTGTGATTATAAATCCTTTGACAGACTGACTTATCTGAATAATACTCACATTCATGTGTCCAACAATAGTAAGTAATCTCTCAAATTCCTTACTTCTCGTATCATCCATCGTAGCAATACTATCATCAAGTATTAAAAGCACTCGTCTTCGCTTTTTTGTCTTTTCTTGATGCTCTGCTAACGCTTTTATCTGCTCTTCTGTTATTTTGGTTAAAATTTTATGACGTTTTGCACCATTCTTCAACCAGAGTTCCGGCTGAACTGTCACTATAAGCTCATCGTCAAACTTATTTCTATCCCGCAAATACCGATATAATGATAATGCAATTAGGGTTTTTCCGGTATTTATGCGTCCCGTAATTAATAATATCCAACACTTCTTCTCGTTCGCTATCTTATTGAATAGCTCTCGGTAGTTTTGTATTTTTTCGTGCATCTCATTAATATTATATATATAAGTGCTACTTTTTCTTCGGTTTCATTTTTGTATTCACTACTCGTTCAATCCGCCGAGCCACCTGCTCCGCATTTTTTACTTTGGCATTTTTTAGACGCTTCAAAAAAAAATGATATAATATCTTTCCATCATTATTATCCTTGTTTGTATTTTTGTTTTTTTTCAGTCGTTGAAGCAAATTATTAAGCATGATATAGAATTAATTAAATACTTATATGGTAAAATTCAAAAGAGCAACAGAAATTTTTTAATTGACTTGAACAAAGTATTTAAAATTCAACGCTGTGCACCGTGACGTGACAATATATGACAGTTTCCACCTGCCCTACCACCATCTGTTCATTTTCTTGCCATTCACCATCTGTTCATTGCTCATTGCCTTTCCATTTCTTTTTCTCAGTTGTCACGGGTACATTTTTCATCTCGTGGCAGTCGTCTTTTAATTGTCAATCATCTCTTGCTGCTTTTTCTTTCTTTTGAGGCACAGGCAATTGTTCCCTTTCTCCTCGAGCCACGCTTGTTAACACTAAACCCCGTCCACTCTCCCTGTGAGAGTTGACCGTTAGCAGCTTCAGCCGTTCTTTTATTTGGCTCGTACAGTAAATTCCGTATACCATCCTTTGGTGAGGTGTGAACCTCTGCGGTGTGTGACAGTGGATCACCACGCTTTCCACTGAACTATGGTGGCAGGTGTGCAATTGCGGGTCTGCTCAATATGGAGGAGGTGGTAAATCACTTACTGAGCTCGCATCGTCTTTTCAGCGGGTCTCTTGTCGTTTGTGACGTCGCATCTGCCAGTTTCGCTTGTCAGTTGAGTTCCAGTCAACGTTTCCTCTGTTTTCATCCATTGACAAGCGATGGCGTGGACGACACAGACCCAGTTGCCCTTCTACATCCTGATTTTGGGCGTTCACGCCGTTGTGGTGCATCCGCTGTATCACAGCAAGGTTATTGACCGCAACAGCAATGACCCCTTCCCGCACAGCTAGTGGGTAGAGGAGATCAATGACATCATTGCGGCCGCTGTGCAAAAGGTGCCTCGCAAGGCGTTGGCGGAGCAGTTGGCGGAGGGAAGCAGCAGCAGCAACAGCAAGAAGAAACGACCAAGTGTGAACCTCGCCGACTAAGACCACACATGTCGGACCCACGGGTGCAGCAACAAAGTGGGGTCGGGTCGGTGCAAGGCGTGCCACTGCTGTCACAAGGCGGTGTGCAAGACGCGCGGAAATGCCCACCTCTACCACGGCAACGAGGTGGTGCAGATGGTTTTGAACAAGATGAAAACGATGGGCATGATGACCGAGGGCAACTTTGTGTGCCTCAACTGCGTCAAGGTCAAGCTCATTCAGGTGCGTTCGTATGTATCTGTGTGTGCATTCGTGCCCTCTGTACGTACACGTGTGTGTGTGCGCGTGTGTCTGTGTGTCAGGAGTTGCAGACTATCAGTGCGTCCAACGCCACCAAGGACCTGTGCGAGAACAAGACGATGCAGCAGTTGATGCAGGAGTACTACAATGAGGACAACAACGGAGCTGCCCTCATGCAGGCGTTATTTAGTGTGTGGTAGTGTACAGGAGGGGGAGAGAGGATCGTGTGTCGGTCGCTCGGTCGGTCGGTCATTCGCTCTGTATGCGTGCTTGATCGCCTGCCTTTATCTACGGACGTATGTCTATACAAACGCCTGTTTGCGGGCGTGGTATTGCTTGCGTGTGTTGATAAATGGTAGGGAGGGATGCGTCGTATCGCTTGCGTGCGTGTGTTGATAAACGTGGGAAGGGACACGCCAGACACACACAGAGGGGGAGGGCATCTAAACGCACACACACAGGGAACGGGCACCCACACACCACTGACTTTTCGCGTCGCCGCTGTGCCATTTGCGTTGAATGAGGGAGGAGGGATGACTAAGCACTTGCTTTTCCATACGGACCGAGGAAAAAGACAAAGAATAAATGAAAAACGTTTGCTTTTCGGATGTGTCGAGAATTGCGACAAGAAGCGGTCAAGGTACACTTTGCTGTATATACAACAAAAGCTTGTATGACACATGCATTCATGTGCAGACATAAACATGCATGTATGTGACAGTCTTGCCTTCCTACTTCAGGCACTTCAAGCAACACGGGCTTTTGAGGTTGTCACATTGTTATGCACCAACTCAGCCCGCTGAGGCCACACGATGCTAGCGACGTCTGCGACAGCCTGCACGCTGTGCATGAAAGTAGCTGTGAATGCTTCTGCCTTTTGAAGTGACTGCAGCGACCCAGCCACCTCCAACATCGAGGCAGACTGCAGTGGAGTCTCTCAGCAGCAGTCAGCTTGCTCTCCGCAATCAACATGGTCATAGACCAGCCCGCATGCATGGAAGGGGAATCGTGCCCCCAAATATCTTGGGGCCAGAACTTCCACCCAACTCGAGGATGTCCAAGAATACTGTTTGTCCTCTCTCACCCGTGCGGGGTACTGTGAGACTTTGCCAATGAGATGGCGATGGACCCTGCGATGATGTGTCTGATGTGAGCAGCAACTCGGCCCAGCCCAGCCTTGGAAACAATGGACGAACGACAGAATGATAATGAGGACAAGGGGGCAGCTGATGGCGACCACATCATGATCAACGCACACGTGGGGGCGACCGTGGGATTCTTTCAAAAGGATGGCGATGAAGCATGCGGTGATGTGTCTGATGTGAGCAGCAACTCGGCCCAGCCCAGCCTTGGAAACAATTTGCTGAACGAACGACAGAATGACAATGAGGACAAGGGGGCAGCTGATGGCGACCACATCATGATCAACGCACACGTGGGGGGGACCGTGAGATTCTTTCAAGAGGATGGCGATGAAGCATGCAGTAATGTGTCTGATGTGAGCAGCAACTCGGCCCAGCCCAGCCTTGGAACCAATCTGCTGGACGACCAGCAGAATGACAATAAGGACAAGGGGGCAGCTGATGGCGACCACATCATGATCAGCGCACACGTGCGGGGGACTGTGAGACTCCTTCCACGGGATGGCGATGGACCATGCGGTAATGTGTCTGATGTGAACAGCAACTCGTCCCAGCCGAGGCTTGCAACCAATTTGATGGAAGACAAAGAGAATGACAATAAGGACAAGGGGACAGCTGATAGCGACCACATCAAGATCACAGCGTACAAGCATGAGGACGAAGGACGACGAGCGTCAATCAGCTCAATCACAGCCGCCGCAACGACAGGGCAGACGAGCTTTGCAGTCAACGACAGCAACAAGGCGGACGAAAAGCGAGAAGATACAGAAGAGGGCCGTGTGTTACGTCGCGAGAAGCGGGCGAGCGCTGCATTGATTCGTGAGTTCCGTGAGGCGGCTGGCTACAACGCTGCTTACGAGGAGTTTCCCACGACGCTCGAGTACAAGGCGTTGCAATCTGATGACAGCAAACGAGAGGTCCTGATGGGTGCATATTTCAGCCCTGAACCAGTTTTAGTGACTGTCAGGCGAGCCATGAAAGTCGTTGTGCTGCAGGTTGCGATGGCGCTCGCTCTTACGGCCGTTATCATAAGTTACGCCCCCGCCCTGTGGCACACGTGTCAATCAAGCGTATTTGGTCCCGCATTCGACATCATTCGTCGTACTGTGAGGGTTTTCCTGTTTGTGATGGTCCTCTTGCAAACTACTGATGGACATCATTTACAGAAGATCATCTCTCGGCTGAAGAAATCCTGGCTCATCCTTGCTGTCCCACTAGTGCTGAATATTGTGATCGCTGTCGCTTATTGGAGACACTGGAATTGTCAATGGAGAACACATCTTATCGGTCCTTTGCTGTGGTGCTGCTTACTCTTATGCCCATACTTGTATTTCCGTCATGCTGGTGGATCGCTGGGTATCAAGCGTAAACGGCTGTATGCGATCAAACTCGGCGCGGCATGCACGTTGGGTGTTCTTTTGGACGCGGTCTCATTTCAGCTGTTCTTTCCCCGTGCAGCCACTACATACACCGACGGGAGCAAAAGTCAGCTGGCGCTCGTATTCGTAGCGATCGGGTGGTCAATTTCCTCGCTGGTCAACAAACTTATCAGATCAATCCGAGTACATACAGCTATAGCCCAGCTAGAAAACAAAATGAGTATCATGATTAGATATGCATATGTGCGTATACTTGTTTGGTTGCATAGGAAGGGCCGCCAACATTCAATGTTCAGCCGACAGCTATCATGGCGATACCCAATGTAATAGCTCCTCGACTCCTCCAATCCAAGATGGCTACTTTTAGCACCAAACTCTTATACTCCATCTTGATCTCACTGTAGGTTGGCTATGGAGAAAAAAGATTCTAAGACAACTGCTAATGCCTTCTTTCTTTCTTACTTTTTCATGCTTTCAGGTTAGATAAACCCCTTCATTACCGACATCTTACTGCCATACTGTGCGTCAGTTAGATACAGACGACTGGATTCCTTGAGTGCTTGCATTCTACCTGTTCCCCTCTGCATGCAGGGATACTGTTCTATATTGCCGCTAGAAGATTTTTCAAGGGCGGCTGCTGCACTAAAATCAAGTCCGCGTCACAAGAGAGAAAGCGATCTTTGGTGAGTGACAATATGGCTTTTGGAGACAATGTTCAATCCATTCGGCTATCTGCAGATGAAGACAACGAGGCGGTAACACATCAACACAGCGGCGCGGTGAGCAGTAATCTCCAGCGGCAGAATACCACCATGACAGCCAGCCTTTCTTTTATCGGCACAAAACCAGCGTCTTCATCTTACACCGTCAACCTGCAGTCGGCTCTCGCACCTCTGGAAGTCTCCCCTCGGTACTTGAGAGCTTTGGCAGACCAGATTCACATCTGGTCATTTACTGAAATTATGGCCCTTCTATTTACACACCTGATGATGCTAATTACCAAGTACATGCACAATGGTGCTTCGTCTATCAGCGTTATGCAGGACATTGCAGGCCTACTTCTGTTGGTCAGCATGGAATGTGCCTTTGAGGTGATGCTTTTACTTGTGCTGGTCCGCCAGAACAATCTCCCGATGCTATCATCTGCTTACGAGAAGGGTGTGCTGCGCTGCAGCTTTTTGGTGCAAGCATGTATAGCAATCGCCTAGTAAGCGATGATTGATTACGATTTTGCTCTTGGTGTCTATCGATTACCCTGTCTGTCTGTCTGTCTGTTTGCAGCATATCGAATTCACACCCATACACTTGGGTGCTCATGCTTCGTACGACGGACCCTGACAAATGGGGCGATACTACTCCTTTAGATATCTGCCCCAACCATTCCAACGTATTTGTTTTCTAGGGAGATACCAGCATTGTGTACTCGCCGCGAAAAAGCATGTATCTATAGAAGTGCAAAGCTGGAATCTCTTAATGTCGGGGGGGTTTGTGTGGTGTGGGAAGGGCGTGCTGACTTTTTGAAGCGACAATAAGCCCTTGCTTTACATAGAGGAAGAGGGACAGGTGGAGGTCAGACAAAGTGTGTTTGCTTAATGGATGGACAAGCTTCAATTGAATACACAAGACGTACATATATATATAGAGTCTATACACTAAATCAAGGGTTAAACCCATATAGGGTTGAAACCCTTCAACCCCATCAGACCCATTCACAGGGTTTAGTGTAAGGAATCCCTTGCATATGTCTATTTGCGTCGTCGTCATTATTGTATTTGAGTTCATTCGCATCTCCGTCGGTCAGCTGGTGACCTTGAGCCGTGGCCACCGCAACGCATCCGCACTGCGAGGCGCACCCAGCGCCTTCCTGGTACACACATATATATACACATCCTCACGAATGGTCCGCTGTGCAGCCCTTGCTGGTGAATGACAGGGCTGTGAGTGGCCCTATCGTGCTGCATTGGTGCCGGCCGAGGTACATGTCAGACAGCCATCAGAGAACCCCTGCATGCTGCGTGCGTGCGTTGTGATCGTGTCCTTGTTAGCAATTATCCGAGCCGGCTATCGTCGTTTTTCGGCGGGGGTATCGGCACCTTTGTGGGCCGGATGTGGCAGAACCAGCTCAAGGCCATGCGGCGGGAGAGGATCAACGAGGAGAAGGAGAGTGAAGAGAGGCGCCGACAAGCCGACCAGAGGAGGCGGGACAGCTCCCGGCGGCAGATGCGGCGGCGGCGGAAGAGGAAGTGAGGAGCAGCGAGCTTTATCTCTCTCTGGCGTTTGGCCTCTCTGTACGCGAGTGTATCGGTTTCTGAGGCACGGTCGCGGCAGGGGTTGGGCTTCATACGGTCCTGCTCGCAGCTAAATAATGTGTGGCAGCTAAGCGTGTGTAGTCTACATGGTGAGTGACATGACCTTGTGTGTATGTGTATTCTTGTTGTCAATGGATGGATTGTATATTTCAGAATTGCTGGGTCTTTTTCTCTCCCTACCTCTGTCCCCCGCCGACTGCCTGCTTGCTTGGCTCTTGGCCATCTCGCTCTGCGTGCTTGCTTAACTACTCGGTCAAATGGGATATGTATACCTCCATTCACCCCCTGCCCCTCCTGTGACAATCTGATAAGCGATGGTTAACCCCAAAATCACCTCCATTCACCCCCCTGCTCATCCTGTCCATCAAAAAACCCTTAAACCCACGGAGAATGCACTTAGAACCCTTATAGCGAGCTTTTTGGCGAGCGATCAGGGTTTCAAGTCCCTTCAATGTATACACAACATGTCTGTCTGTGTCTTCCGACTGAGTTCATGCGATATAGTCGGGAGTCAGTCAGTACACATATGGCATCCCCACATGACGTCCCGAAGACTGCCCAGACATCGATTGAATCGAATTGCACTCACTGACTGCACGGACACATGCGGGACTCTCTCGTTTGCTTGTCAATCCATTCAGTGGTTCATTGGTTCAGTCGACTGCTGTCTGCTTCTCTCCCTCCCTCCCTCCCTGCCTGCCTGACATGCACCCAGAACAACGCGTCACACACACTGCCACGCACATGGATGGACGGACACACAGAGAGACACGCACCCCACACGAACCACATCGCCAGCCAGATCAGTCAGCGGAAAGAGTCGATGAATGCATTCCCCCCTGTGTGACAATTCCCTTGCTTGGTGCATCTGGATGGATTGAAAGGCCCCAGTGCACCAACCACTGCCAGCCAGCTGGCCAGGCTTGAAATACATGCATCACACACAGACACGAGACACGCCCACACAACGGTTGGCAGCCAACATAGAAATCTCATCCCATCACCCCCACAAGACCCTCCCTCCACCCACCACCAGTTAGATGACATGCAGCACCGTTCGCTCTCTCGTAGACGCCGACCAACATGCTCACACATACACACACACATACACACATACACACGAACACACGAACACACAAACACACAAAGACACAAACACACAAACAGGGAGAGAGAGAGCGAGAGAGAGAGGGTGGTCGTGGGAACCAGTGTGTGTGTGGGCGGCTGACGGGGTCAAGTGAGGAGGTGAGATTTTCTCGATGTTATTCCGGTCCGTAGTAAGCCCCCACAATGATATCCATCTCTTGGATCTTGTCTATCAGGTCTCTGTCGGGCTGCAGACACTCGACAAGGGTAACCCTACAGTCAGAAACGTGAAAACCCCGCCAGCGTCGGTGCTGTGTGTGGGGGGCTGCTGCTGACCTCTCCTTTGGCACCTGTCTAGCCCATGAGCTGATGCACTCGACCCATGTAATGGATGGACCGGGCCGCACCCACAGAGCCAAACACGGGCCTGCGGAGATGCACAAAAATGGGAGAGGGAGGAGTCAGAGAGAAGTTCCGCAGAGGCCAATTGGTCGGCGCATAGCAAAGCCGTCATCGAGAGCAATCCTCTGGCACCCGAATGAACCTCCGGGTCGTGGCGCAGCATGCCCATCTCGATCTGCACACACAGACGGACACGGACACAGAGAGAGATGCCAGCTTACTTGTCCTTCTGGCTGTTCCTGACTGTGTGTATGGCCTTCCTGTGAGCCTCTCTGCGGAGATCTGCCGGTTTGTGCGGTCTGTGCCTTTCCCCCAGCACTTTCAAGCTCGCAGGGCTTGGAGCCCCACACCCTAAACCCTATACCTAAACCCTAATTATGCGTAGGGTTTGCGAATCTCGTGAATGTGCGTGTGCAGGAGTGCGCAGCAGACAGGCAGGCAGCTTCCCACACACGGATGTGCGCAGAGGGGGGCTGTATGTGCAGAGAGGGGGCAGGGAGGCAGGGAGGGGGCGTGCAGTGCACTTGGCATGTGCCTCTGTGTGTGTGTGTGTGTGTTTGTGTTTCTGTCTGTCTGTGTCTTCCGACTGAGTTCATGCGATATAGTCGGGAGTCAGTCAGTAAACATATGGCATCCCCACATATGACGTCCCGAAGACTGCCCAGACATCGATTGAATCGAATTGCACTCACTGACTGCACGGACACATGCGGGACTCTCTCGTTTGCTTATCAATCCATTCAGTGGTTCATTGGTTCAGTCGACTGCTGTCTGCTTCTCTCCCTCCCTCCCTCCCTGCCTGCCTGACATGCACCCAGAACAACGCGTCACACACACTGCCACGCACATGGATGGACGGACACACAGAGAGACACGCACCCCACACGAACCACATCGCCAGCCAGATCAGTCAGCGGAAAGAGTCGATGAATGCATTCCCCCGTGTGTGACAATTCCCTTGCTTGGTGCATCTGGATGGATTGAAAGGCCCCAGTGCACCAACCACTGCCAGCCAGCTGGCCAGGCTTGAAATACATGCATCACACACAGACACGAGACACGCCCACACAACGGTTGGCAGCCAACATGGAAATCTCATCCCATCAGCCCCACAAGACCCTCCCTCCACCCACCACCAGTTAGATGACATGCAGCACCGTTCGCTCTCTCGTAGACGCCGACCAACATGCTCACACAGACAGACAGACACACAGACTGACGAATTCTCTCCCCTCCTCTCGTCTCTATCTATCTTGCCTGTCTTATAAATCTGAGAGCCCCACCCACATGATGGATGGACTCACTCACTCACTGCATAAACACACACACATACATAGTTCGTTTATGACATTGATCCACACGAGAGAGACATACAGACGTCTGTGTCGTGTGGTCCAAGGAGCTTCCTCACCCTCAACAACACAACACAATGAATGCGATGACTGACATACACGACGACCCAACGCATACCTGAATGACACGCACAGTGCGAGCTGGTGCGTAGGTCTGTCGACAGACAGACCACATAATGTGATAATGTGCACCTCTCTCGCTGCGCACCCACCCACCCATCCACTGGTTGGTGGAGTCGATCGACGGCTGTCGTCCTCTCCCTCCCTCACCCACCCCTGTCCTCCCCTGATAACCGCCTCGTGCTCACTGCCATCCACGTGGATGGATGGATGATAAACAAATCCCCCCTCACTCACTGTGATAAATATATCCCCTCCGCACAGAGCATCTGGATTGATGGCCCCCAGTGACACGCAACAGCATCTCACCCATCACACAACACACAGGTTCAGAACAGCCCAGCAGTTGGCTGATGCCAGATGCAGCACCGTGTTCGCCCCCTCGAAGCCGCTCAGCCACCCACACACATACATAGGCACATAAACGCACTGCTGACCAGTTCTCTCCTCACTTCTCCCCTCTTGCCCCACATGATGGACTTACCCCAACAGTACGATGCGCTGAAGGTGACCCAAGACATACCGATTGGAGGACGGCCGCACGGAAGAATAGACAGGCAGACACACGGAGGGTCGACCGGGGAGAGCAGCGAGCAAGCGAGACAGACAGACAGGTTTGCTCTCTTAGATACGATCTCAGGCAGTGAGTGAAAGGGCAATAAAATCTCACTCTCAACACCACCGGCGGCTCCGTCAATCCTCCGCTGTCACGTCACGTGTCTGGTGCTATCACATATGCGCAAAAGGGGCGTCAAACAGACACACACAAGCCAGCCAGCCCACACAAGCTCACGGCACCATCCCTTTGCGAAGAGCAGTGCTCACGCGTTGCCCATTCCCGAGAGAGCGGTGCAACACAACACGCACACCCACGCTAGCTACCAAACAAATCATCAGCGCTTCCTGGATGGATGGATGGATGGACCAAACAGCACACACCTCATGTGTGAGACGATATACATCGGACCGAAACACAACGACAGAAGGGGCGAGCCAGAGCAGCAAGCAACGAGCAAACGAGACAGACAGACAGGTTGGAGACACACGCAAGACACTCGGTGGATTGGATACAATCAAAGCAACACAAAACACTCAGTGTACTACCACACACACACAACCAACCACACACACAGAGACGTTGACGCCACTAGAAAAAGACACACAGAACACACAAGCCGGCCGGGCAGAGGACCACAAAACCGATACACATCAACCAACCACGCGGCCCGCCCCCCTCCGCCCATAGATTAGATCTAGATGCAGGCCAGCTTTGGGGGGCATTCCCTCTCATGCACACATCATATTCTGCTCAGGTCGCGGCCGAACATTCTGCTCTTCATCCAGTCGAAGAGCACCAGCACCCGGTTGCGCAGGCTCACCTGCTTGACGAAGTACACCGAGCGCCACAAGAAGAACCCGGCCTGGCCTGACGCCTTTATCAGGTCCAGATCGTTCGCCTTCACATACACAGACAGCCACAGAGAGAGTTGTGGGTGGGTGGGCTCTTTCTGGCTAGGCTGGCCCCGTCCGTGTGTGTCGTCACCCACCAACCTGTATGTGTGCGAGCCCCTTGTCGTTGCCCAGGTAGGCCAGCATCCCGTAGTTGAAGAACCTGCAAGACAACGCCACTACGTTTGCCCGGGGCAAACAAGGACAAGCGGCCCATGTCGTGTCGGCAGCATACAGTAAGTACCTGAAGGGGTCGGCCTCCTTCTTGCCCAGGGTGCGCAAGAGGTTGAAGGCCTTCCTGACGGCTCCGTTGTCGCCATTGTCGCCATTCTTGTCGTCGGGCTGCACTGGCGGCTGGTCGTCGGGCGTGCTCAAGTCGTAGCCTCTATTCAGCATGCGCGCCAGGTAGTCCCCCTGCTGAGAAGCCACCTGCAATTTACCGCAACGCAGAGGCGGTGGGGTTCTGTGAACGAGGGTGGGTCTTGACTCTCTCCCACCCACCCACGCATCCCCGAGGCACCGCACCTGTGCTGTTTGCGGGAGGATCGGGTCCATCTTGGTGCAGTCGCCCATTGCGAGGATGCTGCCGTTGGTGCCGTAGACGCGAAGCCACGGGTCGATCGTCAGCTTCCTGGCACGGGACGTCCTGAGTGGATGGATGACGGGAGGGAGGGAGGGAGGGAGGACATCAGAAGTCATCATATGCCGTGTGTGTGAGCTGATGGCTCACATTTCCGCCTGCACAGCCACTTTCTCGATCAGGCGCCTGGTGGAAGAGAGCCACAACAGTGCAGTCAGTGAGTATCTGTCCATCCATCATCCATCCATCAGGTGCACATGTGCCCTTCCGTTAGCTGAGCCCACTCGGTGATTTTCCTGGGCCCCGTGCCAGCCGTCCAGACGGCCAGACCATACGGCAGCTCCGTCCCATTCTGGATGGACGACGGTAGGCAGGCACGCAGGCAGGCAGGCAGGAATGGGAGGATGCATTGCTGGGTGTGGTGTGCTATGTATGATTCACATACGTGGAGCGTCATCGAGTAGGGCCCGACTGCCTTGACGCGCGTCTCCAGCGCCACCTCCACCCCGGCAGTCTGAACACACATAACACATCCGTCCGTCCATCTATCCATCCATTGGCACACGCATGTCATTCAGGCGTGTGTGTGGTCTTTCTTGTCGGGAGACTTACGGTAATGACGTTAAGGCCGACGGCCCGCAGGGACTCCTCGAAGACGGGCAGGATGGTCGGACCCGACTGAATCATCACCACACGCGCCAACGACTTGAGCCTGCATCACAAGATTTCAATGCACACACAGAACGGGAGGGTGTGTATCGTGTCAGGTACACACACGCATGCATGGGTGGAGGAGGAGAGCTGGCTGGGCTGACTTTGGGTAAAGTGTCTTGAACTCGGTTGACAGCAGGTCATACAACTCGCCACAAAACTCCACACCAGTGGGCTGAAGATGCAGACAGACAGACAGACAGACAGACAGCACAATGGTCTGACCGGCGTCGGTATGAAGCTTTGCTTGCATGAGTGCCTTTGTGCTCCACATACTCCGCCTCCACACACGACAAATGTCAGGATGCGCCGCTTCGCCTCTTCAGTCACCTCGGGGATGTTCGCACTAACCGACAGCCATCAGCAAAGATGGGAAATGTGCCTGCCCGTTTTGGTCCCCTTCCTTGTCTGCCCCACCGACCGCTCGAATCTGTCCTGCACGGCACTTCTGAGCCTGCGGGCGTCGTCGACCTCCTTGAGGAAATAGCAGTTCTCGTACACGCCCTTAACGCCGAACGATGACGACATGACGCCAGGGGAGAAGACCAGCGTGTCGTACGGGACGTTCAGGTCAATCTTGCTGCCTGGGAGATGCATAGATGCATGGTTCGTTCAAGTAGACAGACAGAGATGGTTCTGAGAGAGGGAGAGGGAGCTCGTGTGATGTGTGTGAGAGTGGGCAGCCAGCACACCGACCGTCGTTTGTCTGCATTCTGGTCCTCATGCGGACTGTCCTGTTCTCCGGGAAGATATCGGTGGCCTCACCTGACCAATCAGTGACCATACCACATGCCATGCAGCAGAGCACCACTCCTGTGCGCCAGCAATGCAATCGGTGTGCGCATGTCATGTCACCCACCCTCAAAGTAACTGGCGTATGGGTTTGCCTTTCTCATAGGCTCAGTGATGCTTCGATACTCGACCGTCCCGACACTCGCAGCGGCCAACAGCGGCGTGAAAAGGAAGTAGTTGCGAGGCGATATGATGACAACATCAAACCTGACACACATCCGGGATACACACACGCACACACACACGTGTGGTGGCCGGCCGGCCGGCAGGCAGGCAGCTGTGTCGTGTCCATGGTGGTTCGTTCTCACTTGTGAGTGTCGATTGACTTGATGAATGCGTGTGAGGACCATCCGGACCCGATGACCACTATTCGGTGCTTGCGCGGCCCCTGCTCGTCACCCAACTCATCCTCAGACCTGAACAAGGTTTAGGAAGCAAGATCTGTGTGTGAGTCGTCTGTCTGCATGGCTGATCTCTGACCTCAGCTGTCTGCTCCAAAAGAGCGATGCATCTTCAACCGTATCCAGCACTGCAACAAGCCACACACACACACACACACACACACAGAGAGAGAGAGAGAGAGAGAGAGGGCATCACTGCGCCAGCCACCAGCAGACGACAACCACCACTTACACGAGGTGCCCACTTCGTCCACCAGGGCCATCACGCTCTGCTGCATTCACAAGCATTCACAGCTAGCTGTGGTCAGGCACTGCACGACATCTGCCCACCTGCCTCCGTCTTCTGTTGTCCTCGGCTGTGTCCAGGCCCCTCCCCCGCTCATCAGGGACTCGTATGTTGGTCACTTCCGGCCGGGTCTTGATCTCCTGCATGTGCACTGGTGCCCTGCGCCTGCGCGAGAAGATGCCCTTCAAGCCCTTGTGGCAGCCCGAGCGCTGAGTGACGTGCTGGGTGATGAATGAGGGACTCTTGGAGACTGCATCTGAGCTACTGACGATGCAGGCGAGTGCTGCCAAGATCGATGCCGTCCGCGTCGTCCGCCACACCATGGCTGCTGCCGCTGTTGGCCTGTTGGGCAGCCTTGGCAAGCGTGTCCCACCAGGGGTGTCCCAAACTCAGCCGCGGCAGAACCGTCTGTAAACGCTCAAGCACAAGTCGTCGGGAATGACATGATCTGGATCTCCATCATGATCACTGCGAAGGCCTCCGATCGCGTTTCCATGCATGGATGGGGGGCAAGCTCGCGGGAGGTGTCTCAGATCTTGGGCACCATTGCAACGCTAACGGAAGAACCGCCAGCATTTCAACGCGGCACGTGCCGCGCCTATGCCCAGCAGTATGGCCACATCAATTGCAGTCGGCATCGCTGTGGTGGCCAATACGGACCTGTTGCGCATCAAAGTCTTTGTGTGTCTGTGCAGGGACTGCCGCGTGTGTACTCGAGCACGGGGGGTCATCCGCGGCGACCTGCCAACAGGTGAGAATACGACACACACATGCATCCATCCATCCATCCACCCACACAGACTGACAGACGGGCTGATAGATATATATGTGTGTGTGCCGTCAGCGTGAGCGTGAGCAGCGGCACAAGGAGAGCGTGGCCAGGCGGAAGCGCGAAAAAAGTGAGCAAGTGTTGCCAGCCGCAACACATCAGAGTCCACAATGACTGACACGTTCCTGTTGTGTCGGTCTTTATGTCTGTCTGTCTGATTGTCTGTGTCTGTGTGTGTCAGGTTGCTGTATCAGAGGACGCGGCGAGGCCAGCCTGTCACAGTGATGAAGGGACTGCTCACGGCCATGCTCAACAAAGTCAGCAAACACGACTGACTGAACGACTCTCATGAAGATCCATCACCTAAATCGTTGCTAGGCTGACTTGACCGACCATGGCATGCAGCACACATACGCATGGCTGCCGCATATATATGCGTGCGGGGGCCCGTTATATAAACCAGCTTTCGTGTGTGTGTGTCCAAAGATAGATAGATGCGGAAGAAGGGCAGAGGGAGACAGATGGAATGGCAGCTCTAGCTATCTGAGACATACAAAAGTCCCCACCACCACCACCGCGCGCAACCCGACTGACTGCCTGACTGCATTGCCAGACGAAACCACACGCGTGCATGAATCGATTCATGACTTGACAGACAGACAGACAGACAGACAGTGACACAGACATCGAGAGGAGACAGACTGCGAGATGAGAGCAGCATAGAACACCGACGACACATACCCACTCTGACTCGTCCCATCTATCACATGCATGTCTGCATGCATGCATCCGTTGTCCCGTTGCCATCCATGTCTGCACGCCGTCTCCCTTCTCATGCTCTGATGGTCTCTCTCTCCCTCCGCCACACGCGCTGCGACGCTCTCAACCTCTCCAACACACTGAGAGCTCAGCGGTCGGTGTGTGCGTGTAAGGGAGCCCATCATGGCAAGCACCAGACGGCAGCCCAGCGACCATTGTCTGAAAAGAGGCGAGAATGCACGCAGCTCTAGATCTCTGGGGATGATGGGGTGTGTAAGTGTCTGCCCGTGTTGTCCCGCGCCACCCGCCCGAACACACACCGCCAGCTAGGCAAGCGAAACGAGGTCAAACAGCTTGTGCACTCGCACCGCAAGTTTTCAACATGATCAACAAGACTCTCCTTACCGACAGACACATCAAACTTTCTTTTGGGCTCTCTTGTCTTTGTTTAGCCTCGGCTCGTCTGCCAGGCAAGACGACACGCAGTGAGCCTGCAATGGGGCACCCGCTGGCTCACGGCGTATCGACACAACCAGACAGTAGGCCAGGCTCTCAATCGCCGATCAGTCAGTCAGTCAGTCAGGAGAAGGGCATGAAATGCCACATGCATGCATGCAGGACAGACAGAACCGTTTGGTTGGTCCGTTGGCGGCGGCAATAATCATCCTTATAAAACCATACCATACACACGTGCTACGCCCTCACACACAGCAAGCACACACACACACACACACACATACACACAGAGAGAGAGAGAGATGCATCAAAAAATGTTGTGCATCCGTCGACCAAAAATGTCGTGGTGGCGAGAACGAAAATGGACCTGTCGGTCGATCGACCGACGCGTGCATATGCGATAGCATCACCAGTCAGTCAGGTCAGGTTCTCCGCCTGATGGGCTTCACTCTCAGGCCCCTCGGCTTGTAACTGACGACGCCACACGTGCGTCCCACACAGCCAGCCAGCATCCCTGTGTGTGTTGGTTGCTCTGTCTGTCTGTCTGTCTGTCTGTCGGTGGGCGTTGCTTACGTGATGGCGAAGTACGGCTCTGGCTCTGCGGTGACATCGAACTCATACCGACGGAGCAGCCCAGCAAGGGTCAGACGAATCTGTGGCAGTCACGCACAGACACACACACGCGCGCACCGCCCCAGGGGCATGCAGGACGATCGGCCAAAGCTTCGAGTGTGTTTGTGCGTGCGGCCTCACTGCACTGCCCCCACCCACCTCGATGGTGGCCAAGTTCTGCCCAATGCAGGCTCTCGGGCCGATGCCGAACGGCCGCAGCACATTGTTGTAGACCTTGAGCTGCTCCTCGCTGCTCTCCAGCCACCGCTCGGGACGAAAGGCCTTACCGTCACCCCAACTGTGAGTTCATCACCCACCCACCCACCACAAGGGGGGATACCACAAAACAGCACACACACACGCAACAACACGTTGCACGTGTGTGTGCGTCTCGTCTTGTCTTTGGGGTGTCGGTATGTGTGTGGGTGTGTATGTGTATCTGTGGTACATGCATACATACACACGTACATGTCGGCGGCGGTGAATGCCGGGAGGAAGGGGAAGGCGATGTCGTATCCGGCGGGGATGTAGTAGTCGACCCCCTTCGATGTCAACTTGACGCTTCGGTCGAGGGTGCGGAATTGACCGTTGGACGCCACCGTCGTGCTGGCAGGGGGGCAGGGAGAGAGAAGGGGACACGGACGCAAACACACACACACACACACGTGCATGTATATGTATATATATATATATATGTGAGTGTGTGTATATATATATATGTATACATATACATGCACGTGTGTGTGTGTGTGTGTGTGTTCGCATACATACACATACATTCTCATGAGCTCTTTGACGCAGGCATTGAAGTACTTGAGGTCTGACAGCTCCTCATACGTAGGGAATGGGCCCACGAAACTGGCGCCATCCAACTCCTGCACACACACACACATATACACAGAGAGAGAGAAAGGCGGAAGGGACGCCCATCTAGAGGCGCTTAAGATCTGTCGCTGCGTCTGTCCTCATGTGTGAGTGTCATGTGTCGTGTGTCGGACCTCTTGGAGCTTCTTGAGCACACGGGGATTGCTGCCGAGGTGATAGATGCCCCACGCCAAAGTATAACCAGTAGTGTCATGCCTGTCAGACACAACACGGCCACTCTGTATGGCGACCGGTACTTAGTTCGTGCGGGCCGTCGCCTCGCCGTCCGACATCTTACTTACCCGGCGTTGATCAGAGTGTAGATGTCGGAGAGGCGAGCAAACTCGGTCTCATAGGGAGCGTTGTGGATGTAGGACATGATCGACGTCGGCTGCCACCAGGCTTTTTCGTTCATTCATTCAAGCGTGTGTTGGCGCCGTGTTGTGTTGTGTTGTGTGTGTATCTCCCTCTCTTTTTTGCGTACGTCTCTTTGTTCGGCGGGCGTGTTGAGGTAATGTTGGTAGATGCGCTGGACGATCTCGCGGTAGGTCTGCTGTGCGTCGTTGAACTTGCGCATTCCATCGTTCCACGGCATGTAGGGCCTGCACGCTCAGACCACAAACACACACACACGATATCCGAGCGACGAGGGAGCGTGTGTGTGTGCGCGTGTCAATCAACGCATGTGCGACTGCCAAGCATAGCATACCTGAAAGGGTTCAGGACCTGTTGGGCGAACTCCTTGAATATGGTGTCGACGCTCTCGAGAATGGCCAGCGCCTCGCCATTGCGCTCCTCGTCGAAGGCGTGGAACGGATACCTTCCGGCAAGAATATGTCAAAACAACGATCACAAAAAACACGTTCAATACTAGATGCACATGGCTAAGACACGCACGCACGCACGCACACAAACAAACGCACCCAAGTGCGATTTCGCCTATGACGTCGATCGTAACCGGACGGCCCACTGGTCCATGGGCACCGACACGCCCTTCTCGGCCGCACTGTCCAGCGCGTCGCAGAAGCCGCCCAGCACACGATGGTACGCGGGGACCTTGCTGGCAAGCACCTTGGTGCTGCGCACACACACACACATACCACACACGCACACGCGACACATACATAGCCAGATGAAGACAAAAAAATGCATGTGTGTGTTGACGTAGGGGTGTGTGTGTGGGTGTGGGTGGGTGGGTGGGTGTTAGTGATCACTCACGCGAATGCGGGGGCTAGTGCCTTACGAATGGGGTGCCAGCCCTCGCCTGTGGTCTTGCGCGAGAAGATGGAGACGTCCCTCGGTGTGAACGGGCCACGGCGGCGGAGGTCGAAGCTCTTGAAGAGCGAGGTCTTCTCGAGACCATCTGATGCACCACAGTAACACACACACACACACACACACACAGATGCATGAGTGCATCCAGTGTGCAAATGTGATTTGGGGAGGACATCACACACACACACACACACCTGCCCCGAGCAGCTCTGGGAAGCAGCTCCAGTCCGTGCAGACGTAGACACGCTTGCCCAGCGGCAGCTGATAACAAAACACCTCGCTCTTCAACTCATCGCGCCACTGCTCGTATCTGACCACACACATATCACACGCAAACACACAATTGAGCCAGGCCGCTGTGTGTTGTCTCTCAATCGAGCGGGCCGGCTCACAGGTGCGGCACTTTGGGGTCTGCGAAAAGTGCGAGAGACTCGGTGACGGACATCGGCACACGGGGCGGGTCGCGCAGCGCCTTCCTCTCCTCGGCGGTGATCTCATGCACGGGTCTGGTCCCCTGCTTAGCGGCGGTGGCGGCATCTTTGGTTGTGTTGCTGTTTGTGGCGGCCTGGGCCCTCTTGCGGTGCAGCCGTATGAGCTCCTCGAGGCCGACGAGGCACACCACGGCCGCCGAGATGCCGGCAAGTGGCAGCAGAGAGGAGGAGGGAGAGGGGTCAGGCGGCTGTGGCTGGCATGACGATTGATTGAACACTCTCCGTCGGCTGGAATGACCAGATCTGCCAACTGAAAGGCCAATAAGAGGGGCTGACAGATCTTCCGCGGACAGATCTTTCGCAGCTTGGCTGTCAAACAGCTCGCAATCCGGGGGTCACGAAGGTCCGATCGCCAAACCCTAGTGGGGCCAGGCCCCACCTCTTTCTCTGGCACGTCCATCTGGTGCATCGCAGCCCACCCAAGCACAGTCTTAGGTCTACTCTGTTGGTATTCGTTGCCAGTTGTTGAATCAGATGGAAGCGGCGGGGGTGGCGGGATCTGAGTCTGCCCCGCCCGGAGTGTTGAACAGGTCCGAGGGCGTGAATGCACCACCACGGAGGGGCTCGGCATCGGCGAGAGGCTCGGTGGTTTCGATATCGATCAAGAGCCCTGAAGAGGAGGGCGGCGACGACGAGAGGGGACAGCTGGAGAAGGGTCGGTTGTCCCATCACACAAACGATTCAAATTCACATGTGTGTGCTTGTGTGTGCGCCAGGGCCCTCACAGACCACCGCATTCAGTCGCACGTCGGTGGGAGCGGCCAATCTGCATTGGTACTGACAGATCATATACACACACATCTCACATACCACCAGAAACACACACACATACGGTGGATGGTCGGTCCATGCAGGAACGACATCGATTGTCGGCCGTCGTGGAGGTCCATGCCGTGTTTGAAGGTGCACTTCCAGGACGCCTTGCTCGAGAGACAATTCACTAAAAAGAGTGCTTCCAAGACATGAATCGCTTCCTGTGGAGGTACCGCACAGGAGTCACAGAAATGCGCACTCATTGCCTGCGATTCTCTCTCTCTCTCTCTCTCTGTGTGTGTGTGTGTGTGTGTGTGGTGGGGCGCCCCGCGCCAGCCCCCTGATTGTGTTTGGCATCGGTCTCATATCACACAGCAGGCAAAATCTCGGGAGCCTCGAGGGAGGGATTCTTCGACCCTTCACGGATGATCGGCAACACGTACGCCTTCATCGACACGACCCCAGATATATAAATAATCACAGACACACACACACACGAATGAGTGAGTGGGTGGATGGCTGCGTGCAGGACGATTGTGGCGGTCCTTGGTGGCTATAGGCTGATCCGAAAGGTCTTTCCCATCAGATCTGCATCGGCCCGGGGCCACGACCTCGCCATCATGACGGCCATCCTCAGCTTGCTGGGGCTAGTCAACGCCTTCCATGGACGATACTCGCTTCGCGAAGGGGAGCTACTGGACCCCTTCCACTTGTGTGAGAAGCTCGGCAACTGTGGTCAAGATTTTTCCTGGATGCTAGGGTGCGGCCACTTCTCCTGAGCAGAAATGAGAAGAGAGGCGGTGTCGCCCACAATTGGTCGTACAGCTGCTGCACTGAATGGCTGAATGGCAGTGTGTCTGTCTGTGTGCTGTGTGTCTGTGTGTGTGCATATCTTAAGTGTGGTAGCCTTTTGGACGGTTGTGAAGGGCAACAGCTTCAACGCTGGCTGTGTGACGGTGTCCTTCTACATCAGCCTTATCGTCGCCGACCTCATCACGCCACACCAGCACGGCTTCTGGCACAGAGTCACCACTGCTGCGAGTAAGCACACACAACACAGGAGGCGCACAAAAGCTCGCCTCCGCTATGTGTGTATGTGTGACGGCGTGGGTGCGGTGCAGTGATGACGATGCTGCTGATATGGGCCAGCATAACGCTTGTCGGGGGGTTTCATTCACTTATTCACTCACGCCCAGTCAATAGATATTTCTTGCATGTGTGTGTGTCACCGCGTCAATAGGAGCGCAAGTCCAGGGAAGTCATCTGTGACAAGAGCCGCTTGCAGAAAATGACAGAGGAACGAGACAAGTAACTTATGTCATCACGGAGACACGGCCACGGGGGGGATGGGCTGTGCACTCACTCGTCAATCGGTCAGGCTGATGAAGGCGCAGCACGCCACCTTCGCCAAGATAACGCACGTGAGTGAGTTGACGCACAGACTGCTCTGCACTGCACTGCATTGTGTGCGCACATTGGGGTGTGGTGTGGTGTGGTGTGGTGGGTGCGTGTGCTATGAGCAGGACCTGCGGACACCTTTGAACGGTTCGTCAATGTCAGGCCGACAAAGGTAACTGTTCTGGTGGCCTTCTTGGTGGTCTCAGGCATCATCAACTCTGCGGACTTCCTGCGACACGACCTGGAAGAAGAAATCAAGCTAAAATCGGAACACCCAAGTATAGCACGCCATACCAGCTGCCTCACTCACTCACTCACTCACTCACCGTACACACCAATCCAATCTCCCTCTCTCTGTTTCTTTCTCTCGTTTGTTTTGTGGTGTGTGGATGACTGCCTGGCCTGGATGATGCAGTATTCGCCTACGTGGACATCATGTCGAGTGCCGGCGAGTACATGCTGCTCCTCACCAACAACCTCCTCGAGATCTCGAGGCTGACGGCCAAGCAGCAGCGGCACAACAGCGGCCTCAGGGAAAACACAGACCGGTTGGCGCTGCCCCCGTCTGCATCCTTCCAGGAGCGGTGCTGCGGACTCTGCCGCACTAGGAAGGCCGCCACTGGTGCGCCCGACCGCCGTCTCTCGGATGACGGCTCGTTGCGCGGAGTCAAGGGCCACCACGTGGCGGCCTTGACCGACATATTCGACCTTCACAATGACTGGTTGGATCTCCGCGCGGCGTTGCGCAAGGTCGGCGGGCGGGCGGGCGGGCGGATGCACACACTGAGACACACACATACATACACAAGGATGCACGAGGATGGTGTATTTCTTGTTGTGCCCTTGTGCGTCAAGGTCTTCCACCTGCACATACGTAGGTGGCGTGAGCAGAGAGAAAGCACATGCATGCATGTCAGGAAATAGCGCCCACCGGAGGGTCTGATGAGTGTGTGTGTTGTGGGTGGATGGATGGATGGGTGCAGCAACGACGCGGCTGAAGAAGATATCCTACCAGCTGCCGTCTCTGTCGCACCTGCCGCTGCTCATCTACGCAGACGGGGTGCGCATCCAGCAGGCGGCAAATAACCTCTTGTCCAACGCAGTCAAAATGACAGATAAAGGTCCGTGGCGAATCCAGGAGACAAAGGGAATGGATGGATGGATGTGTGCTTGTGTGTTTGTGTGTCTGTGTGTGTGGATGGTTGGATGACAGGTTCAGTGTGTGTGTCGGTCAGTGCCACAGCTGTCCCTGATCCCACGGTGGGTCGGTGAGACCGGCCAGCCAGCTTAGAGCCCATCCTGTATGTATGTATGTATGTGTGTATGTATGTATGCAGGAGGCCCAGCCGCCCCCGTTCGAGTACTGTAAGGACCCCACGTACGACATGGACTCCCTCAAAGTCTACGACATCGAAATACGAATCACCGACTCGGTATACATGTATACACACTACCTAGCCATCCGTCCATTGCGTCTATCCACAGACAAGCACACAACACAGGGAGGGACACCAGAAATGGATCGATGAGGCAGAGACCTGCTGTGCTGTGCTGTCTCCTCCCCGGTGTGTGGTTTTGGTGGAATACGTGCAGGGTCGCGGAATACCGAAGGTATTTAGAAGGCACCTATGTCGTGACATATATGCGGGGGCACCTCTGTGCACGTCATCCATCCCCATACATACATGTGTGTATGTGTAGGAGAAGCTCTCGTCGCTGTTCAAGGAGTTCCGGCAGGTGAACGCCAAGGACGCCCTCATCGGGACTGGGCTGGGCCTCTCGAGTACGCTACACTACACAGGCAGATTGACACGTACATGGATAGATGGATGTGTGTGTGTGTGTGTGTGCTGTTGGTCCGTCAGTAGCCAAGATGGTCTGTCAAGCAATGGGGGGCGACTGCTGGCTAGAGGTGAGCCCCTACACACCCACACCCACACCCACAGTGCGATTGTGAGTGGGTGGACATGGCGCAATCGATTGGTGATGCATGCAGTCGGAGGGAGTCAACAAAGGCACGACGGCCATCCTGTCATTCAAGTGCTACGGCGTCTTCGAGGCCTCGTCAACCGCTGCGGCTAACAAGAATCGGGAGAGGTTCTCGCCCTACACGCAGAGGCGCAACCTCAAACACGACGCAAACCTGATCGACAAACTCATGGCCGACATACACAGGCTCAATATACATCTCATTCTCGCGGTCAGTCTCCCTCGCGCCAGCGGATTGTCCCTCCCGCTGTGCCCTTCTGTGTGTGTGTGTGTGTGTGTGTGGTGATAGGATGATGACTTCATCAATCGGCAGTGCGTGGCGTCGATTCTCAAAAAGATGGGGGTCGCGGAGACGTCCATGACGTGGGCACTGAACGGCGTGGAACTTGTCGACGCCGTCAAGGAGAGACTCCGCACCCACAACACGTACAAAGCTCTAGCTGGTCCACAAAGGGACACACACACACACACACACACACAGGGATAGACAGAGAGAGAGAGACAACCATCGATGAATGTCTGAAGGTGCTGCATTTGTGTGTGTCTTTTGTCAGCCCCGTGTTTGTGTTGACGGATCTCGAGATGCCCGAGCCGGATGGCGTGGCGTCCGCACGGTGCATCCGGGAGCACCTGGAGGAGAGGCAGCGGACAGTCGAGGGCCGGACACCCCCCTTCTTCATGTCTCTCTGCACCGCACAGAGCAAAGAGGTCCGTTGGCCACAGAGAGAGAGGGGGACGTGCAGTCTAGTCACTCAGTCAAGGTGGTGTGTCTCTGTATGTGCAGAATGTGATAGCGAATCACCCGGAAGCGCCCGGCTTGTTTGACACCGCATTTGTGGAGAAGCCGGTGTCGAGATGGGTGGGCGCGGAAAGTTCGCTGATGGTCTTCCTTTCTTCGTTCGTTGCTTGGCCGGTTGGTTGGCTGCTGTTGCGTGCAGGTGCTGAAGGAGCTGATGGAGCGGTTCGTGTCGCAGATCGACTTCATGGCCACCATGGTGGACCACCCCACTTAGCGATCGATGTGTGGCTGATGTGTCGTGTTGGGTTGTGCTGTGTGCATGCGGAAGTGAGACGGTAAGGCTTGGCGTTGGTTTGTGACATACACACATACATATCTCATCCAGCTGTTCGACGGTCCTCCAGCTGGCATTATGTCGCAATCCCATCCAACGATGGGCACACCACACAGGTGAACAGACAGGCACTCCCTTCATTCAGCCCGCCGCGTGCAGTGCAGTGGCCAACAAGCTACACACACACACACACATGCACACAAGTCCACACGCAGGCAGTGTGTGTGCGTGTTGGGTGATGGTTGGTCGCTTGAATGGGTAAATATAGTCCGACAGCTCTTTCAAATCATCGGTTTGTCCGCCGATCCATCCATCCATCGACCATCAGTCCACACTATGCCATCTCACGTGTGCAGACATTTATCCCTTTTCCACCGGCCAGCCGTGTATCAACACCCTCAACCCCCCCACACACACCCGTCTCGTTCTAATTAGGTAGCTACTTCGGCACACCGGCCATCCCCCTGTCAGTCAGTCTGTGTGTGCATGTGTGTGAGGTGTGTCCGTGATATGCCGGTCAGCCAGAACACACAGAGAGAGTGTCATCGGGGCGAGGCAGGCGTCACACGTACACCATAGCGGATGGATGGGTGTATCAGGCAGACACGGATCTTATCTACGTCCACCGGTGGGGAGAGAAGCCTGGCCCTTACTTATCTCTCTCTCTCTCTCTGTGTGTGTGTGTCTGTGTGGGTGTGTGGGTGCCTCCCTGCTGCTCTGTACAAGTGTGCGCTTTGTCGTCCAGAAAAGCAAAGGGGCCAAAACAGTCGCACAGGTGAGAAAAGGACACACAGAAACAGACGCTGTGTGCGTGTGTGTGGTAGAAATGGAAAAGTAAGGCGAAAAACGATGAGGTCATGGCTTAATCATCCGATCATCAATACAATACAATACAGCCCCCCTCCCCTTTCCTCCCATGAATGGAATGGATTGCACTGCTTGGAAATCCCCCTAGCTGCTTGCCCACGCTATCTTAAAATTCATCACTGCCGCGTGAGAGGATACCTCTCGATGCACTTCCAGCCCTGAATGTCAGCGCCCGTCTCATAGAGAGCTATCGCGGCAACGCCGAACTTACTTCCCCGCACCTCCTCACTGAGGCTGGCGCTCAGCTTGGCCTTTTTGTCGTTCGAGAGGTTGCCATAGACGAGCGACACATGGGGCATGAACCCACTATTCGGCCCTCGGAACTCCTGGCCCTCGTCAACGTACAAGAGCTGCATCAAGCCATCCATCATTGGACGGAAATATATAGTTAACAAACAGGCAGATGCGCCTCACGTAGTACGTACCTTCTTGGCGTTGTCGTGCAAGTCGTCGAGCTCTGGGGTCTTGTTGATTAGAGCATAGACGCACTGCCAGAACACGTCACCGTAATCGACATCGGTGACGGTGAGCGTCAGGGGCCCCGATATTGAGGCCGCCAGCTGAGTGCACTTGTCCTGCATGGCCTCCAACGAAAGATGCGTGATGTGGCCGATCTGAATGAATGACACACAGGGAGGAGAGGAAGTAATCGATCACTGAAGGCAGTCACATAGATGTACACACGCATGACCGACCAGTGTGACGTGTGGTAGGAACGCAGGTGTGCCCAATTCGCTTGCGTGCCGGTTAATGATATCACCAAAAGGCTTCTGGGGCGCCTACAATCAACCCATCAACACATGTATGTGGCGGTTGGTATAATTAATCAATCTGATTCAGTGCATGCAATGCAATGCCATCGCACTGCACCGCATATATAGTATAGACAATGAATGCTCGCTCGCCTTACCTCAAGAAAGAGGCTGAACACCTTCTTCTCGGCTGCGGGCGGAAATAAAGATAACAAATGAGCTACAGCCAGCCTGACACTGTGTGTGAAGTCTCTGTACGGGATTGCGTCTTCATCCTTGATAGCACGGTCTTGGTTGTCTTGTCGATGATGGCCATGCCCTCGGCCCTCAGCGCCTTGGCAGCGAGTCGTAAGGTGTTGGCCGTGGCGTCGAGCTTCTTGGCCGACTGGAGGATGGCCTTGCCGGTCTGAATCTGCTGCTGCAGCATCGACAACTCAACGCCTGCACACACAAACACACACACACACACGGCTGCATCAGATAGATCTGTTTCCATGTGGGGATGCATAGCCGCACGGCGCTTATTCTCGAGGGAGTGGGTCTCCTGAGTGCGGCCGACAAATGACGAAGCTGCAGCCAGCAACAGGTAGGACAGCCACATCACATACTTATATGGGCAGATCTGCCACCGGGTTCGGTGCGGGTGTGTCCCCTGGGGCTTACGTCGGTCATAGTTGCGCTGAGCCGCCAGCAGCGGCTGCACAATGGCCGCCAGGCCGACCACCACGACGATACCGAAGCCGAAACGCATCATGGCGGCTCGACTAAAAGCTCCACAGACGGACGGACGGACGGACGGAATGAATGAACCAACGAAGATGCGTGACAGTTTAAGGGCCGCGTGGCCTGTGTAAACGCCCCCCTTCCCGATGCGTTGTGGCGCGCGGGAGTGTGCAAGACAGGTGCTGAGCCCGGGGCGGAGGCTCCCGCTCAAGAAACAGAGGCCCCCGCCGGTCGGTTGATGCAGAGGCCAGTGGCGCGATGCGTATAAGGACCTGCTGAAGGCTAGAGTGAGAGGGCCGGCCAGACGAGGAGCGATCGAGGCGCAAGCTTGGGTCGGTGAAGGTCAGGTGAAGGTGCATGTTGGAGCTGTCTGTGCAGTACTGTATGTTGGCATTATGCCGTGATCGCGTCCATTGATGTGCACACCGCACACAGACACAGACACAGACACAGACAGGCCGGCAGCCAGTCCATTTGTGAGCCGCTCCCTTACAGTCCAGCTGGCCAGCAAGCTATCCACACACTCATGCACACACATATACACATACACACCCACCCATGTGATTGATGTGCACACAACACAGAACACACAAACGAAGTCAGCAAGGAATTGTATTCCATCCATCCATCCATCAGCAGGTCGGCTGGCTGGCTCGTTAGTCGGTCCTGAGCTTGGTGCCGCTGTCACTCTGCAGCGCCTTGCTGTGCGCGGCTTGTCCCTGCTGAGCCAGCATCGGACACAGCTTCTTGTGGCGAGACCAATCCAACACCTGCACACAACCACACACACAGCCACCCACATGGACACGTGTACACGTGCGTAGGTAAGTGTGCGTGTGTGTTCGGGTGAGGGGAGACAGGCACACCTGGCATTCGCGAGAGCAGTAGAACTCCCTGCGGCACTTGGAGCAACGCTTCTCGGCCTGCACACACACACACACACGAAGGGATCGATGCACACACACGTGTTTGTGTGTGTGTGTGTGGGTACCTACCGGTTTGCCGCACTGCGGGCATGTTGGGTTGGTCTCCTCTATCGTGTCCATGTTGTCACACAACACACGCATCAAACTGAAAGTCAAGACAAGACGAGTCAACAAAGACACAGCACAGGCAGAGAAACTCGTCGCTAATGGGCTCTCTCTGTCTGTATGTCTGTCTGTGTGTCTGTGTGTCTCTGCTCGTATGGTGGGTGGGGAGTGTGTGTGACCTTCTGGTCTCCTCGGAAGTGTCTCTCTTCAGGAACACGTCGGCAAGCTGCCTGAAGCCACGGAGTGTCTGTGTTCTGTCTGTGTGTGGGCGTGGTGTGCGTATCGGACAGATAGGTGGGATGCGCACCCACCTCTTTGCAATTTCCTCCCACCGCCCTCTGTACTTGGCCAGCAACCCCTCACGAATGGCAGCCACCTACACACACACTCACACAATTGCTGTCCATATCCACTCGTGTCTTGCATGTCATGTGTGTGATAGGCTGCCTCCCTCCCTGGGTACCAGTTCGACAATGAATGGTGATGTGGACGGCGCGGCGGGGAGGTTCCCCTGGATAGACATCTCCTGCACGACACCGACACCAACCAACACACACACACACATGTACACACATTGGATCGGATCGGATCGGATCGCGTCCCTTCCTCCTTCTCTCCCTCTCACTCACTGACTCAGTCACGCACCTCGAGAACTCTTCTGAGGTCGAGGAGTGGGGGGATCTGGTCGCACACCACCTCGCCCAGGTGCCGACGCATCTGCATCCATCCGTACACACATACATACATACACACATATCATGTGTACGTGGGTGGTGTGAGTGAATGTGTGGATGCATCCATCTGAGTATCTCTCTATGTGGTTGGTTACCTTGAGCAAGTTCTGCTTGCGGAAGTTTGTTATCTCATAGCTGGACAGACACAGACAGACAAAGGAAGCTTGAAGGATGGATGGACACATTCCGCCGCTCCCTCCCTCCCTCCCTCCCTCATTTACTTGGCCATGCAGTCACGGTCCATCACAAGATTGTAGATCGACAGCAACACCTACACGCGAAGCACGAAACACCATCCATCCATCCATCCATGAGACGATCCATCCATATGGATGCATGGATCGTGTGTCTGCTTTACCTGTCCCTGCACTCTGGGCATCGTCGAGTCGCCATCAGCCACTGGCTGCCACACACTACACAGAGAGGTGCACACACACACGAGGAACCCACACAGCACATGAACAGGCGGATGGATGAATAGCGTGCCCAGCACCGTAGTGCGGTGCACCGCACCTGTTTTCGTATTTCTCGACCCGGCCTCTGCTGTTTTCTCTCAGCCACGGCTGGGCGTCCATCAGCGGCACCAAGGACAGCAGCCAATCTACACATCAATCAGAGACACAGGGACACAAAGACACAAAGACAGACACAGAAATAGAAAGTGGTCGCATCAGGTCGGCGCGAATGAATGGGTCCCTCCCTCCCTCCCTCCCATCTCAACTCATCTCATCTCTGTCAGCTCACTCACCTTGTTGCTCGACGATTCTCTTGACGACCGGTTTGGGGAGCTCCTGGCTGTACTCTGTGACCGAGTGTGTGAGCGCTATCGCACCCATGCACACCTGGAAGGCGCTGTCGGCCTCCTGCCGACACAACACCTGCAGGCAGGGATATGCATCCACACATCCAGACAGACAGGCAGACAGACCAATCTCTCATCTCTGCGGGCCGACCTCTCTGTTCGTCGTGTCGCCATTGCCGCTGCTGGTGGTGCTGGCGGTTCTGGAGGTGCTGGTGCGAGTAGTGTTGTGTGTGAGTGCGACGGCTGCCTGCAGCCGGCGGTGCATGTAGTCGACGAGGTCGACGAGGGCGTCTGTGGCGGCCAGTGCGGTGACGGTCTTCTTGTGGAATACCATGCACTCCAGCAGGTTGACCAGAATGGACTCGTGCAGCAGCTGAAAAGAGGGGGAGGGAGGGAGGGACCTATGTGCCATTTGTGCCGTGCTGCGTACGGGGATGTAGTTTTTGATGGCTGGGAGGTCGACGAAGGAGTCTTGTTTGAGCAGGTGGGGCAGCACGCACTCACGCCAACACTCAATCACCACCAACTCATGAACCAACACCTCCAACTACACACACAACACACATCTATAGTCCGCCCCCCCTCCCTCCCTCCCTCCCTCTCTCTGCCTCTCTGCCCATGCGTGTCCAACCTTTTCGTGCGTGATGATAAGATCCACCACGTACTCGTCATTGGCGTGCTGGGCCTGCAAGTGCGCCAAAGTGTTCAGCCGCTGCACAGTCGTGTGCTGACCCAACCACCTGCACACGCACACAAATACACAAACAGACAAATCAGCACATTCATGACGCACACACACACCCTGCCGGTGGATGCATTTCGCTTCCACAACTCACTCACCTTGGCGTGCCGACATCCTCTATGCTGAAGGTCTTGAGGCCCTGGACGAGGTGCTCGGCCTCGAAAGGCGTCAGGTCGCTGCCGCCAGACACCGACGACGTCAACAGTGACTGCATCCTGTGTAGGGTGGGTCAAGTGTGTCATGCAGCTCAGACAGAGAGGAGACGGGCACGTCCGTCAGGAAGAGAGAGAGACGGTCTTCATCTCATCTGAAATGGACACAGACGCAAACGAAGCGCAAACGAGTCAGTCAGGAGGGCCTGGCTGCTGGGGGCTCTGCTTGCGTGCCTACATGCTTTGAGGAGATCTTGTCACCAAAGAAGGCTAAGCTCGCAGAGCGATCTCTCCGTGAAACGCTCCCCCCAAAAAGGAGACGCGCCAGCCACAGGTTGACCACGGTCCGCGCCGACACTGCTGCTGCTGGTCTGCAGACTCGACGCATCTGCCAGATCTCCACCCATCCACCTCGGGCCATTGTCTATCTGTCGACATCTGTCAAGGCAGCCAGGCAACAGTGCCGCCCAGCCATCCATCCATCCTTCTGCGTACAGCTATCGATCAGTGAGTGAGTGAGTGAGTCAGCGAGTGAGTCACGAAGGATGGCGATAGCAGAGGAGATGCACATCGACCGCATCCTCATTCTGGACTTCGGCAGCCAGTACAGCCACCTCATCGTCAGGAGGTGCCGCGAGATCGGCGTCTATGCCGAACTCATGAGATGCGACACTAACATCGACGACATACGCAACTTTAGCGCCAAAGGTGGGAGGGACATGGGAGGAGGGTCGGTTCGATGATCACGGCAAATGTGTGTCTGTGTGTCAGGTATCATTTTGTCTGGCGGGCCATACTCTGTGTATGAGGAGGAGGCGCCCCACTGCGTGCCGGCCTTCTGGCAGTACGTCGACCAGACACACATGCCGCTCCTCGGCATCTGCTATGGACTGCAGGTCAGTCGGTACCCCTAGGGGATCTTTCCATCCGTCCAGACGGACAGACAGCACGCCCTCACGCACTCCTAGGTGCACTCTCTGTGCGTGTGTGTGTTGTGTGTGTTGTGCAGGAGATGACGTATGCGTTGAAGGGCAAGGTGTCTGCGTCGGCCAAGCGCGAGTACGGCCATGCGGAGCTCATGATGAAGGAACTCAACGCCGAAGAGAGAAAGGTATGGTGGGCCAGCCACTCAGCACTGCGTCATTTCATTCATGCGTCGGTTCCATGGATCTCTCCCTCTGTCAGCTCGACAATCAGGCCAACCACTCCCCTGCAGTCAACGGCGTCCCGACTGCCCCGAGGGACAGCGAGCCAGACCCTAACCAGGTGCCACACACACGGAACCAGCCACCACACAATACTCGTTGCTTCTGGATGGATGGATGGATGGATGACGATTCATTCTGTCTGTCTGTCTGTCTGCCTGGTTGGTTGTGTGTGTGGTCGGATCACCCATCAGGTGCATGACAACCCGACGGCGGTGTCGCCCAACGTGCACCGGCTGTTCCAGGGGCTGGTGCACAACCCCACTCGCGTCTGGATGTCGCACGGAGACAAAGTCACACAACTTGCACCAGGTGAGGTGGGGTGGGTGGGGGGACACACACACACAGACATACGCACCACAACACATACGCACGCACACAAATGTGCACGTGACTGACAAGCACCAATGTGACGATCGGCAATTTGTGTTGTGTGTGGTGTTGTGTAGGTTTCCAGGCGATAGCAGTGACGCCCAGCAGTGAGTATGCCTGCGTGGCGCACCTCGAGAAACAAATGTTCGGACTGCAGTTCCACCCAGAGGTCAGTCAGTGCTGACACACAGATAGACACACAGACAGACAGACAGACCCACCGTATCTGTGTGTGTGTGCAGGTGACGCACACAGACGAGGGCACCCAGCTGATTCGCAACTTCATCCTCAAGATCTGCGGTGCGGTGCCGTCGTGGAATATGAAGAACTTCGCACACACGGAAATGGAGCGACTCAGACGACAGGCAAGACACCACGCCACATCACACGCCATGCATAGAACCACACACAGCCACGCACAGAGAGGCGGGGAGAGAGAGATAGGGTATTGTCTGCCTTTGTTGTGTGGTTGGCTGGTTGCAGATCGGCGAGCGTCACGTGTTGGGTGCGCTGAGCGGCGGGGTGGACTCTACTGTGGCGGCGGCCCTGCTGCACAAAGCCATCGGACACAAGTTCCATGGTACGTGTGTGTGTGGGTGCGTGGGTGGGTGCGTGTGTCTCAGAATGAGCTTTCGGTGTTTTGGTGTCTTTCTGTGTATTCTCGTGTGTGTGTTCTGTAGGCGTGTTGATTGACACTGGTTTGCTGAGAATGCACGAGGGGCCGGAGGTCATCCAGAGGCTCAAACAGTGAGGAGCAAACCAGACACGGCAGCCAGCCAGCCCAGCCCGTCTAGATGTGTGTATGTTATGTGTGTTCTGTAGGCACATCCCCGGCCTGCAGGTGGACTGCATCGACGCCACCCAGGAGTTCTTCGACGCACTCAAGGGTACGTACCTACGCACCCACCCACCCACGCACACAGGCAGGCAGGCAGGGAGGCATCGACCAGGCCCACAACACAGATGCACACCAACAGACAGACAAGCACAGAGAGAGAAGTGGAAACGTATCGCATGTATGTTTGTGTGTCTGTCTGTCTGTCTGTCTGTGTGTGTGTGCTGGCAGGTGTGACCGATCCCGAGAAGAAGCGCAAGATCATCGGGGGTCTGTTCATCGAGTGCTTCGAGAAGGCCACCAAGGAGCTACACCTTCCCGTAGAAGGCGGCTTCCTCCTGCAGGCACACCACACCACACCACACACACCTAGACCTCCCCCCCTCTCTCTCTCTCAACACACACGCGCCCATATGCTGATGCGCCTCTCTCTGCCTCTCTGTGTGTCTGTCTGTCTCTCTCTGTGTGTGTGTGTGTGCGCAGGGCACACTGTATCCTGATGTGATTGAGTCGATATCGTTCAAGGGCCCCTCGGCGACCATCAAGACGCACCACAACGTGGGGGGCCTCCCGGCCAAGATGAAGCTGCAGGTGCTCGAGCCACTCAGGGAGCTCTTCAAAGGTAGGTACCCTCGCTGACACGATCGTAGCCTCTACTGCCTGTTCCTGTGCCTGTGCGTGTATGGATTCCTTCCCCGTGTGTTGTGTGGCGGTGTGCAGACGAGGTGCGCGCATTGGGGATGGAGCTGGGCATTGACCGCTCGTCTGTCTGGCGGCACCCCTTCCCCGGTGAGCCACCTGAGCGGAGCGTGCCTCGATCCATCCACTCATGCTCTATGATATGATGTTGTTGTATGTTTGTGTGTGTGTCAGGTCCTGGGCTGGCCATCCGGATCCTCGGCGAGATCACCCGAGAGCGGGCTGACATCCTGCGACAGGGTTCGTGTGCACCCAATGCGCACACTCTCACAGACAGATACTCACTCTCACAGCAACGATTGTCTGTCTGTCTGTCTCGTCTGAGTGCAGCGGATGACATATTCCTGGATGAGATCCGCAAGAGCGGCGACTATGACAAGATCGGTCAGGCCTTTGTGGTGCTCCTCCCAGACGTCAAGTCAGTCGGCGTCATGGGCGACTCAAGAACATACGAAATGGTACGGTACCATCTCAGACATACACACACTCACACAGACGGCCGCAAAGGGGGAAGTGGATGTGCCGTGCTGCGTGTGTCAGGCGTGTTGCATCCGTGCGGTGGCGACGAGCGATTTCATGACGGCTGACTGGTACCACATGCCCTACGATGTCCTGGTCAGCCACACACACACACATACAGAGAGAGAGAGAGATCCATATGTCTTGTGTGTGTGTGTGTTTGGATCAGGCGCGTTGCTCGAGCCGCATCATCAACGAGGTGACAGGCATCAACAGGGTCTGCTACGACATCTCATCCAAACCACCAGCCACCATCGAATGGGAATAACTCAACAAACACCTCACACACTTAGTCACTTACACAGACAGGCATACAGGCCATCTCCATCTCTCTCTCTCTCTCTCTCTCCATCCATGTCGCTCTCGCTCTGTCTGCGTACGCCCCGCCCATACATATGCGCACGACCGACACGCCACAGCTCTTTTTTCCTCAGCTTGCTGGCTGCACCACACCCACTTGGCTGGCTGAGCTGATGTGGTGTGGCGGTTGGTGTCTTCTCCCTCCACCCCTCAGCCGGTGCTGGTTGGTCATTTCCGTGGTTTTTCGTACCCTCCTGGATGAATGGATGGATGGATGACTGTGAAGGCGTGAGTGTGTCGCATCGTTCAGGAAGGAGCGATCTCTGTGTGCGTGTGTGTGTGTGTGTGTGGCTGCTGTGTCTCGTGCGAGTGAGACGAGCGAGCTTCTTGACGTGGTGTCATTTGCAGCTGTCATGACACACACAGTCCAGGGACAGCCGAACCAACCCTGCCTCTGACTGACGGTGGCCATGACATTACCTGTGTGTGTGCACGTGGTCTTTCCGTCCAGAAAGCTCTACAAGTGCCCCGGATCTATCTCTTATACACCCACCCACTCAACTCACTCACACACACGCACGCCACGCGTCGCGTACCCATAAACTGCTCATGTCCATCCATCCATCCATCCATTCGTCCCGCACAGCAAAAAACAGAAGGCACAGAGAGCCTGCCTTCCCATCCAGGTCTCTCTTGTGTGTATGGTCTCGCTGACTCTCGCATGGCAAACAAAACCAGCACCAATCGCAGCTCTCAGCTCACGCCCCCCGCTCTCCTGCCTTAGTATATTATATACACAGCAATGGTACACATGTTGGTGGTGTGCACCACTCAGCTCGTGTGCGGGGGGTACAGGATTCCATCCATCCATCCATCCATCTCCATGTGCCCAGACACATGCCGATCATGAAGTCGATTGTGCCGGGTAGATATCAGCGTCTCGCGCAAGGATCTCTGTCGTCTCAAACGTCCTGCACACACACACAGAGGGTTTGAGCAGAGGCCAATCTTTCCGTTCCGTCCATCCATCCTTCCCCCTCAGCCCACTACCTGAGTGAAGGCCCATAAGTCCTGAATTTCCTGTCTGCCTGGTAGCGGCGCATGTCGGGTGTCCAGTCGAGTGATAGCGCCCCCGCCTCGCCCTCGCCGATCGACAGGGGGAAGGACAGCGTCAAGTGGCCGTTGAAGAACAGCTGTACCAAACAAACAACACACAGATCTCCGTTCAACGGACATTCTCTCTCTCTCTCTCTCTCATGTGTCTGTCTCATGTGTCTGTCTGTCTGTCTGCCTGTTTACCGACCTCAAAGTAGTTCTGGCCGATCCGCTCGGCTGGCTTGTCATAGAGACCGTGCCCCCATTCACCTGCACACACAACACCCATCCATCCATCCATCCATCCATATACGTGACCACAGTACAAAGATACAGCGCCTGCTGTTCGCGTGCGCATGAGTGATTGGTGGATTGGTGGATTGATGCCCACTGACTGACCGTAGAAGGCGTCTTCGTTGGCCAGAGGCGGCTCCCCGAGCCGCTCGCGGATGACCGCCAGCTGCCTCAAAGTCCACACTTTGCGTGGAGGTGTCCCTGTCTCTGTCTCTGCGTCTGTGTCAGGTGGTGTGCTCTCCCGTTGGAAGCCGAACACACCCCGCACCCTCCGGCCCTCTGACTTGATGCCGACCTGACGCGCACAACAGACAGACAGACAAGCAGACAGACACCCATATCAATCGCATGAATGAAATGCCATCGCCTCTCTCTCTCCCCTCGTTGCTTGGTTTACCTCCGTCCAGATGATGTCGTCTTGGCTGTTGATCTTGTCGTCGGCCGACGAGAGGATGGGTGCGAGGGGCACTGAGGCAGACTGCGGGGCGGGCACCCACGAGGGGGATGGGAACCCCGCCAGCGTGAACGCATTCCCAACTATCTGGACCGACCGACCGACACAAAGCAAAGGACACAGATGATGAAATACACCAGAGATGTACACCTGTGTGTGTGTGTGTGCATTTGACGCGCACACACACACACCTACCTGGTTGCCTTGTTTGGCCCGGAAGTCGTGTGGATAGTACACGACCTCCATGGGCAGGGGATAGCCCTGCCGGGCACTGCCGGCACCGCCACCGTCCTTGACGGGCACCTGGGACGACGTGATCCTCAGCAGTCGGTACCCCAGCTTCGGATCACTCTTGACAGCGATAGTCGTCTCTATCGACGCCGTCTCTGACACACAACACATACACACCCAGAGAGAGAGGGGGAGAGATGGATGGGTGGGTGCATGTGCTACATGCAGGTGAGCAAGTTGAAGAAAGCGGGCGGCCATGGTCACTCACTCACCGACCGTTTTTCAGTATGATGAATGGGGCGGGGAGGGGGGAAGAGGACGCTGCGGCGGTGGTGCCCTCTTCGCCTTGTTTCGCCTTGGCTATCTGGTAGATCTGGGCGACCCCATACCAGGTACCCACATGCTCCACCATCTTGTTGAACTTTATCACAGACAGACAGACAGACAGACAGAACAAAGCCGGCCGGCATGTGTCTGCATCTACTCGTCTGTCTATCTGTGCGCACCGAACCTGCCATGCGTCATTGTCGGCGAGTTCCCTCGCTCTCCGCCTCAGATACTCATCATCATCCAGCCCGTCGTACTCATCGCCATACTGCTGCAGCTGCTGCAGCTTGCCTCCTTCCCGTCTCTCTGGCCGCCTCCAGGGAAAAGCTGACCGCAGGAAGGTCCTTCTGCCGCCACACACGCTGGTTCTGCCGATGGTGCTGAGGAAGGCGCCGCTCTCGCACACCACTGCAATCAGCAGACATAGCAACACCGCCGCGCTGGACAGCATTGGGAGCCAGATCTCCTTAGCTAGTCTCGCAAACAGTGAGCTCGCAAAAGTGTGATGCTGCGACGTTGGGACGTGACGTGATGCTGCTGTGAATCCGCGACGCTGAATCCGCTGCTGCCGTGAATCCGCCGACATCATCCGTACAGTTCACATGAAACCGGATATGTTGCGACTTGATGAGTCTGTGGCCGAGTGGATCTTGCACCTGGATCAGCGCAAACACCAAGAGCAGCAGGGCACCACTGAGATGACGACGCATCTCGTTCAGCCGCATTGTGTGTGTGTATGTGTGTGTGTGTGTGTTTGTGTGTGTGTGCAGTGCGTCTGTGTGGTCGGCGTGGCGAAGAAGCACGAGGACGAAGGCAGACGCACTGACTTGATCGGCGCATTCGCGTGAAAGATCAGCACTTGCGGTAAGTATCATTCTGGATGTCGGGTGTGTGTGTGTGTGTTGTGACTGCGTGTGCCACACAAGTCCGATTGCTGCCATCATGCTACATGTACCCGTGCTTTGCTTTAGAGCCTGCCTGGTGGGCTCTCTCTCCCTCTCTTTTCTGCAGGAGAGGGTTATGGATGTACTTTTCCGCTACCGCAGCCAGAGGGAACTGTGGTGGTTTGATGTGCGCGGAGTGACGGTTGAGATACCGATCACGGTGGGTGGTCTCCGCGGGACCGTCTTCGAGCAGCTGAGAGCAAGAGGGTTTCCTCTGTGAGCATACACACATACATCCACGTGTTACAGTACATACTTGTATGTGTCTGTCTGGGTCGCTCTCTCTCCTCAGCCATTGTGGCTCCAACGAGCTGACTTTCCCCGAGGATGCGGACCTCAACGATGCCGATGACACGGCCATCGTCGACTTCATACTCCAGGAGTATCTGTCGCCGGATGACGGTGCGGTTCTCGTCGTGGAGGCACCCGACGGCCCACGCATCACGCGATACTTCAAGCTCGTTTGGGACACGACGACAAACATTGGGTTGGAAGACCACCAGAAGAACATCAACGCGCCGACAGGGGGTATATTCACACTGAAGTTCCGCGACGGCGCCAATGGAAGCCAGCTATTGTACGCCATCATGGACATGAGAAAAGAGGAACTCAGGTAATTAATTAGTCATGAGCACATTTATATCACTAGTTGGTCGTGTGGATGTCCACACTATGGTGGATGGAGTGTCGATGTGTGTGTGATGTGTGCAGGCACACCAACGAGGCCCTCGTGGGGTACCGTGACTTCATAGTAGGCTTTGGCTTACCCACCACTGCTGACACGTTCGGAGAGCTTGGGAGAGACCGGGACCATCCAATTATCGTCACCGCCCCGCCTCCCCCGATGCCGGCTCCCCCGAGCCCTTGTAACGAACACACACGCACACACACACACACACACATCCTCTCAATGCCACTGCTTGCGCGTCTCTTTGTGTGTTCTGCCTGTACGTTGTGCCTGCAGCGTTGTGGCAGCGCTGCGAAGACTGCATGCGGTAATCGTACAAGGGGACACATCGAGTCCATCTCACCTGTCATTGACGCATCTTCTCGTGTCTGCAGGTCAACATTCTCGAGTATCTTCGGCTTCCAACAAAGGAGTTCTTCGTCGGAGGAGTCGGCTACCTCTGAGCCGCTGATTAATCAGCCGGCGAATGATGTGAAGGCATTGCTGATGAATCGGTGGTCCATCGATAGTCGGTGGATCCGTAGGTGGTTCACAGGGCATAGGGGGATGACGTGAGGGAGGGGGTTCTCACTCACACACAATGTGGACGAATCAAGTACATGGGTCCGCGCCTGCGTGCCTTCTCGATCACCGGCTCCGCGTGTGTGTTATTTATGGGGCCACGACATTGGATGATTGTTTGTCAATCGGTGTCACCCATGTAACTCATGCACCACCCACCCACCCACCCACCCCCTCACACACAGACAGACAGACAGACAGACGTGTATGTCATTGAATGTCTCAGCCAGCCAGCTAGCCAAACCGCTCCAAGCCACATAGACACTGGTGACACAGACAGACAGACAGACGAGCGACAGGAGAGCTGCGCATCGACCGGGCCCACCAGCACCACACACACAAAAGCGCACACACAGCATCCAGTGCACTCACCCGCCAAACGGCAAGCCGGGCAAGGAAGGACAGACAGACAGGAAGACAGGCAGGCAGGCAGGCAGGCGCTGCCAGGTAGGGAGGAGTAGAAAGAAAGAGAGTCGGGCAGCCCATCCATCCATCCATCCATCTCATGGTCCTAGGAAAGCCGCCCCATTCTCTCTCTCTCTCGTCTCTCTGTCCCTCCCTCCCTCCCTCCCTCTCTGTTCAAATCAGCCAGCCAGCCGCATGTCATGTTGACACCCACTAGTCGCCCAGCCCCACACACCCACACACAGGGGTGACTGATTGATCAGGCAGACAGTCAGGCAGGCAGGCAGGCAGGATCTCTGAGATCTGTCTGTCTGTTTTTGTGTGTGTCTGTGATGCCGTCCAGCCATAACAGAGGGAGTTTGTGTGATTAGGGGCGGGCGGGCAGGCCTTACACATGCACACACAGCACACCCAGGTACACACAACAGCAGCTTGGGCAACACAAGAGGAAGCGCTGGTGGATGTGTGTCTACGCCCATCGGTCGGCTGCCAAATGAAGAGACAGACAGACACACACACAGACACACAGACACACAGGATGAACCACTTTGTGTGTATCTTGTTGCACTTGTCTCTCTCTTTCCCCCAATCTCTCTTTCTCTCTCTCTTTCTCTCTCTCTCTCTCTCTGTGTGCGTGCGTGTGTGTTTGTGTGTGTGTGTTCGGCTGGTGGACATTTGTCTATATGCACCCGGCTATTTCAACGAGGCGTCGAGGCCGAGACAGTGGCGGGCCGTCCGGTGGCAGTCACACCGCCACCACCAAAGACATTCATCGAATTCGTCAAGTCAAGAATGGCCAGGCAGCGAGGGACACCCTCCTCTACGTCCCTTGTTCTGTCTGGCTTGTGTGTAGGTTGAGGACCAGGGCTCGCTCCTCAAGTTGACGGACCGCAAAGGAGATAAAGGTGGCCGCCTCGCAGTACGCTTCCTAATGGCCGCCAGGCCGACCACCAGGACGATACCGAAGCCGAAGGGCCGCGGCTTTTGGACCAGTGCGTGGCTTCTGGGTGCACGTTCAGGTCAGATGCCCACACAAACTCTCTCAACTCAAAGGGCTGTCAGATCAGTGTCATGTTTGCTTGTATGCGTGTCTGTCTGTCTGTCTGTGTCAACGGATGTGTGCACCGTGCCTGTCTGCACAATGCCATCATGTTTTTGTTGTTCGAGAGGTTTTTGGGCAACGTCTGAGTGTGCCTTCGATCTCGGCATCATGTCGGGTGTAGATAGATAGACATTCAGGTCTCCCTCCCTATGTGTGTAGTACCGAGGAGTTGTATGTGTTGTGTTTCTGCCTGTAGCGTGCATTGCAAATGAGTGCACAGCGAGAGCTCTTTGAGGGAAGATGCATGTCCATCCGTCCGTGTTTTTGTTCTTTTGGTGTCAGTCAGCCAGTCATCAGTCATTGTCCATCCACACCACACCGCACCCGGCCTGCCTGCCTGCCTTGATCCACTGACTGACTGACGTACATGACACACCCACCCACCCAGATGCGATCGATGCATGGAGTACGCAAAGAAATGAATGGGGCTGCCTGCCGGCTGCATTCCACGGTCTCTCTCATCCACGGTCTGCGGGTCTGCCCAGGAGTTTGTACGTCAAGGGCGGCGATTCCTTGGCACCCCAGAGGAGGATCTGACAGACAGACAGGGACCACACACAGCCCACGTGTGTGTATGTGACAGAAGCACGCGCACGTCTGTCTCTGTGTGTGGATGGAATAGTGTTGACATACGAAGTGCTGCTTTTCGAAGCACAGAGGCTCGCCCTCCTTGTCCTTGGCCATGGTCGAGGCTGCACACAGTATGCACCACACAGACGACAAACAGCAGCCAGCACGGTTTACCGTGCCGTATCGATGCGCAGAACCATGTATGTATACACAATATGTAATAGCATATGCACGCACGTTCGCAGGCCTCTGTCGCGGATGGGCTGGTAGTGGCTGATCGGCAGTTCCCTATGCCATAAGCCGAGGGGCCGTGTTTTGCATCCACGAATCCGAATTCGAGAACTAAGGCAGGCAGGAAATGAGTACAATCAATCAATCAATCCCTATGGGCGTGCGCGTGCGCATACCGCATGTGTGTTTGTCTGGACACCCCTCGACGTCTCCGTACTGTTTCGTGACGTCGACATCCCACTCTCTGGTGGTTTTGTCTGTCGTTTTGGGCTGGCATCACAAGTGCATACGTTATCCATCAATTGCATGCTGCATGTCTCTCACTTACCGAGCCCAGTATCCAGCGCATCACGCAAGGCGTGGGTTTTCCAGCACCTTGGGCGACAAGGGGTCTGCCTCCGTGGGGATGGATGAAGCTGCCGCCGCCCACCGCACGCCCGGCGGCCAGACAGAAGAGGAGCGATGCCAGGAAAACACCGGCCATCTCTTTTGCTCTACTTTGGCTCGCGCAATTAACGCACGTCTCTCTTTCTGTCCAGTGCAGACCGCTTCCTGCTTCGCTCAGGCACGGGATATCGATTAGAAGAATCGGAATACGGAAGAATTGGGATGTCAGGACGAGACGCCAAGTGGGGGTCGGGTCGCCCCCTCATGCATGCTTGCATGCCAACTCATCTTTGCTTGCTTGCTTTTTGCTGTGGCTCGCCCAGTGGGCAAGAAGCGTCCGATCAGGGTTTGTTACTGGCCGTTTTTCTCTGTTCGCTTCCAAGCTATGTAGCTTGACACACTGAAGCAAGGCGAGTCAGTGAGGTTGGTTGGGAGAGATAATCATTCCCTTCCGTAGAAGCGCTCACCGCGCCCATTGGCTTTACTCACTGATGCGCGGACTCTGACTGCCTCGTGAATGATGGTTGGGAGCGTGCTTGAGATCGGAAGAGCCACCTCGAGATCTGCTGGAGCACACGCAAGGTGAAATCTCAAGGTAAAGCTTCCCAATGGCCCCCAGGCCCACCACCAGGACAATACCGAAGCCGAAACGCATCATGGCGACTCGACTAAAGCTCCGCAGACGGACGGACGGACGGACGTCAGGAAACCAACGAACGAGGCGTGACGCTTGTTAGAAAACTTGGGATTTCCCGCGAAAGTCGTCCTGGCCGCGTGGCTACGGCCTCCTCTGGTCTTGGCCGACTGGCTGCCTGTGTGCATACACCTCCGTGATCATGTGTGTGGAAAGAGCGCTTCACCTTTTGTCAATAATTGATTGATGCGTCCGTGCGTCCCTCTCTCTCTCACCATTATGGACGCACACGAATATGCACTCCGGCCGGTATAGAACGCGCCGCACGACTGTCCCTCTCTCTGATGTGACTGACGAATGTGCACCCACCTCCCTTGACGTACACAGACAGACAGGCCATCCATCCATCCATCCATCCAGTCTTCTCTGTGCTGTCCATACCGTCGGAAATGACAGAGAGCGGCAGACCACAACACGCCACACCACACAGACACAGACGGGGTGAACACATTTCAAAACCCATCATTCGGTCACGCAGGCAGGCAGACAGCCAGGCGGAAAGGAAAAAGCTGTTGCTAATTCCCACGCACGAGCCAAGAGGCAGCAGCGAACATGCCTTTTGATCTCTCTCCCTGCCTCTCTTCGTAGTCGCTGTGGCATGGGGAGGGGCAGACAGACAGACAGACCCGGAGAGAGAGAGTTTGGCACGCCACACAATACATGTACACCTCTTTTCAAAATCAATCAGAGAATGCCGATGAGTGTGTGCGTCTTGTGTCACGCTAGCCATGCCGACGCACGCCATCAATTAGCTATAAGGACGGTAAAACGAACACACACACACACACAGAGAGAGAGAGAGAGAGATCCATATGTCTTGTGTGTGTCTGTTTGGCTGTGTGTGTGTGTGTGTCTGGATCAGGCGCGTTGCTCGAGAGCAAGGAACAAAGGAGAGACCACACACTCACACCCAGACAGGAAGGCAGGCAGACAGACAGTCAGGCAACACGTGGATGCACTCACCCCCGAAGAAAATGCAGCCACGTTCCTCCCCTCTCTCTTTTGCATACAAGTCACCCACATGGGTATGTAGCCATCTCCCTTACACCCCCCCATGCAGGCAGACAGCCAGGCAGCGATAGAATGGTATATGCTCAGCATGTGTGTGTGGGTGTTTGGCGCAGCGCCACGTGCTCACTACTTCTTCCAAAATGACTTCTTCTGCTTCTCTCGCACGCAGAACTTGTGCGGCCATCCAAAGACATCGTCTTGTTCAATTCGCGTGCACACCTTCTGTGCGTCCTGGTCAGAGAGGCAGATGCCCCTGACGGCCGACTCAGCGTAGCTAGTGCGGCGTATGTCTATCACACAGACGGGCTCCTTGCCGCCGCATTCTGGCCAATGGACGACGAGCAGCCCGTCTTCATTCTTACCCACCGAGCACGGGTCCTCTTTGATGGTCGCAACTGCAGACAGACAGCGTACCCCCGGCTACCCCTGTAAAGGTACGTACGGTGTGTGCGTGCCTTTCTGCGCGCTGCCGGCTATCGCGGCGATCTGCCCCAGCGCATTGGTGATGGCTTCCATGGCCGTGGCAGTCAGTTGCTGGGCGGTCGTGTGCATGTGATGAGCGGCCGTGAGGGTGCTCTTGGCGTGGTCGAGCTGCAGCTGCACCGATGACATCTGCTGGGCCTCCAACGCCACGGACATCTCACCGCCTGCAGCCACCCATCGAACACATCAACCAACATCAGTGAACACAGACAGATCCGACGAATGAGTCCACATATCGGACCCGGCCACCTACCGAGCTCTGCAGCCAGCCATAGATGGATCAGCCATCCAGCCATCCGACGGACAAAAGAAAAGCAGAAAGAAAGAGACAGCATGGCAGATCTGCCACCGTTCGATGGTCGGTTCGGTGTGGGTGTGCCCCCCTGTGGCTTACGTCGGGCATAGTTGCGCTGAGCCGCCAGCAACGGCTGCACAATGGCCGCCAGGCCCACCACCACGACCATACCGAAGCCAAAACGCATTATGGCGGCTTGGCTAAAGCTCCGCAGACGGACGGACGGACGGACGTCGGAATGAACCAACAAACGATGCGTGACGCTCGTGAGAAAACTTCAGATCTCCGGGGGATTTCCGGCGAAAGTCCGCGGGGAGTATCGTGTGGGCCGGGCCGGCCCCCGTCTCAACGTCTTACAGCCCACAGCTGCCTGCCACTGGGGGCTTTGCCACAAGGCCTTGTGACGCAACGCCTTGCACCAGGCCAGGGACTCCGAGCGCCGCACAGCCTGCCGCCTTAAGGTCTCCTGTCCCGGAAGCCTCTCTGGGTGTCCTGTCCCTGACTGAGCGTCCCTTCACCATTTGAGTTGCCTGCGGCTTTCGAGACGGTGAGCGAGACGAGGCGGCCGGGGGCTGACTGCCACGCCGTCACAGTGTGCCATTAGCATGGGATGGCTCTGTTCCGTTTGGTGCATGTCATTGCAGATGGCATCCGTCGTGCCGGCCCTTCTGTTTAAGGCCCTGGTGCTCGCCTCCTGCGTCGCTCTGGTGACATGCAAGAACCTCCAGCCTGAGCCGTGCAAGGTCCAGCTGATACCCCACTACACCGAGCTCAAGCGATGCGAAGTGCAGCCTTCGGATCGCACGGAAATCGAAGGAACGGTGAGACGTCGCAGAAGATGGCCTTACGACGCTTCTGTGCCGTCTGTACACAGGCACAGATGTACGGACACATCATTCCTGGTAGTGACTGCCCACGCAAAGAGACCTGTGTCGTCAACAAGGTGAGCTAGGAATCGATAGATGCGGGAGCGTTTCATATCTGCCCTTCCGCTGTCTCTCCGGACGACAGATACGGGTGACTCAGCGACAGGGTGTCCAAGGAGTGGGCACATGCGAGAAGTTGGAGACAGCGCCTTCCGATGAGGTGGCCAAACACTGCAACTCAGCTGGTGTCATGCTGCTTCCGTGGAGGACGCCAAGGACGTGGTGCATGGCCGCCAAGGAAGCAGCATGACACCAGCTGAGTTGCAGTGTTTGGCCACCTCATCGGAAGGCGCTGTCTCCAACTTCT
>CDMY01000185.1:2411-27054 GCA_001179505.1 Vitrella brassicaformis
CGCTCGTGCGGCTGCAGCTGGACCACGTCGCCAGCAGCATCACCGCCGCCCACCAGATGACGGCCGCCGCCCTGGGAGCCATCGACAACGCCCACCGCACCATTCTCCTTCAGATGAATGCCGCCGAGAATTCCAAGCAGCCGGGTAGTGCGCAAACCGACAGACACCCAGACGGAACGACGTGCGGCCGTCTATCTGTGTGCGTGTGCAGATTGGTGCAAGGAGTGTGCTGCGGCTGCTGGGAGGAACAAGAACTTCGTTTGCCTGGTCAGGGAGGAGGTACTCCGCCCGTGGGACATTCACGGGCGTTCCAACTACAACGAGTACCAGGTGGTGGCCATCATCCAAGGCGGCGGGTGCACCTCTATTGAGCAGATGAGGGGCGTTTGCCACCAGACCGAACAGGAGATAGGAGCGCAGCAAACCCACTGCGGGCTGAAAACGGCTTAGACAGAGATGTAGAGGGCAAAGGAGGGAGAGAGGGAGAGAGGGAAAGAGGGAGAAGGGGAGAGAGGGAGTCACTTCTGCTGACAGCGTTAGATAGCTGAGCAGCTACACCGTGTGTTGCAGACAGACGGGCTGGCGGGACACACACATGGGGGACACGGACACACAGAGTTTTAGTGGTCATTTTGGAGTGTGTGCGTGTGTGATTTGGATAATCCCATCGGCTGTCTGTGTGTGGCTGTGGCTGCCTGTATGTGTTGTGTTGGTGGATGGACTGCCTGACTGTCTGGCATGGGTGGTGTTGGCCGCGCATGCCCATGTCCACGGCCCGGCTGCAGCGTTGCATTCACAAACGGATGGATGGATGGACCACTCCCATTGTTTTTTACCATCAAGCGGAGCGCATCACACGGACAGGTTAACGTACATCCAGAGTTGGGCCTCTTACACACACACACACACATGCAGAAAGTATCACACCAAATCCAGCACCACCACCACCAGCGATGCCCTAATGAGCCAACCACACACACACACACAAAGCTCGGGTCAAATCGTGTGGTTCTTTTCCACTCCAGCGCACCTGGCTTTGCTGCTGCTGCTGCTGCTGCTGCATGAGCCTGGCTGGCATTATGCGCCAGCACGGCTTTGCCCTCGGCTATTAGCTCGGCCGCCTGCTTTAGACAACTCATTCCCTGCACACACACACCCACACACACGTGTGACGTCTGTCCGTGTGTGTGGGTGCTGCCGCCTGTGGCTGCGACGACAGCCGCGTTGTTGCACACCACCCAGTTGCCGGAGTCCAGACGGATGGCTGCAGGTATGTCACACACACATACACAGAGAGTGGCAGAGTGATTGCCTTCTCCTCTCCCGGGTTGTTTTGTTGCCCCACCGTGCAGGATGGCATCCAGCGCCTTGTCGAGGCTGCCCGTCTTGTAGTGGGCGTACGCTGACCGACCAACACATCCCACATCGATGGATGGATGGATGTGAGCGTCACGTCAGTCGCCGACCGAGTGCGGTTTGTGCGTATGTAGCTTCAGACATGAGGGAGAGGCCCTCGCTGATCACAGGGGAGTGCCCTCAGCATAACGTTCCAGCACTAAAAGAGAGAGAGAGAAAGAGAGAGAGGGAGAGGAGGATGGGTGTGGACGTATCCCTGTCTGTCTGTCTGTCTGTGCGTACGTATGCAATTAAGGGCCATCGCCGTCGCTGGTGAAGGCTTTGTGGGGTGCATTTCCTTGTGGATCGTCTTGTTGAGCAACGTCTCTCCGTCCGATGAGGTCAAGCACCTGCTGTCCACACTGGGAGAAGAGCAGGAGACACCGACATACACCGTGAACGAGTGGAACTTCGCGGACCTTCTGATCTGCCGACTTGCGCTTGGCCTCGCTCTTTGCCTTCGATTTGGGCCGCTTGGCTGCCAGCGAGGAACCGGCTTCATGATTTGATCTGGCGGAGGAATACCTCCACACGGTGGATTTCAACGGACCTGAGGGAGTAGGAGAGAGCAATGCGTTTCAATGAATGAATGTGCTGACCGGTCCGCGGCGGAGCCACGTGCACATCCGATTCGCTCGCTGGCGGCTGAGCCAGGCGGTTCGTAAACGCAATGGTTTTTCCAAACCCTAAACCCTGAAGCTTTTTTTGAAATCTCGAAGCAGCAAATCACCACGCGCATCTCCGTCCGTCCCAGTAAGCCGTCACTCGCCAGCCGTCCGCCTCCGTACAAAAGTTGTCACTCTCCAGAGTCAACCGCAGATCATCCCCCCCTCGGCATGATGGAGCCGTCCACCTCCCCAGCGGTGCTTACCGTCCCCGCACAGCCGACAGCGTGCCAAAAATGCTGCTCTCCCTGCGACGAGAGCGAAGGCATGGTCACTCCGAGAGGTACATGATGGCTGTGCATTCATCGCCACACATGAGGCATGCAGTCTAGATCTCCCCTCCCTGTCTGTATGCGGTGCGTCATGCAGAGCCGCCGGAGGAGGAGCGCAGTGTGGTCTTCCACTCGCCAGTGGCGCACCGGAATGAGAGATCCGACTATAATGGCTATGAGGAGGAGGAGGCCGATGAGGGAGGCAGCTCACTGGGGCTGCTGACGGTGCTGCTGCCGTGCTTTGTGGCCCTGGCGACGCACACGTGGATCCACAGCCTGTCCATGTTCGAGATCTACCTTCTGCGAGACCCTGCTCTCAGGTATGGCGCCCCGCCGGTTGGTCACAGGACATTCCTTCCTGCACTTTTTGTTCAGGTATACGACCCGCACGCACGGCGTCATCATGTCGCTCTACTCGCTGCCCGAGATGCTGTCGGCCATCGTGGGCGGTCTCCTTTACACCCTCCCACGCGCACCCACCCTGCTGCTGGCAGCCATCACCTTCGAGTGGGTCGGCCAGGTCATCTTCGCCGCGGCAATCGGCATGAACACGCTCCCCTTCGCATTCGTCGGCCAGTGCATGGCTGGGATGGGTGCCGGCATCACGGTGGTCATCCAGAGGGCCGTCATGTCAGGCCTCCTGCCGCACAAGACCACCACGGCCATGGGCCTCGCCGTGGCCATCGCTGCCCTCGGCCGCACGACGGCCAAAGCGACTGTGGCTCCCCTTGTCGACATCTCTGGCGGCTACAAGAACGCCCTCGCCTGTGTGGTGCTCTCGACGTCATTCTCCTTCGTGGCTGCAGTGATTTTCGTCTTTCACGGCAGGAGAGTTCTGGGCCGGATAGAGAGGCAGACGCTCGGCCGGTCGGCCAAGGGTGAGGGCGTGGGTGTGGCGCGTGCGTGGGCCGCCATTGCACAGGGGGAGCTGACGGGAAGGTTCTGGGTGCTGAACGTGCTACACCTGTTGCTGCTGGCGGTGCTGCACACCTTCATGAACTTCTCGGGCGACCTCATCTTTCAGGTACGTCAACGTCATGGATGCTGCCATCCATCCATCCATCCATCCACTGTCCCTTGTTGTCTGTCAGACCTGGCACACCGGCGATATCGCCACAGGGCTCCTCTCGTCCATAGTGACCGGCCTGGTGATCATCGTGCTACCCCCAATCACCTTTCTCCTCGACACATTCGGCGGCGGACTCTCAGTCTGCCTCACAGCATGCATCATGACCCTCCTGGTGCTTGTGGGGGCGGCCACTGCCGGCGGCGCGCCGCCGGCCCGCGGCCCAGGGGGCGAGAAGAGCGTCGTGCCGAGTGTGGCGTCGGGCAGCGGCCCGGGTAGCCGGGCCTTTGCGGGGCTGCTGGTGGTGGTGCTGGGGTTCACGGAGGCGGTGGGGCCGGCTGTGCTGCTGGGAAGGATCCCCCACGAAGACAGGTGCGTGTGTGGGCGAAGGGGTGCAAGAAGCGACGCCGTAAATGAGTTGTGGTCTGCTTCATTGTCTCATTCCTTCAGCGTCCGGTCGCCCAATCTGCACGGTTTGGCGTTTGCCGTGGCCGAGGTCTCGTCCGCCCCCGCAGTGGCCATCCTCAACGCGTCATTCGGCTCCATCGCCCAGTCCACCCACACCTACCTCTACCCCCTCCTGCTCCTCGCCGCTCTCGCCTGTCTCGCGGCATGCCTCCTTGTTGCTCTCCTCGTCAAGGAGCCGAAACGCGGCGCGGCTTTGCACCACGGCTACTCTCGCGCGCGGCTTGGGGTGATTGGTGTGGCTAGGAGGGAGGCCAGTGAGGGGTGGCGGAGCTGTGTCGGGGAGGAGAGCGCCTGCTCGCGGGGGCAGCAGAGGAACGGCAACTGCACTGGCAACGGCAACGGGAACGGGCAGCTGGCAGTCGATGATGTCGGGGACGGGTATAGGCCGCTTGCAGACGAGAATGGCGCGTAGGCGCTTGTTCGCCTGTCTGTCTGCCGGTTAGGAGTAGGTTCGGTCATTCACTGATTGGTCGATTCATTTGTCGTCGTCGTGGACGGACAGACGTCTGTCTGAGAGTTTTCCTCGGTCTGTGCGTGTGTGTGATCGATTCCACCTGTGTGTGTGTGTGTGTGTGTCCGTGAGTGGGGAGGGAGAGGTCAGGGCACACAGACATACTGGGCGAAAGCGCCATGTCTGCTCCCGGTTTGTGGGTGAGAGATTTTCTCAGACACGGGACTGATGGCAACGGCCAGGCGTCTAGGCTTTTCCCACTCTTGCTAGCCATATGTGCTGCATCCATATGACGTATCGACCTATGACCCTACCCACACACCTGATGCATGTCCTCAGTGAGAGTCAATGGCATACTGATTGATCTGGGTACTGAACGTGCAAGCTTCAAAATACCACACCACAATTGGAGACATACTGTCTGTCGGGCGAGAGCGGCTGAGGGGCTGAGACACGCTTCTCCACACACATTCGATCATTACGAAAAATAGCGCGACGTCGGGAAGAGAACAAGCGAAGCCATACATATATACGTCGAAACCATATGTAACTACTGAGAAAGAGACAGCCCGCCCGCCCAACTGGGGCGGGCTGAGCGCGTATGCTTGAGCTCCCACAGCCAATCACAAACCCGCGGTTGGTTGAGCCAGCTAGCTAGCCAGCCTGTCCACCCGAGACAGCGAGAAAGCAGACGTCCTTTGCCGTCGGCCACTCGGGTGGGTGCCTGAGAGCTGTCTGTCACATTATCCTGGCTGGCGACAAATATAGATAGATGAGAAACTCATATCTAGGCGGCCGGAGAACTACAGAACGACCGGAGAGCTACAGATAGGTAGACAGAGGCATCCATCGGCCTATACGACGTACTTCCATAAACAGGACGGCAGCAAACACACTCATAGACACACACGCATAGACGCACAATCAGATTGGTCCGTAGACGGGCGGCTGGTAGGCGGTCAGCACAGGCACAAGGGCGTAGTTGAGGGTGTCCGTCACGCCGTTGACCGTCGCATACGGAACGAACAGGGGCTCACACGCACCCGTGTGCTCAAACAGGATCACCGACTGACACACACACACACACACACACACAGAGGAGGGACAGAGGACAAGGACATACCGACAGGCCCGAATACTACTTCTGTCTGTCTGTCTGTCTGTCTGCCTGTCTGCCTGTCTGTGTCGGTTACGTATTCGCAGGGGCCGGTTTCGCAGAAGAGGCCGATGGTGACGGGGGTCGAGCCGTCGAAGCCGTCCGTCGCGATGGCCGCAGCGTCCTCATACACGCCAGCAATCGGCGCATTGGCGCTGGTCACGAAATCCCTGAAGATAGACAGGCACAATAGAGACAGCCATCTCCCTCTGTCTCTCCCACTCTCCCTGTCTCCGTCTCCCGTGTCTGAATGTAATGTGTGTTGGTGCGTGTGGACCTCACTGTGTGGCCTCGTCGAATATGATGAGGTCGACATTGCCCGATAGCGACTGCACCGCCGCCACGAGGAAAGCGGCCAGGTCGTAGATCGCGAAGGCGTCCTGGATTGTCAGCGTCACAATCTCCTCTTCAGCAAGGTAACCTATCTCCTCATCGACGAAACCTGTATCGCAAGCCCGCCCACCGACAGCGATCTCGTCTTATCTGTCGGCCCTCCCTCCATCCCTCCCTCCCTCACACAGGAATGCACCTACCCGGGCAGGGGGGCACGGTTTGTGTGGGGTCAGGGACGGGAGCAGGCCCAGGGACCGGGGCGGGCTGGGGAGCTGGCTGGACTGGTTGGACTGGCTGGACTGGCTGGACGGGCTGGACGGGCTGAGGGTACTGAGGCGGCACCGCACCGGGGGGTGGTTGACGATCTGCGCAAACAGAAACACCCGCGCATAGATGACCCGCATGCATCGGGCGTGAAAGCATATTGGATGCAGCTCAGCAGCCCGGTGCACGTGATGTGTTGAGACTCACTCGCCACGGACAGCCTGCTGCCGATTCCCTCGCTCTCTTCGTCTGCGTCGTCGTCGCCGTTGTCGTCCCCATCATCGATGTCTGTCACGTTCATGTCATCGATCATGTCGGTGAGGTCATCGATCATGTCTGTCATGTCATCAATATCGTCCTGCAGGTCGTCCACGTCATCACTCAGGTCATCCTGACGACACAGAACAGAAGAGGCAGACAGACAGGTCAGAGAAAGAGGGAACAATAGCTTCTCGTCTCTGTCTCACCACGTCATCGGCGGCGTCATCGACGTCATCCGCCACGTCATCTGCCACGTCATCTGCCACGTCGTCGACGTCATCGTCAGGCGGGGCGTCCTCTGGGGGCGGCTGTGGGCGGCGCTTGTAGTACCCTCCATGACGCGCACGGTCGTCTGCATGACCACACACAACACACTCAGCCAAAGGTCGCCCACACCGTGTCGTCCGTCGCCTGATCTAGTGTGGCGGCTCACCTGCCTCACTCTCGTCCGCATATTGGTCGTCGCCGTCATCATAGTCGGTGGTGTTCTTGTCAGGGGGGTAGTAGATCCCTCCGCCGCCCCTGCGGCGGCCCTTGTTGATGGTGAGGGTGCCGTGACCGTGCTTCATGATGTCCACCCCGCCGCCCATGTCCTCGAGCAGTGTCTTGAGCTGCAGGAACCGCTCCAGCACCATCTCCAGCTCGGCTGATTTCTCCTCCTTCGGCCCGGGGACGTTGTCGATGTAGTGGCGGCCGCCAGCCTTTCTGTCATCCCGTCCTTTGCCATTGTCGGGGCGGTTGTCGGGTCGGTCGACGGGCCGCTGGCGCTCGTGTGTGTCCACGTCTGAATCGCGGTTCAGGAATCCGAACAGGTCGGGGAGACCGGCCGAGCAGAGTGCCAGGCAGCTGAGAATGGTGCAGAGGGATAGGAGGCGGAATGCCGTACGTGGGAAGGAAGAAGCCATGCCGGCACACAGGAGACGATTAGTTCGACCTTCAGGGAGATTTTCTGTGTGTACGGTACGTGTGCGGTACGCATTTGTGGCCATGGCAACGAACGGACATAAACGGCCAATGATTGATGCAGGCGACCACGCAGCAGGCAGTGCGTCGGTCAGTCACCGCACGGAAACATGCAGTAAGATGAAAACGCGTACGCGAAGTCCATCCACGGTGACGAGACGCAAAAAGCCCTCATGCATCGTCCGTCCATGTAGACGCCATTCACGAGCCCACCACACCACCTGTGCGCCTCTGGCCTGCCTGAGCACGGACACGCTCATCCACCCACTAATATTAGTATTCACACTGAAGAGTCCTCCCCGGCCCATCCCTCCCCTCCCTGGCTCACCAACTCCTCCCCTCATTTCCCCTCCCTCCCTCAATTAGTCGCTAGCTAAAGACGCAGCCACCCGGCGGCTGGCCCCACTTCACTCACAGACAAAGAGAGAGACGTGAGGCTGATCCATCCATCGTCTAGTGCGTGCTTGGTCCGGTGTTCAGGCATATGTACAGACAGGCAGGCAGGGAGGCAGGCAGACAGACAGAGGGAGGGAGGGAAGGAGGAAGAGAGGGAGGGAGGGAGGGAGGGAGGCAAGACGAGAGCCGGCCTGCGTGGGTCACCGGATGCAGGGAAAAACCGCCCCAGGCAGGCAGGCTGGCAGGGAGTCAGATAGATACTCGTCTGTCTTTAATTATGGCGCACACGCACATCCTGCAGCAGCAATGAGTGCATTTGCGATAGCTACAAACCAGGCAGGAGGCAGGAGGCAGGCACTACATCGTCTGACTAGACACTCACACGACTACGGCTCGCTGGCTGGCTGTCTGTCTACAGCTAGAGCTACAGTTCGTCGTGGCCTGGCGCCTCTGTGGACTCGCTGCCGCCCTCCTCCTCGCCGCCCTCCATGTCGCCCATCTTCTCCTGGGCCTTCTTGATCAGCTCCTCTACGTCTGCCTCAGCGTCGCTCGACGGCTTATCCCCTGCACACACACATACACACAAAATGTGATAGACATACTCAGCTCGTGTGGGTGGGTGGGTGGGTGGATGGGTGGGTGTGGACCTTCCTCCTCGTCCTCGTCTTCATCCTCGTCGAGCGGGCCCACATCGACCTCCTCGATGGGCGCCTCGGGGTCTACACCGATGTCCATCGACAAGTAGCGATACCTACACACACACCAGCAAACAGACCATATATACCACATTGCTTGCACAGCCTGGTGTGTATGTTATGTGGAGGTATGTGGGCTCACAGTTTGGCGGCCATGTCTGTTGGGTTCTCAACGTCAAATCCCGAGGCCAGCATGGCGCTGTCGAAGAGCATCGACGCCGTCGCCTTGGCGCCCTTGTCCTCCTCGTCAGCCTGCGCACACCCACACACACACACACACAGATTTTTGTGTGGCTGGCTGAGTGTGTGTGTGACCCACGTACCTTGATTTTCTCGAGTAGCGACTTGATGACGGGGTGGTTGGGATTGATTTCGAGGACCTTCTGGCCGGCCATCATCTTGACCTCGTTGTTGTTGGCGAAGGCCTGCGACTTCATGATCTTCTCCATGTAGGCCGAGTAGCCCCACTGCGACGCCACCACGGCCACAGGGTCCTCCACTAACCTCTTGCTCAGCTCAACCTGATGACACACAAGCACACAGAGAGAGGGGAGGGTGTCTGTGTCTGTGTCTGTCTGTGGGTGTGGGTGTCGCGGCGCTGTTACCTTTTGGATTTTGTCCTTGAGGTGGTTCTTCCACCACTTCATGAGCGGCTCGTACATCTCCTTGAGCTTCTTGTCGCGCTTCTTGTCGTCCTCGGACTCGTCGAACTTGATGTCGCCCTTCTGGATGGACACCAGCTTCTTGCCCTCGAAGTCGAGCATCTTTTGGAAGCACGGCTCGTCCATCGACTCTGTTGCCATTTCGTTGCATGCATTGCCACACACACACAGAGAGAGAGAGAGAGAGAAATCCATGACTCTCTCTCTCCCTCCCTCTCTCTCTCTCTGTCCGTGTGTGGGGGTGGGGGGGCCTGCCTGTGAGGAAGACGACTTCGAGGTCTCGTTTCTTGAAGGCCTGCATGTGTGGGGACTTCATGAGCTGGTCGGTGGACTCGCCGGCCATGTAGTAGATGGTGTCCTGGTTCTCCTGCATCCTGTCGACGTAGTCGTCGAGGCCGATCTGCTTGTCCAGCGACTTGCTCGTGTGAAACCTGATCCATATCATCCACACGACACGCGCACAAGGAGGGACACACAGACGAGCACCACGGTGAGTGTGCTGTGCCGTGGACCACGTCTCTGTCTGTCTGGGTGGCGTGTGCGTGTGTTAAGTAAGATGGTCTCTTCATTCGTGTGTGTGACGTCTGTCTCATCACGATCGCGTCAGCGTGGAGTGATTTGTGTGCACGTCAGCTAATCCTCAGCGATCCCCCCTCCCCCTTGCCCTCCACACGAGCACACACACGCAAACGCACCTGAGGAGCTTGACGATCTTGGCCCTGTTGGAGTCGTCTTCGTAGCAGCCGAGCTTGAGGTTGCGCGAGAACTGATAGTAGAACTTGTCGAACCGAGACTTCTCGTCCTTCTTGGGCTTCTCGTCTTTCTTCTCCTTCTCGCCCTCGGCCTCTGCACGACCAACATGACAGACACCGACACACGGAGGCGCATGGGCGCATGTCATGTTTGGCTTGGGGGCTGTGCTGTGTGTGTTGGGTGTGTTGGGTGTGTTGGGTGTATGGCAATGTGTAGTGAGTGTACCTTCCTCCTCCTCCTCCTCCTCCTTTTTCTTGTCGGCCTCCTTGGCGAGCTTCTTGAACAGCTCGAGCGTCTTGCGCACCAGCTTCTTGCTGATCACCTTCATCACCTGCACACAAATATCCATCGCCCACGCGACGCAATGGAACACACTTTTTTTTTCCATCCATCCATCCATCCTCCGGCCCATGCACCAACCCACCCACCTTGTGTTGCTGCAGCTGCTCCCTGTTGACGTTGAGTGGCAGGTCGTCCGAGTCGACGACGCCGCGCATGAAGTGGAGGTACTTTGGCATGAGGTCCTCGAACTGGTCCGCCACCAGCACCCGCCTCACGTACAGCTTCAGCTGGCTCTGCTGCTTGAAGTAGTTGTCGAACATGTCCATCGGGGCGCGGCCGGGGATGTACAGAATCGACTGCACTCACTCACACACACACACACACACACAGGTAGACACCGACAGGGAGAGGGAGCGGTGGGTGTGTGTGATGGGTGGCTGATGGGTGTGTGGTGGGTGACGGACGGACGGACGGACCTTGAATTCGATTTCGCCCTCAGCGTTGAAGTGGGTGTATGCGAGAGGGTCCTGGTAGTCTTTGGTGGTGCTCTTGTAGAACTCCTTGTACTCGGTGTCGGTCACCTCCTCCTTCGGACGCAGCCATATCGCCTTCTGCGTGTTGAGCTGCTCCCACTCCCTGCACACACACACACACACACACACACACGCGCAGACACATGAATGAATGACCGTCCACCCACCCAGCTCCCTCCCTCCCACCAGTATTTCTTGGTGACAGATTTGGTCTTCTTCTTCTTCTCCTTCTTGTCCTCTCCCTCGTCCCCTTCCTCCTCTTCCTTGACCTCGACGTCCTCCTCCTTCTTGTCCTCTTCGTCCTCCGCCTCGACGGGCACCTCCTCGGTCTTGCTCTTCTCCACACGCAGGTAGATCGGGAAGGATATGAACTGGGAGAACTTCTTGGCCAGGTCGCGCAGCTTGTACTCATTCTGAGGGTGGGTGGCGGGGCGGCAAGGCAAGGCAAGAGTGGGCAGGGCAAGGAGAGAGGGTGTGTGTGTTGGTGTTGTCGCGTACGCACCAGGAATTCGGTAGAGTCTTCCTTGAGGTGCATGGTGATGCGAGTGCCCCTGCCGAGTGTGTCGCCTCGGGGGTCCTTGGCGATCCTGAAGTTGGCGTCTGCAGTCGACTCCCAGATGTGCTGCTCGTCGTCGTGGTGCTTGGACGTCACCTACAGCAGGGCCAGCCATTGCATGGACACACACCACACAGGCAGGCAGGGATGGTGTGCTGAGTGAGGTTGTGCGGGGTGGGTATGGTATGGTGTGGGGGCTGCGTGTCGCGCGTACCGTGACTTTGTCGGCGACGAGGAAGGTGGAGTAGAAACCCACACCGAACTGACCGATCAGATTCACATCGGCACCTGGCACATCATACACACCACAACACACAACACACACGTCCACCCACCCTGTCTCTGTGTGTGTGTGCGTGTGTGTGCGTGAGTGTGCGTCTGACCTCCAGCAACGGCTTCCAGGAAGTTTGTGGTTCCGGATTTGGCGACAGTGCCGAGGTTGTTGATGAGGTCCTGTTTGGTCATGCCGATACCCGTGTCGGTGAGGCTGAGGGTCTTGGCCTCGCTGTCCCACTCTATCCTGATGTCCAAGTCCTTCTTGTCGCCCAACACCTGCAACACACACACACACACACACACACACACGTGTAACCACCGAGTTGACGAGTATGAGGGTGAGGCTGCAGGGTGTGGTGTGTGTACTCACCGCTTCGTCGGTAACGGAGAGGTATCTGACTTTCTCGAGCGCGTCCGCGGCGTTTGAGATGGTCTCGCGAAGGAACACCTCCTTCTGCGTGTACAGACTGTTGATGATAATGTCCATCAGCCGATTCACCTGCACACAACACAACACACGTATGGCCACACACAGAAGGAGGTGGGGTGGCTGTGTGTGGGGTGGCTGTGTGTTTCTGCGGACCTCAGCCTGGAACTCGTAGTTCTCCGAGGACTTGCCGAGGGCCTCCTTCTCCTCGTCAGACATGGAGTCCATGTTCTTGCTGTGGCGCACACAACCAAACAAGACACATACCATCCGCAGTGCCTAGTGCCCGTCTGCAGCCTCTGAGCCGCGTTCCTCACCCATCAGCGGGCTTGTTCTTGGGCTCATCCTCTCCCTCGTCGTCGAGGGCACCTTCGTGCCCCTCGGCCGCGAACTCTTCAGGCAGATCTTCGTCCTCACACACAACTACACACACACATGGGCGGTCAGCATGAAGCGGCCACGTGCCGTCTCCGTGCTGTCTGGCTGTGCGGCGCACCTGTGTTGAGGCTGAGCAGGAAAACCAGGGCCACGAGGCCCAGCAGCAGCCAATGGCGCACCATCTCCGAGAAGAGGAGTGTGTCGAGCCGCCGCCAAGGGAGATCGGCGCAGGAAGGTGACCAAGCTGACAGTCTCCGCACCCAGCAGCGGCTTTCTGGTGTTTTCAACGCTCCCTGTGACGTGGTCGATCCACGTGTTCATTCTTCAAACCCTAGCCCTGGACCCTGTCGACTTTTCCCTCCTCAGTTGCGAAGATCTACCCCCTCTGTCTACTTTCCTCATGTCGTCACGCCGCCCGGGGATCTTACCGCCGCTGTACGTGAATTTCACATATCCCCAATGATGGCTCGTGTCCTCGTTGCGCCCCTCATCCCCCTGCTGCTCGCCTCACATGGAGTGCTGTGCCAGGCACAGGTGACGGCGGCGGACGGGCAGGAGCTTGAGGAAGCCGGACAGAGCTTGCGAGGCTCCGCCAGCCCCACCCCGACGGTTCCGCCGGCCGTCAAGCAAAAAGAGTGCCGCGTCCTCGACAGATTCAATGCGACCATCGAGCCGGGCGACTATCGGAAGATCTCCATCGATCTGGTACGAAGTAGGTTGGAAAACTGACACTTCCATCATGTGCAGCCTCTTCTTTCTCTTGCCCTTCAGGATGAGCTGCGGACGACGACTTCTGCAGACGTAGATGTTGTTATCGCTTCCAATGCTCTCCGCGGCGATGGTGACCTTTTCACATTTGTGGACGGGTAAAGAGATGGAGAGATACGCACACACACACACTGCTGCACAAGCGCGTGCCTCCTTGCAGCGAAACATGGGGGGAGTCGCTTCAACCGTCGTGTCCACTTGAAGATGGCTATGGGCTCTGTCGGCGTCGCATTTTATGAGGGCTCTTTCTCTCTGCTGGAGGCATATATTGTCCCGTTCGGCAATGAAACCGCCATGATGGTACGTTTTGAATGCCTGATGAATGACGGCCGCCTTGATGGGGTTTCTTGTGTGTGCAGGATGTGATAGTGTACGCGACGGATGAGGAGTGCGAGCCCTCGGTGTCCATCAGCTTGGCAGGGTGTGCCAACCCGATCTACCCTGGAAGTGGATGGATACCCTCCCCTCTATCCTGCGCTTTTTGCCCTATCGCTGGCGCTCGGCCCGGCCCAGATAAAGGTGGGTCTCTCGGAAGGAACAGAATGCAACACAAACAAAAGGCTGTTGTCTTCTGTCACAGGTGGGTTTGAGCAACCAGACAGAGGCCCAGACACACCCAGGTGATGAGGGGGAATCGGTGAATGGCGCACCCAGCTGCAGTGCAGATGGGGTGCCCTCTATCGGCTGTCTGTCCATCGGCTGTCTTGTCTGTGTCTTGTCTTTCCTGTGTCGCAAGTCATATCGCGTAATGTGATTCCCTTCCCTCCTCTCTCTCGTGAGGCCATTCTTTGTGTATGCTGTGGGAGTTAAGGGCGGTCAATCTGTCCGTCCTGCCTGAGGATTGCCTGTTTGATGTATGCGGCCTCCCTGCCTGTCTGCCAGTGTGCCTGCCTGTCTGGCATGTACGTTTCTGTTTGTGCTGATCTAGTGAGAATGAGAATGCGTGGGCCTCGACAGACTTGTTGCTGTCATGGCTGATTTGATTGAGTGAGCGGATGGCGTCAGTCAATTGAGAATCGACTGACTGCCTCTGATAATAAGACTCCCGGGAACAACGAACGGTTGCTCTTCCGTTTACATTTACCGTACGTGCCGGTGGCCGTCGCTGATAGGACAGCTCGGAGCTGCCTTTAGTAACAGTGGAGTCCCCGAGATGGCTCGTGTCGTCGTGTCCCTCATCTCCCTGTTGCTGGCCTTCAATGGAGTGATCTGCCAGGCCCAGCTGGCCACGGTGGACGTCGACAGGCAGGAGCTCGAGGACACCATCCAACGACTGCGAGAAGGGTTCCTGGCACCCGTGCAGAGTAAGCAGGAGCTTGAGGTATCCGCCGAAGCAAGTCCCGCCAACGGCAGTCCCACATCGACGCTTCCGCTAGCCGTCAAGCAAGAAGAGTGCCACGTCCTCGAGAGGTTCAATGCGACCATACAGCCGGGCGACTATCGGAAGATTTCCATCGATCTGGTAAGACCAGACGAGAGGTCAGGCAGCCGACGCGTCCAGCATCTGCACCTTCTTCTCGCCGTTGTTTCTTCAGAATCAGCTCCGCAGTGATGGCTTTGTTGGGGTGGTTGTCGCGTCGAATTCGCTTCGTGGCGACGCAGACATCTTCACCTTCCTTGACAGGTGAGCGTGGGGCGAGAGATGCACTTACATATCGACCACGTGCTCGTGCAGGGAAAAGAGGCACAAGTCGCTTGAACCATCGTGTTTTCCTGAACCGGGCCATGCTGATGATTTTGAGGACTATGCCGGCTTCTACCTGGCTTCTCTTTCCATCGTCGACCACACTCTTCTGGAGGCCTATATCGTGCCGTTCGGCAGCGACCCCGCCGAAGTGGTACGATGCGAATGCCTGATGGCCACTGACGGCCACTCTGATGGGATTGCTATTGCTGCAGGATGTGATAGTGTACGCGACGGATGAGGAGTGCGAGCCCTCGGTGTCCATCACCTTGACAGGGTGTGCCGACCCGATCTACCCTGGAAGTGGATGGGAGCCTGCTGAACTTGGGCCTGACGAGAATGCTGGCGCTCGGCCCGGCCCAGATAAACGTGGGTCTCTCGGAAGGAACAGAATGCAACACAAACAAAAGGCGTGTTCTTCCTGTTTACTTTCACAGGTGGCTTTGAGCAGCCAGACAGAGGCCCAGACAGAGACCGGTGATAAGGTGACACGCAGCTGCAGTGCTGGTGTCCGCTTTGCTCATGCGGCCGGGCAATAGACATTTGTATCTGTGATTTTTTCCTGTTGGCCGTCCAAAATGGTGAGTGTCTCTGTTCTCTGGGTTCACTTGTGCTCTGTGCTTGATTAGATTTGGGGTGCTAGCGTTCATGGCAGATGCATTTGATTCTTATCCTTCACTGGTGTGTGTCTGTGGTTTTGCTTTGACGGAGGGAGGGAGGGAGCCAGAGCGGCCGAGGGTTTTGTTGTGTGAATGCAATTAAGGCTGCCTGTCTGTGTGCATCATGCCCGTGTGCTTGATTTGCGTATGTGTGTACAGTACGCTGTATAGTCGTAGATTTGAGACAAGAGCGGAATTGTTTTGACGTGCTGTTGTTTCGACACTCATGGTTTATGCGCACATGCATGCACATGCAACACAAGGCGCCATCCACACGATGGCAAGTTGTCCACATGAAGGGACGAACGAATCGGGGTCAACGTCAACCATCCATCGACAACAGAAAGGCACGACGACTGGGGTAGGGAGGGGCCAGTCGTCCAGGTGACCTCTACCGAACGACCGAACGACTGGCCCCTAAAAAATCATCATCACTGTCGCCACGCGCTTCATGCACCATCGCAGCGTCCTCATTATGTGTCCGTATTCGCCACATGTGTTTCACACAACTCAGGCAAAAACTCTCTCTACCGTCGGTGAAAGTTTTGTTGTTTTGCTGCATTCACGTGTGTGTGTGTAAGGGCCGACCTACCAGCCGTCCAGCCAGCGCAGAAAGGAGTGTTACTGTACACGGCTCGCTCACTCAGTCACTCAATCACTCGTTTACCATCAACGACCGACTCACTCATGTCATGAGAAGAAAATCGCTCCGCTCCCTCATGTGCACCGCTCTCCCCTCTTTCTCTCCTGTCTGTGTGTGTGTGTGTGTGTGTAGGTATGCACATGGATGCACGACTGCACTGCACTACGGGCGGCGCCCGTCCACCCACCCAGCCACTCATACATCCTTGCCCCCCCCTCCACCCTCCAACGTGCGATGGTTGTCTTCTCTTCCTGGCCCGCCCTCTCGGCTTTCTTGACTGCACGTGCTCGTTCGCCTCTCGAGCCGCCGACAGCACAAGGTCGAAAGCGCAAGAGGAACACGAGGGCGTGCAGAGAAGAAAGCCATGAGAGCGACAGCTCACATCCATCCATCCATCCATGAGCCCAGATCGGCACACAGTCTACGTCTTACACCGCACAGACACTCACACAAACGATCCCACCCACACGCGCAACCAAGACGCCAGGCAGCCAGCCAGCCGTCCAGCCGGCGCTCGTCTTCGAGACGAGCGTGAAAATTGCACCAGGCCGGGCCAGGCTGGCTGGGCCACACCACACCACACCCACACCACATCCGCGACAAAAACAAAAAGAGAGAATTCAAGGCAGGCAGCCCATCGGGAGTGAGGGAGTTAGTTGGAGTAGTCGGAGACATCGCCGCAGGAGCAGACGAGGTTCTTCTCGCCAAAGGGGTTATTGACGCGTCCGACGGTGGGCCAGAACTTGCCCCTCATGTGCACCCAGGGGGCGGGGAAGGCGCCGACCTCTCGAGAGTATGGCCGGTTCCAGTCGCTGCTGCACACCTCCTTCTGCGTGTGGGGCGCGTTCTTGATCGGATTGTTGTCTTGCGGCTGATGGAGGCAGCCAGGCGACACACACACACACACACAGGGGTATGCAGCCGTCCGTCATGAGACCTCTATAGGTCGGCCTCAGTGGGTGGATTGTCTTGCTTACCCATTCGCCGGATTCGATTTTGCCGATTTCCTCGCGGATCATGATCATGGCGTCGCAAAACCGATCCAGCTCAGCCCTGCACACAAGCACAGACACAGACCACGGCTCATCTCGAGTCTGTCGGGGGTCGCTGGGTGCTTCTTTTTACTCACTGGTTCTCTGATTCGGTTGGTTCGATCATGAGGGCTGATGGGACGGGCCAGCTCATGGTGGGCGCGTGGAAGCCGTAGTCCATCAGACGCTTCGCGACGTCCTCCTGCACACACATCGACACACGCACATAGAAGCGGATGAGTGGGTCTTTGTTTATGGCTGAGTGCGTGTGTCTCCGCGGCTGACCTCAACGATGCCGCATGACTTTTTGAACGGCTCGACGTCGAGGATGAACTCGTGCGCACACCTGCCCTTGGCACCGGCGAACTTGATGTTGAAGTGGGGCTTCAGCCGAGTCATCATGTAGTTGGCATTCAATATCGCCATCTGACACACACACGCATCGCATGGCCAAGCCACACCACACGCCACACGCCACACACATGCATTCCCCCTCTCCCTCTCTGTCCTGTGCTGTGTTGTGTGAGGTCAACCCACCTCTGCGGACGCTTTGAGGCCCTGCGCGCCGAGCATGGCGATGAACATCCACGAGATGGGCAGGATCATGGCCGAGCCCCACGGGGCGCCCGTCACCTGAGGCCCCCTCTCCACCGTCCCAACCGGCACGATGCAGTGGCCGGGCAGGAAAGGCGCCAGGTGCTTCCTCACACCTGATGTCGTTAGACACACAATACACACAGAGAGAGAGAGAGAGAGATGTGTGTCGGTTTCGGTTAGAGCGTTGTGAGTGTCTGTGCGCACCGATTGGTCCGACGCCCGGCCCGCCGCCTCCGTGAGGGATGGCGAATGTCTTGTGCAGATTCAGGTGGCACACGTCTGCACATTCTCACACACAAACACGCAAACAGCGATTACAAATATCACATTCGTGTGTGGGCACACCACACCCATCGTGTGGGATGGGATGAGATGTGTGAAGTGCATGGCACGCACCTGCCCCAATGATGCCCGGGGAGGTCAGCCCCAGCTGCGCATTCATGTTTGCGCCGTCCATATAGACCTGCCCCCCGTTGTCGTGCACAATCTGGCATATCCTCACAATCTCCTCCTCAAACACGCCATGCGTCGAGGGGTACGTCACCATCAGCGCGCTCAGGTCCTCGGAGTGCTCCTTGGCCACGGCCTCCAGCTGGGCCACGTCGACGTTACCCTGCTTGTCAGAGTCGATGGCCTTGATGCGCATGCCGGCCATGACGGCTGAGGCCGGGTTGGTGCCGTGGGCGCTCTTGGGGATGATGCACACGTCACGGTGGCCCTCGCCGATGGACTCCTGGTACTTGCGGATGGCTAGGAGACCCGTGTACTCGCCCGTCGCGCCACTATTCGGCTGCAATGAGACTGCGTCAAAACCTGCACACACACACGAGAGAGAGAGAGAGAGGGAGACAGAGAGGGAGGGAGGGAGAAGGGGACTGGTGCTGTGTGGTGTAGTTTGCGGCTCGTCCGCTGACCGGTGATGGTGCAGAGGTATTTGCTGAGCTCGAAGATCATCTGTCGGTAGCCCTTGGTCTGCTCGGGCGGCGAGAAGGGGTGCATGTTGGCGAACTCGTTCCACAGGATGGGCTCCATGCTGCTGGCGGGGTTGAGCTTCATGGTGCAGGACCCCAGGGAGATCATGCTCGTGTTGAGGGCCAGGTCCTTGTTCTCCAGGTACTTCATGTAGCGCATCATCTCGGTCTCCGTCTGGATGAGGTTGAAGATCTGCTGCGTCATGAAGGACGACTTGCGCGCGAAGGCCGCCGGCATCTCGCCGGTGACGTTCTTGGACAGCTCGGAGGGGTCCACCTTGACGGGCTGGCCGTACCTGGCGAGGGCGAACCCCTCGAGCAGCGTGTCGACGTCCGCGACGGTATGGGTCTCATCGAAGGCGACACCGACCATTGTGGGGCCCATCGAACGGATGTTCATCTGGCGAGACCTGCATACACACACACACACACACAGAATACGGCACAGCACATGGCTGGGTGTGTGGGGGGAGGGGGGGGGGTGCGTGTGCCTGACAAACTGACCTCATGATTTCGACCATGACGTCGGTCGACACGGGGGCGATGTCGACTGTGAGGGTGTCGAAGAAGTTCTCGCCGTTGATCGTCGTGTAACCCATGCTCTCGATGCCACGCTGGAACCTGACACAGACACACACACACACACACACGATGCACAGGTATGCGCAAATCGACATCTCTGTGTGAGTCTCTCTCTGTGCACACCACCCACCTCTGTGCGAGTCCGTGGACGCGCCTTGCGATGTCCTTGAGCCCCTCCGGCCCATGGTAAATGGCGTACATGGCGGCGATGTTGGCCAGCAGCGCCTGGGACGTGCACACATTGCTGGTCGCCTTGTCCTTGCGGATGTGCTGCTCCCTCGTCTGCAGCGCCATCCTCAGCGCCCTGTCCCCCCTCTCGTCTATCGATATCCCGATGATCCGCCCGGGCATCCGACGCATGTTCTCCTTGCGCGTCGCGAAGAAGGCCGCGTGCGGACCGCCGAACCCCATGGGCACACCGAACCGCTGCGTCGTGCCGAACACGACGTCTGCACCGAACTCGCCAGGGGGTGTGGCGAGGGTGAGTGCGAGAGGGTCGGATGAGACGACGAGCTGTGCGCCGTGTGCATGGAGGGCGTCTGCGACGCCCCTGAAGTCCTCAAGGGTGCCGGTGGTGTCGGGGTACTGGACGAGTGCGCCGCAGACGGACTGCTTTGAGAAGTTGAAGTCGTGATGGTCGCCGACGATGAGCTTCATGCCGATGGGCTCGGCGCGTGTCTTCATGACCTCGATGATCTGGGGATGGGTGCGGTCGCTGACAAGGAAGACGTTCTTGGTCGGCTTGGCGCCCGTCGACCGGAAGACCATCGTCATGGCCTCGGCACCCGCCGTCGCCTCGTCCAGCAGCGACGCGTTGGCGATCTCCATGCCGGTCAGTTCCACAACCATTGTCTGGTAGTTGAGCAGCGACTCGAGCCGCCCCTGGCTGATCTCTGCCTGGTACGGGGTGTAGGCGGTGTACCAGGTGGGATTGGTGACGAGGCAGCGCTTGATGACGGGCGGCAGGATGTTGTGGTGGTAGCCCATGCCGATGAAGGACTTGTGGACGACGTTCTGCCTGGCGATCTTGTCGAGCAGGGTGCTCATGACCGTCTCGCTCTGCGTCGCCTCGTGCAGGTTGAGCTTATCCTTCCGCCGAATGCTCGCCGGCACCGTCTGCTCTATCAGCTCCTCAATCGAAGACACGCCCAGCACCTTGAGCATGTCAGCCACCTCGGTGCCGTCAGGGCCGATGTGTCGACGCAGAAAGGTGTCAGAGGGGCGCAGAAAGGATGGCACCGACACATCACTGCTGCTGCTGCTACTACTGCTGGTGCTGGTGCTGGGGGAAGAGGCTGCTGACGAGAAGTGTTGGACAGCAATGCGGCGATGCTGTGAGGAGGGGGGTAGCTTGGCTGCCCTCGCACACACGCATCCTGCCAGCCGCCTCGATGCAACGGCCCTCATGGTCTCACCGATATGTCCGCCCTCAGCGAAGTACCACAGCAGTACCACAGCTGGCGGATACGACGAACGTGTGTTCTGGAAACGCTGATTAAGAGAAGAGTCCAGTGGAGCTGCGCGTGAAATCCATCGGAAAGGGTCGCAGGGGAAGCGGCTCAAGTACAAGTATTGCTCAAGTATTGCCTCGAGCAGCAAAGCAGCCGCTCAGTTCATTAAAGTAACCACTGGATGTAACGTTGTGTCGACGTTGGGGTGTTCGGAGCGCCGCCGCGGGAGTGTGGCCGAGAGTATGGCTATGGCGCGCGAGTGCACCCAGGGTGAGGGAGCCTCAGGGAGGGCCGGCAGAATGAATGGAAGATTGAAAGGCCTGCATCCCTCCCTGCTGTCTGCCATTTACACTGCAGGCACTCTCAGACTGCAGATGAAGGCGCCATATGAGCAGCTCGATGAACAAACCGAGCACCGCACCGCCCAGGCAGTGGTACGAGGGTTTGCACGAGTTGATCAAGCGAGGAGGAAGGCAACGGGCCCTCCCTCTGTGTCTGTGGTGATTGCAGATGTGGCTCATGGCACACAGGGGTTTCAAGCTCGACTTCTTGGTGACCCCACGCCGTGGCCGGTTCGGCACCGTCGTGGCGATGAGGGACTCCGACGGTCGGCGGTGGGCGGTGAAGCTCATGTCCCACAGCGAAACAGACGCCAACGCACAAGTGGTACGCTCACACGCTCTAAGGCAGCAATGTTAATCAACACACACACACGCACAGGGAGGGTACTTGGATGTGTGTGTGTGTCAGGTCAACGGGTGGTTTCGCGCGGGCAACGACCTGTGGATCGAGGACTGCCAGCAGCGCGCCAGCCAGCCCTACCCGATACAGCCACCGCCCACCATTGTCCGGTGCCGAGCCGTCTACCACATCCCGGGGCCGTATACGACGCTCGGGGGCGAGCGAGTTGAGGGCGTCACGGCGTATCAGCTGGAGTGGATCGACCGTAAGCAGGCCACCCACCACATTTAAGGGTGGATTGCATGACTTTCGGCTCTCTCTGTCGGTGTTTATTGTTGTGTGTTTGCAGGGACTTTGCACGAGTTGAGGGGCCCCCTGTCTGAGGCAGCCCTGACCGCCATAGCCGAGGGGGTCGTTCGGGCGGTCGGCTACCTGGGGCTGTGTGGGCTCATCCACGGCGACATACACGTGCGTACTCGTACCTATGTGTATCACACACTCACTGACTCGCACCTGTGTGTGTGTGTGCAGGCCGGGAACATCGGAGTGCGGGTACGTCAGGCGGTCAACCCCACCACCACCACCAGCACCACCACCAGCAGCGCCGCTCGCGACAGAAAGATCCGCGACGGCGACGGCGACAGCGATGAGTACGAGGCCGTGTTGCTCGATCTTGACCGACTCCACAGGGAGAACGGCAAGGATCGCTTCAGCTTCCCCGAGATCAACAACGCCCTCGCGCCACACGGACAGGAGCAGCAGCCGCGGCCCGGCATGCTCTCTCACGGCCGAGACATGTACGATGCCGTCCACTGGCTCATCCAATCACTCAAGCGGCTTGACGCACCGCGGCGCCTAACCGCCGTCTTCGAGGACGTCCTGGCCATCAGTGAGAGGCAGCCCGCTGTGTGCTTATCTCAGGTGGGTAAGTCGGCACATAGACCACTCAAACAGGCAACGCCTGCCCACCTGCATACGTGTGATGTGGTGTGTATGTGTGTGTGTGTGTGTGTGCGTGTTGGATGACCAAACAGATACTGTCGAAGCTTCGAGCGTTGCGCAAGTCGACGAAGGCTCCCCCCAAGCCGTCAGCTGCCGCGTGTGGCACTGAGAACCGGAAGACGCCCCCTCTCTCGCCGCCCTCGCTGCGGCTGCCGGGCCATTTCACGCCGCAGCTCGACCCGACCCGCCCCACCATCTGCAACACCCGAGGGGCCCCCCCAGCACCACTAGTAGGACATCTGGCCGACCGCCACAACACACACCGCCCCCCTGGAGGCGTCATCGCGCCTCCCATTCCCCCATACCCGCACACGTCGCTGCCGGTGTGCAGCTCTCTCGTTATGGTGGTGCTCGTTTGCAGCCGACACACAGGGACGGCCCTGGTTTCGCTGTTAGCGGTGCTGTTCCCCCCTTCGCCCCTACCCCGCTGTGTCCTGCCTGCTCGCCCCCATTGCCCCACACCAACACACGCCCACCACCAGCAGCAGCGGCACCAGCAATGATGCCTTACCCGCCGCTCTGCGCGCAATACGGCAAGAGCCCAGCTACTCACCACCACTACAACAGAGGCGGGACACGCCCACCAAGTCCACCACCTATGAAGGCGCAGCAGGGTGCCAGGCTGAGGAGGGGACAGCAGAGGGCGGCTGAAGCGGCGCGAGAGGCGGCGGAGGGGGCCCGCAAGCTGGCGCAGCAGATACGGGAGGAGCAAAGGCAGTGGGAGGAGGCGTCGCAGGTGCGCGCGGACACGCACAGACGGCCGTATTTCTCTCCTTTGTGGTTGTCTTCATGTGTCTGCGGTGCGGTGTTGTGTGCGATTTCCTGCAGGCACCCGCAGTACCTGTCCCCTACCGTCCGCCACTGCAAGGGCACCCACACGCACAAGCTGCGGCTCCAGCACCGCGACAACCACAGCCGCCCCCGATGGCGGCGATTCATCCGCCGCCCATGATGCCGGTGCCACCGATGGCACTGATACCGCCCGTTCATGTGCCCGGGATGGGGCATGGTCCGTGCCTCCGAGCACCCCCACCTGTCCCCGGGATGCTGCCATTACCACCACACCACCACCACTATGGCGTCCCAACACCACCACAGGAGAGCGAAGCAGCAGCGGGCTGGAGGTGGTTCTTGGGGCTTTTCCGCCGGGGATGAGTGGGTGGCGAGAAAGGGCGCATTTCGGGGACATACAGAGAGGTGACGTATACCGGATGGTTATCTTGGATGCCTGCCTGCCTGCGTCAGCCCGATGTGTGTGTGAGTGATTCTCTTTCTTTTTTTGGTCTGTCCTGTCTGTCCATCGCATTTAAGTCTGTCCGTCGGTCGTCGAGTCTGCTGTGGATGGATCGATGAATCGTTTGAGTAGGTGCTCACATGCCTTCCGTCTGTCCGTCTGGCTGTCTGTCTGCTGTCTGGCTACTTGGTGGGTGCCGTGTGGCGTCACGTCAGCCATGCACAAAGGGCCGCGCACCATCGCCTTTTTCTTTTTCAATTTCGTTTGATGGCCATTGCTTATCGTCTCAGTCTCTTTTCAAAAGTAGCTGACACTGGCTGCCTCTGTCCTTGGTCGTTTTATGTTAGTTCCAAGTCTGCAGCCGACACGGGCTGCCTACAGCTGTCTGTCTTTTTCCTGCAGCTGCGTTTTTCCTGTTCCTGTACGGTTAAACTCTGCTTTCAGTAGCAGCTGACGCGGCTGCCGTGTTTGTCCGTCTGTTGCTTTCATTTTAAGGCAGCTGATACTGGCTGCCATCCATCCATCCATCCATCCGCCTTTTTCCCATTACTTTTTCTCGATCGTCTCACTCGCCTCGCTACGTGGCCTTTGGTGTTGTGGCCCGCCCTTCTGAACATGTGCTGTGCGCTTTGTTGTCGAGTACCCACCCCACCGATGACGTCACACGAGCGGGCACCCGCCGATCACAAATCACGCACACACACACACACACACGGAGAGTTGGACAGCCGGCCGGAAAGGCGAGCATGCATGGCTTCCGGTGGGGTGGATGTGGTGCCGTCTGGGTGCGTCGTACTCTCCGTTGACTGGCTGCGATGTGCGCTGCTTGCTCGGTCGCTGTCTGGCTTGCGGTGTGTGCAATGCATACTGACATGGTTCGACTGGCTGCGTATACCCCTCCCTCTCCCTAGCTCTAGGCGGCTGCCGTGGGTGTGGTGAAGGCTGGCACGTGCGAAGCACCTCTGCCACTCGTACATTCACGCCTGTGGCACAACGACATCGTTTACACACAAACACACACACACACACCTATGTGATTTGTCAGTCGTGTGTTGCGCCTGTGACGGAGAGGGGGGGGGGGGGGGGGG
>CDMY01000185.1:27354-49055 GCA_001179505.1 Vitrella brassicaformis
GGGGGGGGGGGGGGAGTGTGGACCATTGTTTTTGAGAAGGGGACCGAATTGACAAGAGAAAAACTTACGTCGGAGTGTGATTGTGTGTCGATGAATGGATGGCGGATGCGTGAGCTCGACTGGTGAGAAAGTGCCCTTGAATGCAATGCATCACTCAGTCCATGCCATGCCATTCCACCCACGAATGCACCCACCCACATACAGACCAATCACTGCCCAAAGCACTCGTCCCAGAAGTCGCCCTCCAGCTTCACCAACTCAACAAACACCTGCCGCATCTGCGCCTCCGCCGCTGTGCCGCTGCACTCCTTAGCGGTGCGGTCCACTTCGCCGTACAGCCACGAAACAAACGCGCGGAACCCATCGTTGGAGTGGAGGCCGATCCACTCGTGGAAGTAGAAGGGCAGTGAGGCGGGGGGCTTCTCTGTTGCTGCCAGCCGGACGCCCCACGAGTGGTACACCCACTCGGCGCAGAAGAGGGCCGCAATCATGGAGTGGTAGCCCTCGCCCTCGGCCCGCGCGAAGGCGTCGAGCATCTTCTGCATGGTGGGGCTGGGTGTGGCCTTGCCGGCCTCCGACTCGCTCGAGCCAAGGGCAGCGAATGACCGCAGGAAGTAGTCGTCTGCACGGCACGACACAACAGAACACACGTGGCAGGCCAGCATACACCACAGGTGGGTGTGCGTGAGGGTCCGTCGCTCTGGCATGGCATACTCTCTTCGGATGTGATGACTGCGAGGAAGGAGGAGAGCTTGGAGATCTGCGGCATGGCCGGCGCCGCAGCAATGATTCGCGCAATGAGCCTTGCAAAGCTCTCCAGGAAGATATAGTCCTGCAGCGCACACAGCGCACAACGGATGATACGCACAATGGCGCAGATGGTGTGCTACCTGCATCAGGTAGATCTTAAACTTTTCCTGCGGCAGAGTGCCGCCCCCGATGCCTTCGATGAATGGATGGTGCGTCGCCCTCTTCCAGTCCGCCCCAGCCGCCCTCTCCAGCTCAGCAGCGCCAAAATCAGCCATCGCAACCAGCGTTTGGACGCTGTGCCAAAAGATCTCTCAGCAGCGGCCGTCAAGCTCTTCTCTGCACCGCTTTCTCTCCGTTTCCCTGCCTGTCGTCGGCTTCTCGCGATCCACTTAAGCTCGCACAAGCAAACTGTGTGAAGCGGAGAAGACCCCTTTTTTTACGAGCAGTGTGACGTGCGCAATGTCGTCTTCTTGCAGATCTTGGCTTTTGTGTTCGGCGGCCGTCGCTTTGCTCTTGTGTCTGACGGAGGCGAGCAAGCAGGCGCCGATCTATCCCTCCGTGGGTCAGGAGGAGCCGCCACTGCTGTGGCTGAAGGAATTCGCGCATGCGTGGAACCGATTCGCAGCCGTCGATAACGAAACATGGTGAGAGAGGGAGAGGATGGGATGATGGGCGCTGAACACACACAGTGCGTCTGTTGGGTTGGTGTGTTTATGTGTGTGTAGGGAGCGGGCACTCAACCAGACAGTGCTGAAGGAGACGTCGGTCATGTGCGTCGCAGACGACTGCAAGCACCCCATCGCACACATGCAGGTCAGCCAGCCGCAGCACGCCACGCCCATCTGTGTGCACACGTCATGTGTGGTGGACGGCTTCAATGCCTGTGTGGTGCAGAAGTTGATGCGTGATGGTGCCGTGAAGAGCTACGGCATCATCCACACGGAGCGGACGGTGCTGACGCCCTCGACGGTGGCCTACACATGGGCACTCGCCATACACACAGCCATGGACTGCTACGGCATGACACAGGGTCAGCCACCCCACCCCACCCCGTCCACACACCATGCCCATCACCTCTTCGTGTGTATCTGTGTGGGTGTACAGGTCGTTCAGTGGCTCGTTTCGACCCTTCCGACGGCCGTCTTGAGGTGCTGCAGGTGTACCCCGAGATGGAGTCGCACAACGACCTGTCGGTGCGGTGCCTCGACCCGCTCGACAACTGGAACAGGAAGAAGGGCGGGCCCGTTGCGGCCACCACACAGAAGGCACCCGGCAGCGGCAAGACGGAACTCTGACCTGACCGACCGACCGACCGATGCACGCAGAGAAATGAGTAGAAGGACGGGTGCGGTGCACGGGGAGCATCCAGGCGGTTGCATATGTGTGTAGCAAGCATCCGATCGCACTTGTCAGTGTTTATACGTACCGATCTACGTGCATAGTCGTTTTTGGGGTTTTTCGTGCCAGCCTCTGTTGGCGGGCGTGGGGGTGCGAGAGCCAACCTGCCCACACAGGCAGGCAGGCAGCGCACTCACACACCTCCGCCAGTCAGTCTTTCTTCCCCTCTCTGTGGGTGGGTCTGGGTTGGTAGGATGTGTGTTCGTGTGGTGACGCGAACGAGACTGCAGACGAGGGACTGCTGATGATGGCAATTCATAAGGGTATGTGTGTATGTGTTTCGTGCTTGATTGAATTGAAACGAACCCGCGCCTCTGTTTGCTGCTGCAGCGTCCGTCCATGGCCATGCAGAGTATCAGTACCCAAGCAGACAGACAGACAGCCAAGAAAGGAAGAAGGCAAGAAGTGGATGAGTGAGTGGGTTGAGAGGATGAGACGTCAGTGCCCTCCTCTCGACCGGTCCAAGTGAGTGGGTGAGTGAGTCAGTGAGTGAGACAGACACACTTGCAGATGAATGAAGACATGGTTAGCGGAGTGAGCGAGAGTGCAATCAGCTGTGTATGTGCACTTGGAAATTCGCGTCGTTCACACACCACACACACACACATTCATACACACATTCATACACACATTCATATATACGTACATAGTGTATGTAGGCAAGTGCACGGCTGTATAGAGCTGTTAAATACACCAACCGCACGGTATCGGTCTCCCTCTTCCCTCCCCCTCTCTCCCCCACCACACCACATGACATGGGCAAGACAGACAGACAGACAGAGACGGAGAAACGTTGGAACGAGAGGGTCAGAGAAAGAGTTGGTTGAAAATGGAGGTATGCATTGCGCGCTGCCGGCACAAACGCGCTGCACACATTCGATTCGTTCCCACGTAAAAACACCATTCATTCATTCATTCATTCGTTCATTCCTGAGAGCTTTACACACTTCCATACATGAGCTGTGGCTCTCTTCCCTCGTCTGAGCTCGTCACGTACTATACACACGCATACACATTCACATATGTATCATATGATCACATAAGCAGACAGGGAGATGTCACTCGCTCGCTCGCTCACTCACTACCCCACGCACGCACAGGTACGCAACAACCCCAACCAACCCCAAAGCCAAAAACGTGATAGATATATCAGCACTCGTTCAATTCTTCTTCTTCCTCTGCCCTCTCATTCATTCATTCATTAGAACACGCGGACACGTACATACAAATTTGGGTGTACAAACACTTATGTAAGGGTATACACGTACACGTATACACACATGTACATGTGCACACACAAATAGCCAAGTATGAAAGCAGCCATCACATCATGCATGTGCATGTGCATGCGCCATCCATCCATCCATCCCATCGTCGAGGGTCAAAAAACGCCATATTGAACCAACAAGCAGCAGAGGAAGCACGAGTTTGAAGAGTGCACTCTAGTGGAGTGAGTCGTGTTGCGATGAGCGCACCCACCCATCGATATCTCGAGACGACAGACGAGACGAGACAAACCTGTAAACTTCCCTTTTGGTGGTATTAAAAGTACACAGACAGTGGTAAGCAAACAAGGAAGTAATGAAGGAAGGAGACAAGGAAGCGAGTCGACAAAACCCATACAAGACAAGACCTGTGCAAAGGTGTGTGTGTGTGCAGGTGCGTATGTGTGTATGTGTGTGTGGTGTGATGCATGACGGCCAGTCGATCGGGCCATTCTGTCGTCTGCAGCGGCCCTCCTGACGGCACGTCATGTATGTGTGTGTGTGTGTGTGTGCGTGTGGAAGTGGTGGTTAGTGTGTCATTTGACACAGCCGGCAGGAAGAATCCACGGCGGCTGTGTGAGTCGTGTGATGGAATGAGATGTGATGGAGAGTGGGGTAAGAAGCATGATGTACGAGAGACGCGGCAAGAGCTAAGCACCGACAGGTAAAGACAGACCGACAATCCACCGAGAGCGAACGCCCGAGAAAGAGATCAGCTGCATCTGCGCCGACCGACACACGTATGCAGCGACCAACACACAGTCAGTCATTCCTAGACGCCCTTGCCTCTTTCGACACGACTGTACCTACCGTACCCTACTCACCCTCCCTGACGACAAAAGGCACCCAGCACGAGAAGCGTGCTGTGTGCCTGCATCCGTACAGAGGGGAGAGGGGGGGAGAAACGCCCCATTCTCACCCGAGGGTGGGAGAAACGCCCCTTTTCTCCCCCCCCCCCCCCCCCCCCCCCCCCCCCCCCCCCCCCCCCCCCCTCGACGCGCAAACAGGAAAAAATAACCCCACAACGAACGCAATATACCGAGACAGAATAGGCAAATCAACGTCCTCGACCATGTACGAATCACCACACCAACCATGCGCCCATCCCATATCGATGAACGGCCTACGAGAAACCAACCACCCCGACACGCAGACCTCACCACGGACAGACCGGCCACATCGCATCACACCACGACATCTCACCTCACCTCCCAGAGAGCGCACGCACATGCACACCGACCGACCGACAGACAGACAGGGTACAAAATCTGTCCCCCCCATCCCTTAGCCCGTCTGTGTGTGTGTGTGTGTGTGTGTGTGCCACAGAAGCAAGAGAGTGTGTGGGGCGGTGACCATTCCGTGAATGGAGGCGACGTGAGACGCATACACAGCATATATCGTTTCATTACACACAGAGCAGCGTATGTACACACTCATGTATAGATAGCATTAATGCCTTTCTGTGTGTCTTCTCTCTTCCCCCTACTAGCCTCTAGGCAGGCAGAAAGACACACGGACAGGCGCTTCAAACATGCACTCGTGCACCCATCCATCCATCCATCCGTCCACTCGTTCTCTCACGCACACACAGACCCGTGCATGTAACAGCAAAACAAAACAATACACAACGTCACGTCAGACTCTCTTTTGGCACTATCACATTGCTCGTTCGCACAGGCAGGCCTTCTTTCCATGGCCCATCTCACGTCATCTCACTCTATAGGAACTCACTGCATACACTCATAAGGGTGTGACGGCAGGGGAAACCCCACCTCGCCCATCCCCACCCTCTGCTGCGACAACGGCGAGTCGAACATCTCTAACGAAGGGCCCACCAGTGCCTCCTCACCCACACCCACACTCACACCCACGCCCACCCCCCCTCCCCAACAGACCTCCCTGTCCAGCATGTGCATATCGTCTAACACATCCAGGAGGGGCGGGGGGCTGGCGGATGGCGGATGGCGAGTGGGGGTCCAGCAAGCCGCCTGGTGAGGGTGAGAAGGGGTGGTGGTTGTGGGGTTGGTGCCATGACGTGTGTGGTGCGTTCATGGCGGCAGCCGAGTATGTGCCGAGTGACGCAGAAGAGCTGAGTGACGAGAGGGGGGAGTGGCAATGGGATGAGGGGGGCGGCGGAGGCCGTGGGACTCGCAGCCACTCATACTCATCCTGAAAAGACCAACACACAAGACGCACCACTCCACTGACACGGATGATTCCCCGGACGGACAACCGTCTCTTTGTCTGTCTCACCTGGTCGGTCTCCCCACATGCCTTCTCAGGCTCCAAGGCGTCCATGGCGACACCTCTGCATGGCATCTCGTCTCTTGGCTGGCTGCTGATGCTGGGTGGCCGCTCGTCGGTGGCCGGTGTGGGCGAGTTAGGAGGGGACAGGAGGGGAGTGGAGGGCGGGGTGGGCAGGGGGAACTGGTACACCTGCTGATGCTCCTGGTCCTGCTGATGCCGCTCCCGCTCCCACTCCCGCGCAGGCCCCCGACGCATCGCCACCTGCACGTCTTGCAGCCTACTGGCCTTCTCCTCACGCTCCTCATCATCGGACCACCGTGACGCCACCCTCTCACAAACACCAGCACCGTCGACCCCATTGTCGCTTTTGACGCGCATCGGCATGTCGGCACTCGCTGTGGGCGTGCTGCTGTTGCTCTGGCTTCCTGACGCGTCGGTGCCTGCGGCACAGGTGTGCTGCCGGCGCATGAAGGCCAGGGGCCGGGGGAGGGCTTCGACGGAGTCTGACTTGCGTTTCTTGCTGCTGGAGGTCTTCATGCTGGCCAGCTCGCTGCACACCAGCTGAGACAATTCACCCTGATCAATCACACCAACACCACCACACAGGCAGACGATGAGATGAAGTCTGTGGTGCGTTTGTGTCCGGCTCACTCCTGACTGACCATGACGATGCTTTCTGAGGGTCCCCGCCTCGTTGTGGCCGAAAGCGCCATAGGAGCACAAGCAAGGGAGGGGCGGTGCAACACGCCGTCTTCTTCGTTGCATGGATGAGCAGCGGGCGGCTGCCCGATGACCTTGGTGACGATCTCGTGCATCGCCTGCAGCAGAGCGAGAGGGCTGGTGGTGGCTCGGGAGGGCGGTAGAGATGATGTTGCTGGTCGGGGCGGGGGCGGGGGCGGGAGTGAGGGAGGGGGCAGCCGGGCAGACGAGAGGCCATGACGGGTGGAGGTGGTGAAGGTGGTGGTGATGGTCTCTGGCCTTAGCAGTGGCAGCATGTGTTGTCCGTGTCCTGCGCAGGCCATCTCGTCGCCCTTGTCGTGCCTCTGCTTGAACTCCTTGATGGAGAACCCACGGCGGCTGACACACACTCACAGAGATAAACACAGAGGTCACGCAGCCGCTACCATTAGTCAGTCCCCCGGGCCACCCCCCTGACTCGACTCACCTGCAGAATCTGCTGATGGAGCTTTCATTGGAGCAGGCATATCCGTATTGGTTGTGCAGCAGCTCCACTACGGCCTCGAGGGTGATCTTTGGCTTGGTCTGCAGCAGGTTCTTGATGATGTCGAGCGCCGGCTCGTCCAAACTCTTGCCGCGACCAGGCCAAAAGGTCTTGGCCCGCTTGCGCGGCTCCAGAAAGCCTAGTTGAACCAGCCAGCGACGAACAGACAACAGCAGATGGGCTGTGTGTGGCTGTGTGGCTGTGTGGCGGTGTGCTGACTGACTCGGGTCTCTGTTGGTGGCTATCATGGTTTCGACTTGCGAGATGTATCTGGCGATGCTGCTCTGGCTGAGGTCGAACATGGCTGCTATCTCCTTCTGAGGCTTGCCAGAACGCCATAACCGATACACCTCCTGCAGCCAGCAAACCAAAACACACAGACACAGACAGACCGTTGGTCGGCCCCTCTGTACGGATCTTTTCTCGTCGAAGTGCGCACCTGTTTGAGACCGCCGGGATGGCTCTTGCCTCGCTGACCCATCCCTCTTGCTGCACAGGGGAGCGGGGACGGGAAAGCAGCAGGCGCAGACGCGCGTCTGACACAACGTAAAGATCCGAGTCTCGACGATCGCGGCCGTTAATGGAACCATGTCTGTCATTGCGGAAGGAGGGGACGCCGTCGTCTTCGGTATGCTCCCCCATCACCATCCCTCCCCTTTGATACCATACATTCGCTTCATTCTTTCCCTCTCTCTGTGTGTGCGTCTCTCTGCATGTCTGTGTTTGCAGCCCTTCTCGTGATTGTGGGCATCATCGGCACGTTATCGCTGTACATCGGTGTCCGCGCCCTGTACCGCACATGCATCGCACCGCAGCTGAGGAACAAGGCACAACAGAGTAACGTCTTGGCCGTCTTCTTAAGGGAGAGATGCGACCATGCCGTGAGGGAGGGGTGGGTGCCGCGGCGAGTGGTCAGGGAGGCGGACGTGTTTGGCGCCCCCCTGCTGAGACAAATCCATGCGGACGGGCCGCGGATGTGGGACGTGAAGCCACAGGTATGCACGAGCGTTGTCCCATCAATCCTCTTCATGCTGTCGTGTGGCTTCATGCTGTCGTGTGGATGCCATGCAGCCTCGGTCATCCCCTCCGCCCGACCTCTATGAGCCTCCGAGCTACCTGCTGCCCGTGTCAGTGCACCAGGAGGTGTCCACTCTGCCCCTCCCACCACAGTCGGCCGCCTACTTCGAGACAACGCTCCTCCCACACATCACACCTGACGATGACAATGCCAATCAAGACGAGGAGGGGTCGCTCAGCGCGTACAAGAAGCCACATGGGCCGCCGATCTTTGCCGTCGGTGAGTGAGTGAGACAGGCAGCAGATGAGGGAGGGACTCGGCACAGGGTCGTTTTGGCTTGGTGTGCCAGGTGTGTGTCCGAGCCCCTACCCGCCAGACTATCTGCCGGGCCTCTTCGCACCGTCCATCGCATTACACAACTGTGCGGCAGACAAACAGCCAGGAAGAAACACAATGAAAGGGAGACATCCATCATCGTGTTGTGCCCCTTCTCTGTGTGTTCAGTGGCCTACCTAGAGGACGAGGGCCACCGTGGGTCCCGTTGGTCGCGGCCCAAGGGCGGCGAGGGCGGCATCTACAACGGCAGTGTCGACGCATGCACACCGGCGCCATTCTTCGATGTCGGCGCGACGATAGGCTGCGAGATCGATCGAGCGCAGGGTACGCTGCTCTGTCCCTTTGAGGGTGGCATGAATGGCCTGTCTTGTGTGCTCATCGATCAGGGAGGGTGACGTTCTTTCTGTTCCGCAGCAGCAGCATCGACGGGAGTGGCGGCCAGAGGACCACAACCAGAACCAGGCGGCGGAGACAGAGAGGCGTGAGCGAGAGGACGAGGCGGCTGCTGTATCGGGTGGTGCAGCCACACAGGGCACCGACCGTCATCACCGTCAAGGCGCCCCAATTCACTCTGTGCGTCGGGGGGGCCACACAAACGCTGCGGTGCCATCCTGGATATGTTGTTGTGTGTGTGTTGCGTGTCGTCATGTCACACAGGCGCACCCCGCTGGATGCCTTCACGTTGGACCCTGACCGGCCGCCGGAACATCTCGAGAGCGACACCCCCGCCATGTTCGTCACTGTGGCAACAACTCACCCACGTGAGCAGCCCACACCCTTGTCCATGGCCCCGTGCACATATCTATCAAATCTTTCTTGACCAGGTGCGGTGTCCTTCAGCGTCAATTTCGGCGAGCAGCCTTTCCTCCGCGAGGAGGGCGACGACATCGGCTTTGGCGTGCCCCTCTGCCCCTCAGCCCCCGGACACGCTGACAAGACTCGATCTGTCCGCCTTTTGCTGAAGCAGGCCATCGCCAAGACCTTCTCGCGGCCGCGAGCATCCCCTCTTGGGCGACAGGAGGTCTCCACACCTGATGACGCTGAAGAGTCGAAGGGAGAAGGGGATGTCCGTGTGGTGCTGGGGCGAGGTCGATCATCGAGCACCGCCCCATCGGAGACTGCCACCCTGGGACCAATCCCACCCGCCCCAACATTCCACCAACCACACAGACCACCAGCCGATAGACAGCACCAAGAGCAGCAGCCATCCTATCCCAAACGTGAGAAACGGCCGTCCCTGTCTGCACTGGTGGAGGGCAACAAAATCCTCAGAGATGGCGGTGTCGGGAGTGGTGCTGGTCGTCGGGCGTCGGAGCCAGCACTGGGGGTGTCGGCCCTGCCGCCTGGATGGATGATGCATGAGGGAGAAATGTCTCCCCCTCCCTCCGCCCCGATGAGCGACTCGCCACCCCTTTCCCTACTCGCAGGCCTCACACCGCTCGACGAGAGAAGACGGCCGACCATCACGTCAACCACCACACACCAGCCAGCGATGCGGCCAGTGGTGTCTCCTACTCTTCACGCGGCCAGCCGTTCGCCGCCGGCATCGTGGGCTCCTCCCGCCAGAGGGCCGTCGATGGAGATCGACCTGCTGCCGCCACCAGCTGCTGCTGCCAGCAGGGGCTGATGGAGTGCCTGACGAAGACGGGTGAGGCATTCATGGAGAGGGAGGGAAGTGCATTGATTGGATGTGATCGCACGTTTGTGCAGCCGTCTTGCTTTCGTGTGCTGCATGGCGACTGGTGGCTTGTTCTGTAGCTTCGTTAATGGCCTATTTTCCCTTCCTTGGGCAGACTCTTTGTTCAGTGCCTCTGTCCTGGACTGTCCATGTGTGACCATCCAAATCGTCTCAAGTCAGGACCACACACAGGAACACGACACCGTGCGGCTCGCAGAGAGCAGCGCAGACAGACACAAAATCAGTGCAGAAAAAACAGCTGCACGGCCGACGGTATCCTGTGCACCAAATACGTGGGTGCGCGACTTTCGCTTGCATTGCCGAAGAAACCGAGGAAGAATAGTTCAACTGTCGGCACGGATGTATGGGATATCACAAAACAAGCTCAGCTCGACGGCAAGCAGGGCAGATGTCGGCAAGCAGTGCCCTCCCTGATTGATAAAGGAAAGAAAATAAAAAACCACCGATTTGGGAACCTCGAGAAACACAGCAGGAGAGCACGCCGATGAGCTATTGCATGGACTGCCCTATGTATATCTGTGTACCATTAGCCATTCCCAGGCACTCATCTCATCATGCACGTGGTCCTACACTACCACGCCTAAGCACACGCAGAAAGTCCTATGCTGTGCATATACATACCGTCCCCTTGCTAGGAATGACCACAGCAAACACCCATACAGCGTCAAAGCTTCCCGTCTTGGCCATAGGCCATTGGGGTTGCCAACCGACGGCCACGCCTGTCGTCGTCGTCATCGTCGTCGTCATCGTCGTCATCGTCATCATCGTCATCGTCTGGTTCCTCAAAGCCACCTGAAGATGAACGTAAAGCATATATGACGCCAAAGGCTCCCCCAATCACATTGCTTTTTGTTTGTGTTGCATTCTGTTCCTTCCGTAAGACTCACCTCTCTCTGGGCCGGGTCGAGCGCCAGCATCGCAATTATCACCTGGCGGGCAGCAGTCGTACCATCCACTTCCAGGGTAGCATACATTTTGACACGTCCCGAATTTCACCGGTTCCTCACACGCGAGTGTCGCATACCCATCTTCATACACGAAGTCCCTGAGATACACCACCACATCCTGCCGGAAACAATCAATGGCCAGTCGGTCCTTCGTGCTCCCATCTCTCTGTGAAGGCGTACCACTTCGGCGGCGTCGTTGCCGAACGGCACGATGTATGCGTTCAGACGTGAGAAAGCTGGCCCGGGTGGCGCATTCCGAATGGTTGAAACAACATCCTCGAAGCTGTCAGCAGAGCCCTCTTCAAGTGGACAGGATGGCTCGACTGACTCCCGATACTTCTCCCTGCAGGGAGGACGCACGTGTTGAATGGCAACGTGTGTATGCCAGCTGTCAATCTCTTTACCCGTCCACAAAAGAAAAAATGTCCCCATCGCCACTAAGCGAATTGGCAGCGATAACCACAGATGAGTCTGAGTACATCGTCCGGAGCTCATCCTGAAGGGACAAAAAGAAAACAAGATGCTGCACATGATGGATGTGTCGCCTGCCTGACTGCCCGTCTTTCTTACCAGATCGATGGAAATCCTCATGTACTCGCCCGGCTGGATGGTCTCGCTGAGTCTCAGGAGTTCGCGGCATTCCTCTTGCTCAACGGTCGATACGAGGCTGGCGTTGGCAGAGGGCCTGGCACCGCTGTGCTGCCCCTTCGCAAGCCCCATGAAGTCGTCTCGCAGTCGTTGAATGGTGTCCTCGAGCTCTTGGCTGTCGAGGTCCACCGTGGCCAGCTGTGCCTGGCAGAGCACTCCATTGAAGGCCAGCAAGAGAGGGACGAAGACACGAGCCATCTTGGGAGCCTGGAACGCTGCGTACGGTATGTAAACCAAATGTAAACGCATGCGAGACGCCCCAGGTGCCCCCAGGAAGACTGCAGACAGAAGACCTGTCTAGAGGATCTATCCAATCATCCCTCCATCTCATCAGAATGCCGTCCATTCAGAATCTGGTGGTTGTTTCCGTCTTGGCTGTGTGCGGCGCCGATGGATGCCTTGCCAGGCTGCCGCGGGATGCCCACCATCCCAGCTGTCGTGGCCTTCATCCCCTCACCAATCAGACGGGGCCCAACGCTTCTCCGCCCGAGCAATCGCACTCACATGCATATTTGATTACCAAGCGATCACGCCGAGACGTGCATCTGTGTGCAGAGATCGTTCTGTCCGAGGAAGAGCCGCCTCTCCTAGCGGCGGTGTCGTCACTGAAGTGCACTGAAGGTGAGTGATGAGAGACAGCCACATCCGTCTCTGTGCTCCGAGGTGTGCGAATACAGCCGAGTGCCCATCCGGACTGGAGTGTCCCGAGGGCACCACGTGCTACAGCACGAACCCAATCAGGGTCCAGGGCGAGAAAGAGAAAATGCACTTCAGGTGTGACAAGGAAGGCCAGGAGGACGCAGCGAGGCGCAGGAACAACAAGGACGAGCTCATGAGGGAGATGCTCAACACATGCCGCTGCTGCAGAAAAAAGCTTTGAGTGAGAAGGTCAACCGATCGGCTCGTTCTCCTTCATGGCATATGAAAATGGACGGCGGACACACAGCGACTGATCAACCAATGAGCCGTCGTTTGTCCGTTCCCAGGCATCCTCCCATCATGCACACAAAGACAGACAGACAGGCATGCAGACACTACTCAGAGTCTCAGGATGAAGGTGTCATTCAGCTTGGTCCGGTGCCTGTCGCCCCCGAAAATGTACAAAGCACCCTCTGCAGCCGATAAGCACACACACACACACACACACACAATGCATAGAATCGATGCAGCACGTTCGATCGGTCAAGTATTTCGCACTCACCGTGCAGCACCATCGTGTGCCCAGACCGCGGACAAGGCACACGACCCTCTGCATGACAACACACCCATCCATCCATCCATCTAGGCTCGCCTGTGAGCGCGTACCATGTTTGGTGGCGGTCTTGCGTCTGAGGTTGCCGGCAGCGTCGAGCAGCCTCGCCTCGTTGCCTCTCTTGGAGTCCCTCGCCCCCGACCCACCCTGTCGGCCGAAGCGTGACGCCATCCGACGCACAAAGTCACCGACGCCCTGGCCCTCAGGGTGCGGCTGATCCACCTCCCTCACCTGCTTCCACGCCATGCACACACAAGAGGTGATGGGATCGCGCTTTTGTGTGGGTGTGTGTGGGTGTGGGGGGGGGGCTTGCGTACACAGTCTGGTGCTCTTGCTCTGAGGAATGGTGCCGGGGCGAGTGACTTGAGGGCCTTGAACAGTAGCCCGTCGATGTCGGGAGGCGACAGGCCGCCTGCGCCGCCCACAGACCTCTGGGTGTCGTCCAGGCCGATCATGGTCCCGGTGCTCTGCCTCGTGGCTGCCAGCTTGTGTGCGCTAATCCTGTGTGAGGAGACCTTGATGCGATGCCCGTCGGCCGTCACACGAGAGGCTGACGCCTTCAGAGGGGCATCTGACAGACACACCAAAGAGGAGATTCGAAAGATGCGACACAATTCAGGAGGGAGACGGTTTATGCCTGCCTGCTTACCGCTGGCACCAGTAGAGCTTTTCTGGTCCTTGGCGGGTCTCGATCTCTGCTTGCACCGCCACTCCTGCGTCTGAAGGCCGAGAGTGTAAATGTCGGTGCTGTCCTCGTTGTCCATGTCAGTGCCGCCAACAATGATCAGCAGCTGCCCATGCATCACGCCACACAAATCTAATCCACACACCATCAGACAGAGAGCAGACTGTGCATCCTCTCCGCTTCCCCAGGGGTGTCTCGTTTGGGCTCACCTCACCAGCTCGAGGCGAGGGCTTCTCCCCTGACGTCTCGATCTCCGCCCACCTGATGTCCCAGCCCATGATGTTGTTGTCTTCCTGCATGGCCTTGCTCTTGCTTACGTGTGTGTCTCCGTGTTGAATGACCAGATGTCGTTGAGCTTGTGGTTTCTTGTCGTCGATCCCCCGAACACGAACATGCGGCACCCCACGCCCACGGCAGCATGGCTGTGACGCGCAGGCGGCCAGCGAGGCACTCTTCGACCAGGGGAGGCGACTGAGAACGAACAGGACAGCACAGTGCCAAGACTCCCTCCGCTTTTCTCGACACGACCATTCAAGGACCATTCATTCACCTGGAGTGATCTGTGTCCATCTGTCGCCGATGAGGTCGAACTGCCACAGCTCGGCCACAACGTCGCCGCCCTTCTTGTACCCACCAAACACCATCATCTGCCCCTCAATCACCACCGCAGTGTGGCTGTCCCTGGCGCTCGGCACAGTGGCCGGCCGCCTGTCGCGGCCCAGCTCGGGGGGCTCAACCACACGCCACTTGAGGTCATTCAGCTCCAAAGAGACGCTCTCGTTGGTCTCACCGGAGGCCTTGATGCCGCCGAAGACGTGCATCGAGTCGCCATGAAGCACCGCCGTGTGGCGGCATCTACACACATGGAAGACAGACGCGCGCGCGCGCGAGATGCGACATGAGTGGGGGAGGGAAGGCGCTCCTCACCTTGGGTCGGGTGTGTTTGTGGTGCTGAGCTTCTCCCATCTTTCGAAACCCGCCTCCCCAAGCACCAACACGTGCTGCGGACAGACAACACCGGGGCCCCACGAACAATCCTTCGTTTCATCTGCAGTGCGTTTCTCGTACCACATCGCCCAGCAGCTGGTCTCGCGCGTCCCTGCCGCCATATACGAAGGCCTTCTCGCTCGAAAGCACCATGGTATGGTGGCTGAGAGCCAAACAAGCAGAGGAGACTGTGTGTGTCATGAATGTGTGGCGATTGTGTGACTCAGAGGGGTTCCTTTTCTCACCTGCGTCGAGTGGGCGGTTTGCCCAGGGCCCTCAGCTCAGACCATAATGATGGTGGGGATGAAGGGTCATCGACAGACAACATGGCGCCACACACAGCCGGAGGGAAAGCTCAGCCTGGTGTCCGTAGAGAAGGTCAGCGAGGGGCTGCGGCTTCTTGCTTGCACGCGCTGCCAACAACTCTGAGGGGAAATCCCCTCATACTGTCACTGTATTTTGTCGTGTCCGCACAACCAGGGCAAGGTCACATGGCCGAGAGGTCTAAGGCGCCACGTTTAGGCCGTGGTCCGCGAGGGCGTGAGTTCGAACCTCACTGTGGCCATCTTCAACAAGCTCTGCATTGCCTTGTTTGATTCATTGCCATCAGAAGACAGGGCTGCCGCCAAGTCTGCACTCTCGACGGTGGTCGAGCTGTGCCATCGAGTAGACATATAGATGTTGGTTGGCTATTGTGTTTAACGAGACTCGTGTCTGTAACCCCGATGGGATCCTGTCGTCGCAGCACGCACTAAACTAACAGCATGTACATGCATAAGAGCATGCATACGGCCGGCCTGTCTCTCCCTCCCTACACTGGCACCGGCGGACAAACAGATGGCAACAGAGAGCACTGCCATAGATGTAAACGACCTAGTGACCGTCTCACACGTAGGTTCTCGCTACAGAGATGTGTGTACATAGATCATGTGAACCAGAACCTGTTATTGCAGATGCCGAACTCCCAAAAAGCAGCGCCAACAACGCCACCCACGCCTTTCTGTCACTGCTCCGGGTGCCACGTGTGCGGCGGCTCTTCGCAGTCCTCGAAATCGTCCTCGCGGCAATCCAGGTACGACTCAGGGGCGGCATCCGAGTGGACGGTCCCCAGGTGGGAGAGAGTGGTGTCCCCTGGCTGAAGTTGCCCGCCACTCGCCATAGCAGTGGCTGCAGGTGCACATATGTCGGCACGGCACAAACATGATGGATGCCTGCCCGTGCTGGCCGTAGCATTTGCTGCAGTCGGCTTGTTGGTGGTCGGCGGAGGGGCAGGAGCCGAGAACGGGGTGCTTGCACGGGACGTGCCGGGTCGATGGCACCGTCCGATGAGTCTTGAGGCTGTCCCTCACTGACGATGTGCTGCTGCTGCTGATGCTGTTGCGTGGCGGCAGGGGGAGGGGGGTGGGATGGTCGTGGCGGGAGAACGAACCAGTGACCACAATCCTTTGCACCAGCGGCTCCAAACCTGAAGCAATACCAAAACAAGGCACACACCCAGATGAATTCCCTCTCTCTCGTCAACGAATGTCCCTCTGCATGCCTACAATGGATCGCTGCGATGGGGCAGGGGAGGCAGGGGACAATGGGGGACTGCTGGAGGCTGCGTGGCCATCCCCGTGCCGCCGTTGAGCAACGGTGGGCCCATCAGGACGGGCGGGACTCCACCGCCACGGCGCTTTGCAGCTTTCGAGATCGGGGCGGCAGGAGGAACGTTTTCCTTCTTTCCGAACCGCTGGTGCTGTCGCTAATCCCCAGCTGCCGCTCGCCCTCTGCCCAAGGTCGACGCAGACGTCACGACGTCCTGGTTGCCTTGTTTGGATGTCTTCTTGTTGCTGTGGCCGCTCTGCCGTGCGTGGAGGCCAAAGGCCGAGTTGAGAAGCATGGCGTCGGGGTCCTCTACCTCGCTCTCGTGATCAGTGCTCAGGGGATGCTCGTCACCATGGTCGTCTTGCAGATCAGAGCCCGCCTCGGCGGCCGCTGTGGCAGACTGGCTGTGCTGCCCCTTGCCCTTGTGGGCCTTCATTTCCTTCTTGGCCATCCGCGCCTTCTCTCTGGCGTCCTCCTGGATGAGCTTGTCGGCGTTGCGTTCCGCCTCAACGGCCTCTGCCGCTAGCTGGGCCTCGGGCTTGCGAGAAGACTGCTTGGCCATGCTCTGCGTCTTCTCCTTGGCGCCCTGCTGGGCGATCGATTCCAAGAAACGCAGGAACTGAAAGAAAGATCGAGGTCAAGAGTGTGAGGGGGGGGTGGAAGGAGGTGCTTTCGCGTCAGCCTGCCTGTGGTGGTTTGCTGAGATGGGTGGCATCAGGGCTGCGCATCTCCTTGACAGAGTCGAGCTGAATGAAAGCGGCGTGGCGTACACGTGAAAAGATGGATAGATGCGGGCAAGCGTGTCTCGTTTTCTGACCTTGAGTATCTCTCGGATGAACGGATTGCGGGTGTGCTCCCCCTGGGCAACCAGAGTCCTCCCGTAGCTGCACACGCACATCCATCCATCCATCTCGCGCACCGCATCCATGTGTGTATGTTCACGGATGCGTAACGGTGCTTACTTGACCATCGTCTGGAGAACGGCCACGACCGAGTCCAAATTGATGTCAGTACTGGTCAGCTGTCCCCGCGCTCGAGCGAGCACCGCATCGCAGAGAGCCTTGGACAGCCCTGCGGTCGACAAAACCTGAACCAACCAAGACACTTGCAAGTGTCGAATCTCACTGCACACGCTGCCTGCTGACTGACTTTTCGATCGGTCTGGATCAGGAGTTTGAGGCAGGTCACACAGAGGGCCAAACCGACCCTGAGCGCCTGGCAGTCCAGCATGTCCACCAAGGTAGACACAAAGCCGGAACCGATCAACTCCTGCCCCCTCCCCTCCTCTGTGTCACACACACACACACACACACACACAACGATTCGTCTATGAAGAGCGGATCACGCGACGGCGTACCTGCGAGAGCGATTGCTGGTGTGACGATGGTATTGCCCAGGTAGGTCGACATGGTATCACCTTGGCGGATCATCTTGACCACCTTGCCGCGCACGAGGCATCCATGACGATCGGCTCAAGCAGACGGAAGGGGAGGGGGGCCGGTGCGAGCACTTTGAGCAATCCCACTTCCTCCGCCAGCTTGACGACCGGGTCTTCATTGTGGGCATCCGTCGCCTGCCGCTTCGCCAGCAGAGAGGTCGCGCAGAGCCAGTAGGCAGTGCACATGAGGGCGCCTAGGACGAGGGATGCGGCTCTGAGCTCAAAGGAGCCATCCTCGGCCGACACGACGAGCTGGGCCAGTCTGTTGAAGTGGGCGTACACGTGAGAGCCCAACGCCGCTTTGGTCACTTGCCAGTCCTCCACGGCTGCACACAGGCACGACACCAGGCACATAGAGAGACGCCAACGAACACAGGATGCCCTTCTCCTCCCTCTGTGTGAGTTCACCTGTTAGGCGTCTCCGGTCGAAGGACACAGTAATAGTCGGCAGCAGATGGATCATGTTGTCGGCGCCACGCTGGCCGTCGACAGCCCCATGGTCTCGACAAACATGGTGAAGAATGGAAGCGCCAGTGACCATGGGTGGCTGGGAAGACTGGGCGAGTACAAGAGGATGAGCACGTTGCGAGCCTCGCCTGCCAAGACCACATGCCGGGGTCGCAGGAGGACGCTCATGGCCTGCCGGATAGTGGCCTCATGCCGCCTCAGGAAGTCGTCGCGAAGCCTGGCAGCGGCCGGGTAGTCTCCCATGGCAGGGAGGGCAGCAAGGGCCGCCCTGATGGCGTACAGCCGTGCAAGTGTCACGACGTCGATGCGGGGTGGAGGAGGAATGCCCAGCGGCTTGCAAGAGTCGGAAATGAGGACTGTCTGAGCGGCTGTTTTGTCGGTGAGCTCGATGTCGTCTCCCTCGCTCGGTTGGCTCCACGTCAGAGTGTCGAAGATGGCCGACACGAACGTCGGTGCCAACGGGCCGACGAGTGTGAGCAAGCGGTTGCGGAGCAGACGATAGAGGACGTCAGCCGTCGCAACCCGACACTCGACGCTGCTGCCATCCACCAGGTGCGTCAGGATGCGGCGGAAGGCATCGACGTCGTTGACGAACCGCTGGGCGAGCCCTTTGAGCACGGGCATCTGGACCTGGCTGATGCCCCTGGCTGATCGGATGTAGACCTCCACGTCATCCGAGAGCAGCCCGTCCTCAAATTGCTCGATGCTCTCAGGGGTGGGGTGGGAGCTGGTCGACGGAGCGGCAGGGTGGTCAGCAGCAGCCTGGGGGGCAGCAGCCTGGGGGGCTGCTGCGAAAGCCGCGGGTGCGGGGGCCTTCTTGTTCTTCTCCTTCTTCGCTTTCTGGCCCTTCTTGCCCTTGGCTGGAGCGGTCATCGACTGGAAGAACGACGACACCTTCAGGAAAAAGAAGCGTGCAGTGTATCATTACTCATTCAGTGCGCGTATTTCCTTGTACCTACCTCATTTGGCGGGGTGGAGAGCGCTGACGGCCCAATTAACTTGGCGCCGTACTGGTCGAACAAAGCCACAAGCAGGCTGGGTACCGACGTGGCGTGTGCGAGATACACGTATACACACCTACCTGGACGATCTGCTGAGGAAAAGGGTTGCTCGGCACCTTGCCCTCAGCGACCAACTCGTCTCCATACCTGGACACACACACACACACACACATCAACGCATACACACACGACGCTGGCCACTAGACGGCCATCGCATTGCCTACGTGATGATTCTGCTGAGCCAGGCAACGAGGACGGGCCGCCTGTCGAACTGACCGTGCATCATGCCAGCGGTCTGGGAAATGGCCATTGCCGATGTGCAGATCAGCATCGATTCGGACAAGGCTTGCGCCAGGGCCTCCGTGCCCAAGAACTGGCGGACAAAGAAAGAAAGAAAGACAGACAGAAAGACGGAACCTTTGTCGCTTTCTGCGAATGTGGTGAGTGTGCTGTGCTGTGCTGTGCTGCGCTGTGCTCACCGATCTGTCTCTTTGGACGATCATATCCAGGCAATGCAGATCCAGGTGCATGACGACGTCGTCCACAGACACCGACAATTGCCCCACCATCCCAAACAGCACCGGAAGGAAGCCAGCCTTCTTGAGAACAGACAATTGATTCGACTCTGCCACACGGACAGACAGACCAGCAGACACAAACAAACAACCCAATGCATACGTATGCCTGCACCAGGAACCCTTCCGTGGGCGCACCAATGGCAGCCATGGCTGGAATGAGGATCGCTGCAGCGATAGCATGCGCCTGGAGGTCGCTTGGTGCTGCCTGCGCAGCTGCGAGCACCCTGCTCATGAGTTTTTCCTTGAACAGCGGCCGGCATGGTGCGAGAGGGAAGGGGGCCACCCTGCACAGCTCGGACACAGGAATGGTTCGCTCATCCCCACCGCCTGACATGACACACAAACAACCAACCACACAGGAGCCAGGCCCAGTGATCCGATGCAGGCACTGACTCGGCCAGCATCTGCCCTCTCTTTCTCTTTCTGGGTGGGCGCATTGCATACCGAGTTGGTGGCGGCAGAGGAGGAGGGCCCTCGCGAGTGTGGTGCCCAGCGCAGCACATGCAGCCGCGAGGAGCTGTCCGTCTGATGTCACCACGATGCGCACGAGGCACTCCACATGAGCGTAGCAATGCTCTCCGATCAGCTCCCGCAACTCGCTCTCTTCCAGCACTACGGGAGGGAGGCAGACAAACAGGCAGACACAAAGAGAATGTGGGTGGGTGGGTGTGTGCGTGTGTGTGTGTCCTTGGCGTACCTTCGTCGCGTGGCAGCCATTCCACCTGATGGTAGAGGTCTATGAGGCTCAGCACGTTCGCCCAGTACAGGTCATCTGCCGACCGCAGCGGCCCCGCGGCGAAGAGGCACTGGACCATCATCGACAGCAGGGGCAGCAGGAGGTCCACAGCCATGGGAATCTCTCCTCCCGCCACAAACTGGTGGGCCACCCTCGCCCCCAGCTCACGCACCAGCGCATACGCCCAACTGGACACATTCACGGCCGCTGCCGTCGTCCGCAGCGGCATCAGGTGCAGACACTGCTTAACGGTCGTCCGATGGCTCATGAAGAAGTCGTCACGAATCTCGGCGTACTGCTTTGATGGCAGCACCTCCTTCGCCGCGTAGAAGACTTCCACCAGCAGCGCCAGCCTCGTGCAGGTGATCACGTCCAACGCACAACGAGCGACCTTCCTGCCGAAGACGCTCTGGTAGACCTTGCCGTCCAGACGCACCTCAGTCCACGTGACGGCGCCGATCACAAAAGCCGCCACTTGTGCCAGCTGAGTCGGCGGCACGCGTAGAAGGGCAAGCCGAACCGTTCCGTTAACCTGGAGTGCACAGAACAAGTCAGCGGCAATGACCCGGTTGGTCTCTGCAGTGGTGTCGTCCAGGAGGGCAGACAGCAGCCGCTCGAGCGCATGCCTGTCGCCCAGCAGCCGTCCGGCGAAGCTGGTGAGCTGATCAGCAGACACATTGCCGCTGAGTACGGCGGTGGCGAGGCCCTTGGCGGCCACGAAGAACGGCTTTTCTTCTGCGTCTGGCGATAGCACGACCTTCTCGGGACAGGCAAGGCCGCTGTGGCTCATCTTGAATCTAGAAGCGGCGAAAGCTGATCCGAAAGCTGCTGAGCCCTTTGACCCCCCTCCACCTCTAAGCTCGCAAACCCTAATACTTTCGCTTTGGAGGCTTTTTCCCATTGCAGGGGGCCACAGGGGCGGCTGGTGATGTGCTCATCTAAACCCTAGTCATCACATCATTCAATTGAGGATATCAGCGGATGTCCATCCGATTCGATGCATCCAACGACACATGCAGAACAGACCGCCACTTCAACCCATCACTGCACTTTGCAGTCCTGGCTGTGTTTGCCGTCGGCAGGGCGGCTGTCGCCCCCCGTCTGCGATGAATCAGATGCCCCGCTACCCTCATCCTCTCCCACAGCCGCATGTCCCTCTCCCGCTACTGCCGGATCCTGGCCGCCCCGCTCGCCAGTCCCGTCAAGAGCGGCTTCCTTCTCCTGCCTCTCTGCTGCGGCCTGCTTGGCGGCGGCCTCCTCTGCTTCTTGTCTGCGCCTCTCCTCCAGCAGCTCCTCAGCACGACGGACAATACGATCGATGTCGCCCTCTGACAAACACACGCCATAGACACACACACAAGTGAATAAATGCATGAGGGGCGACCGCCTCTCTCTCTCTCTCTCTCTCCCTCTGTGTGTGTGTGTGTGTGTGTGTGTGT
>CDMY01000185.1:49355-78236 GCA_001179505.1 Vitrella brassicaformis
GGAAGCGGGTCATGCACTCGGTGGGCTTGTCGGGCTGCTGCTGCTGCTGCTGCTGCTCGAGGTAGGTCCGCTTGTCCTTCTTGACGGCACAGAAGGCCCGCAGCGTCTCGTACGACCTCGCCAGGTCGGTGTTCTTCTCTGTCAGCTCGTCTCTCTCCCTGGTGAGCTCCTCCTTGGCTGTGCGGAGGGTCTCGAGGTGCTGCTGCAGCTCCCCCGAGTAGGACCCTGCGCCCGCCCGGATGCGGCCGTGGAGCTTCTTGTTCTCGTCATTGACACGCTGGAACGCACTGCGCAAGTTGCGGTTCTCACGCTGATAAATAGATGGATGCAGGGATGAATGAGATCACACAGACACACACGTGTGTGTATGTGTGTGTCAGTCAGTCAGTCAGTCAACGGACCTCCACTTTTTCGATTCGTTCGGTGAGTGGCTCGGTGCCGGCCTCCATGGTCTGCAGGCGGGTCTCCTGCCGAGCCTTGATCTTCTCCATGGCCTCTATCCTGCACACACAACACAGACAGACGCATGACATTCACAAGTCTGTCTGTGGTGCGCCGGTCGGTGTTCTTGTGGCAGCTGACTGACTTTGCGCGGCAGTGGCTCATTTCCATCTGAAGGTCGGCGGCCGTCTGCTTCAGGCGGGCGCACTCACTCTCAGCTATGTCACGCTGGACACACACACACAGACCATACACGCCATCTGATCTGTTGACGGTGGCTTGGTTGGTTCGTATGTGCGTACCTTTCTGCTCTCTTCCTTGAGGCTGTTTGCGAGTCCGTCGATCCGCTCTCTAAGCGCCTGTCTCTCCCTCTGGTGCCGCTCCTCCACCTTGTGCATCTCGTCCTCCTTGTCGGCCTTCAAGCGCTGACAACACGAATGCACACAGCCACACAGCCACACACAAATACACACACCATCCATCCATGTGTGTGCGGGCGGACAGATGGGGAGGGTTCTTGCCTTGTAGAGTTGGCCCTGTTCCGTCTTGGCGAGTATGGCGCACTGCTGCTCCAGCTGCCGCACACGCCACCTCAGCTGCCGCGCCACATCACCATCCACACCACCACCCTCCCCCTCCCCGCCCTCGCCCCCCTCTGCACCATCCTCACTGCTGTCAATGTCGTACTCGGTGTTGACGCCACACTCAACGGACGTGTCCTCCTCCCCACCCACACACACATCCGCAGTGGCCGTCGGCTCCGTCGCCACGGCAGTGTCGAGCAGCACTTTGTCGGTGCGTGCGCGGAGGGCCGCCCGTGTCTCTGCCAACTGGCTCTGTGTGTCGGTGAGAGTGGCCTGGAGCCGCGTCTTGTCCTCCTCGCCGGTGCCGAGGTCCGTGTGGAGCTCGCGGATGTCTTGCTGGGCCTGGGAGAGGTCGTGGGAGCTGCTGTGGAGACATGCAGTCAGCTCGGCGATCAGCCCGCCATGGTGAGACCGCTCGGAAGCAACCTGAGACATCAAGAGCGTTTTGTAAATGTTGTTGGGTGCGCGTTGGTCGGTTGTGCGCACCTGATGCGCGTGCAGGTCGGCGTCGAGGCTGATGATGTCGATGTAGGCCTGATGGAGAGGGCCCGCCAACGCACTCGACTGCAGCGAAAGATAACGAACGAGTAGGCAAGATGCTCAGCTCCGTTCTAGATGCACGTGTGCCTACCTGGTCTAACAGCTCGTATAGCTGTGCGTCCAGCTGGCCGATCCTGCCCGCCAGAGACTCCGCCAACTCTGCCACATACTGCACACACACACACACACACACACACATAGGCGGGCAGCGCGTCAACAGTGCAATTGGTGGGTGGAATATGTCGCAACGCACCGACCTGGCTATCATCCTGCTCCTCCGAGATGCTGCTGATGAGGTCCTCCTCAAGCGCACTCACGTGCCTCACCAGCCGCTCGCGGTCCTCCCTCCCCCACACGAGCTCCCTCTCCATCCCCCTGATGTCCCTCTCCAGCTTCGCCACGCGAGCCCTCTCGCCACACAACACAACACCCCCCGCCACACACGTGTGTGTGTGTGCAGCTACTCGACAGCCACGCACCCTCCCTGTCTATGAGTGTGTGTGTGTGCAGACACTCGACAGCCACGCACCCCCTCGCCACACACGTGTGTGTGTGTGCAGCTACTCGACAGCCACGCACCCCCCCGCCACACACGTGTGGGTGTGTGCAGCTACTCGACAGCCACGCACCCTCCCTGTCTATGAGTGTGTGTGTGTGCAGACACTCGACAGCCACGCACCCCCTCGCCACACACGCCACGCACCCCCCCGCCACACACGTGTGTGTGTGTGCAGCTACTCGACAGCCACGCATCCCCCCGCCACACACGTGTGTGTGTGCAGCAGAGAGGCCGGCGGAACTTTTGACGGGCAGCAGAGGGGCGGGCGGAACTTTGCTGACCGGCCGCATGCTGGAAGGGCACTTGATCTCGATTAACACCAGCCATTAATTAGATGCGGGGAGCATCGAGCCCGCACCACCACCATCACCCGCATCGCATAGATAGCACACCAGCAGCAGTGTTCGCTGGACGAACCTGACATATATACACCCGGCCACACGAGCTCTTTCTCGGTGAGCAGGCCCATTCCACCCACCATGCTCACCTACTGATGTCGGTCCACCCAAATGCCGACATGTCTGTCACCGCCCACCAAGCACCTGCACACCAACAAGCTCAAAACACAAGCAGTGAGTGCACTCGTTGAGAACCATTGGTCGATGCAGGCAGAACCATGTGACTGACCTTGGTTGACGCAGATCCATATGCCCTTCCCTTCCTTTAGCTAGTCAGGCGTCCGTCACGTCACTTCACGGGTGGTGCCTTCTTATCGCCAGGGGCGGCCGCGCAAGGTCCCCCGGACTCCCTCCAGATGCTCAGCCGCCATCAATCAGCTCCTTCCTTATGCCCACAGAAACAAATGTCCTCTAGAAAGTTCCGCTGTTGCTCCAAACCCACACCACCGAAAAGCCCTCTTGCTGGCGAAGAGAATGACCTGCAAAATGCCTAAGGAAAAGCATTCCTCGGAGCTGCACGTCACACACAGCACCAAGCATTCGGAATATATGTGCCTTCCTCCTTGTGTGACGTCACCGTGAGCAGCGGCCAGCTGCAGCACAGCAAAGCCTTCATCGAGAGCAATCCTCTGACACCCTAAGGAGCCTCCGATGCTGCCACCTTCCACACACACTGGGCGGCCATCTGCGCATCCACACACACTTACGGCTCAAGCAAATGAAGGAGAGCATGTCAGGAGGCCGTGTGTTAACGAATAGTGACCTTTTCGTAATGGAGACGATGGTAAGTTTGTTGTGGGTCACCAGGACGGAGGCAACAGACTTGGCGCAATGCGCCCATTTCTGACACAGACAGACACAAAAGGCACGTCAGCAGCAGATATTTGCCCTTCTGGCTGCTCCTGACTGCGTGTGTGGCCTTTCTGTGAGCCTCTCTGCTGCTGATCTGATCTTCTTTGCGCGTGCTTTCCCCTGCACCTCTAAGCTCGCAAACCCTAGACCCCAAACCCTAATACTTTCGCTTTGGAGGCTTTTTCCCATTGCAGGGGGCCACAGGGGCGGCTGGTGATGTGCTCATCTAAACCCTAGTCATCACATCATTCAATTGAGGATATCAGCGGATGTCCATCCGATTCGATGTATCCAACGACACATGCAGAACAGACCGCCACTTCAACCCATCACTGCACTTTGCAGTCCTGGCTGTGTTTGCCGTCGGCAGGGCGGCTGTCGCCCCCCGTCTGCGATGAATCAGATGCCCCGCTACCCTCATCCTCTCCCACAGCCGCATGTCCCTCTCCCGCTACTGCCGGATCCTGGCCGCCCCGCTCGCCAGTCCCGTCAAGAGCGGCTTCCTTCTCCTGCCTCTCTGCTGCGGCCTGCTTGGCGGCGGCCTCCTCTGCTTCTTGTCTGCGCCTCTCCTCCAGCAGCTCCTCAGCACGACGGACAATACGATCGATGTCGCCCTCTGACAAACACACGCCATAGACACACACACAAGTGAATAAATGCATGAGGGGCGACCGCCTCTCTCTCTCTCTCTCTCTCCCTCTGTGTGTGTGTGTGTGTGTGTGTGTGTGTCTATGTGTGTGGTCACCTGTGAGGACGTAGTAGGGGTCTCTTCCCGAGCTGTCCAGCGGCCATTTGGTGCGGAAGCGGGTCATGTACTCGGTGGGCTTGTCGGGCTGCTGCTGCTGCTGCTGCTCGAGGTAGGTCCGCTTGTCCTTCTTGACGGCACAGAAGGCCCGCAGCGTCTCGTACGACCTCGCCAGGTCGGTGTTCTTCTCTGTCAGCTCGTCTCTCTCCCTGGTGAGCTCCTCCTTGGCTGTGCGGAGGGTCTCGAGGTGCTGCTGCAGCTCCCCCGAGTAGGACCCTGCGCCCGCCCGGATGCGGCCGTGGAGCTTCTTGTTCTCGTCATTGACACGCTGGAACGCACTGCGCAAGTTGCGGTTCTCACGCTGATAAATAGATGGATGCAGGGATGAATGAGATCACACAGACACACACGTGTGTGTATGTGTGTGTCAGTCAGTCAGTCAGTCAACGGACCTCCACTTTTTCGATTCGTTCGGTGAGTGGCTCGGTGCCGGCCTCCATGGTCTGCAGGCGGGTCTCCTGCCGAGCCTTGATCTTCTCCATGGCCTCTATCCTGCACACACAACACAGACAGACGCATGACATTCACAAGTCTGTCTGTGGTGCGCCGGTCGGTGTTCTTGTGGCAGCTGACTGACTTTGCGCGGCAGTGGCTCATTTCCATCTGAAGGTCGGCGGCCGTCTGCTTCAGGCGGGCGCACTCACTCTCAGCTATGTCACGCTGGACACACACACACAGACCATACACGCCATCTGATCTGTTGACGGTGGCTTGGTTGGTTCGTATGTGCGTACCTTTCTGCTCTCTTCCTTGAGGCTGTTTGCGAGTCCGTCGATCCGCTCTCTAAGCGCCTGTCTCTCCCTCTGGTGCCGCTCCTCCACCTTGTGCATCTCGTCCTCCTTGTCGGCCTTCAAGCGCTGACAACACGAATGCACACAGCCACACAGCCACACACAAATACACACACCATCCATCCATGTGTGTGCGGGCGGACAGATGGGGAGGGTTCTTGCCTTGTAGAGTTGGCCCTGTTCCGTCTTGGCGAGTATGGCGCACTGCTGCTCCAGCTGCCGCACACGCCACCTCAGCTGCCGCGCCACATCACCATCCACACCACCACCCTCCCCCTCCCCGCCCTCGCCCCCCTCTGCACCATCCTCACTGCTGTCAATGTCGTACTCGGTGTTGACGCCACACTCAACGGACGTGTCCTCCTCCCCACCCACACACACATCCGCAGTGGCCGTCGGCTCCGTCGCCACGGCAGTGTCGAGCAGCACTTTGTCGGTGCGTGCGCGGAGGGCCGCCCGTGTCTCTGCCAACTGGCTCTGTGTGTCGGTGAGAGTGGCCTGGAGCCGCGTCTTGTCCTCCTCGCCGGTGCCGAGGTCCGTGTGGAGCTCGCGGATGTCTTGCTGGGCCTGGGAGAGGTCGTGGGAGGTGCTGTGGAGACATGCAGTTAGCTCGGCTATCAGCTCGCCATGGTGAGACTGCTCGGAAGCAACCTGAGACATCAAGAGCGTTTTGTAAAGGTTGTAGGGAGCATGTTGGTCGGTTGTGCGCACCTGATGCGAGTGCAGGTCAGCGTCGAGGCTGATGATGTCGATGTAGGCCTGATGGAGAGGGCCCGCCAACGCACTCAACTGCAGCGAAAGATAACGAGAAGGCAAGATGCTCAGCTCCGTTCTAGATATACGTGTGCCTACCTGGTCTAACAGGTCGTATAGCTGTGCATCCAGCTGGCCGATCCTGCCCGCCAGAGACTCCGCCAACTCTGCCACATACTGCACACACACACGCACACAGACAGGCAGCACGTTCACAGTGAAATTGGTGGGTGGAATATGTCGCAACGCACCGACCTGGCTATCATCCTGCTCCTCCGAGATGCTGCTGATGAGGTCCTCCTCAAGCGCACTCACGTGCCTCACCAGCCGCTCGCGGTCCTCCCTCCCCCACACGAGCTCCCTCTCCATCCCCCTGATGTCCCTCTCCAGCTTCGCCACGCGAGCCCTCTCGACCCGGACACACTCAACGGCCTCGGCTGTGCGGCTCTCCAGCTCCTGCTTGAGCTCGAAGTTGTGGGTCTGCTCGGCCTCGTACCGCTCGAACAGCTCGTCGTACTCTTGCTTCTGACTGGCGAGGGCGTCGGCCGCCCCCTGCAGCTCCTTCCGCACGGAGTGCTCGTGTGCGGTGGCTTCCTCCAGCCGCGAGGCCATCTCGGTGAGCTGGTCGCTGCTCTGCGTGCCTTGTGTGGCGGCCTTGCGGATGTGCTCCTGGAGCCGATGGACCTCGGCGGTCAGCGACGCGCGGGCATCCTCTGCTGACTTGAGCTGCTCGGCCATCTCCATCTGATGGGCCAGGCCACAGACAGGCGAGAGCTGTGCGGTGCTGTGCGGTGTGCGTACCTTTTCTGAGTGGAGGTCTTCCAGTTCCTTCTTGGTGTCCTTTGCGGTGCGCTCAGCGTGGTGCAGACGAGACCTGAAGTCGTCACGCTCAACCTGCCAGACACGCGCCACTCACACATGTCCACACACGTCTGTGTCTCTTTCCTTGGTTCGTGCAGTGCAGTGCAGTGCAGTACAGTGCATCGCTGGCTGGATGTGTGGTGTCATCTCATTCACCTCGGCCTGTGCGAGGGCATCCTTGAGTGCGATGACGGCCCGGCCCGAGTCATCTGGCGAGTCCTTCGAGGCAGCACTCCGCAGCTGAGACTCAAGATGCTGCACCCAGCAACACGAGACACACGATGAATGCATCCTCGTTCCTTCGTTTCGTTGTGGGCTGATTCACCTTGATGGTGTCAGCGAGTTTGTTTCTCTCTAAGGCCAGGTCCTCATTGTCACGCTCCAGACCGTCAACATCCTGCACACAAAGACAGACAAACGTGGTGAGACCCTGTAGTGCAAAAAGCCGTGCCGTGTCTCTCCCTTTGTGTCTGTTCGTTCGGTACGTACCCGCTGCAGCTTCTCCCTTTGCTTCTTCTCCTTCTGCAGCAGCTCCGACACATGCTCGGCATTCTCCAGGCGGGCACGCTCACTACGCAAGGCAGCCTGCACGACCAACACGCCACACCACACAAAGCAAAGAAGCACAGGGGTGTGTGTGTGTGCGTGGAGGGATGGACAGATGGGCGAATGTGTCTGGCATTCAGATTCACCTTGTATTCGGCCTCCTTTCTTTCGATGTCGTCCTTGAGTCCCCTCAGCTCGCCACACACCCGCTCGTAGTCATCCTCCTTGCGCGCCAGGTCGCCCTCTTTCTTCTGCAGATCCAGCCGGACCGCCTTGAGCTCTTCTTCCTTGCGGTTGATGCCGTGTTTGGAGTTGTCGAGGGCCACCTGCACCTCGCCGCGGAGCTTCTCGGCCGCCTGCCGCTCGCACTCGAGCTGGTGGTTCTTGGCCGTGAGCTGGTCCAGTCGGGCCTCGAGTGACACCTTGGACGCCTCCACCTCGTGAAGCGCCTTGGAGCGCACATCCAATTGCTGACAAGGGGGAGAGGGGAACACACACACATGTTGCTGTGAGAGCGTTGGCTTGCGGCCCCTCTCTCTGTGTGTCTACCTGTGTGATGTCGTCGATTCGGAGTCGTTTGGCCTGGAGCTGCTGGCTGGTGGCCTGCAGCTGATGCTCGTGGTCTGGCACATGTGCCTGCAGCTCCTCCAGCGCAGCACGAACGCTCTCCTCGGCCATGCGGGCCACACGCACCTCCTGACGCAGCTTCTCATTCGCCTAAATGCCGCCACATGCAGAATGTCGCCGAGCAGTGACAGATGTCGCTCTCCCCCTTCGCCCCTCTCTCCCTCCCTCCCTTGCTTACCGATTCCATGTTGGACATGGCCGTTTGCAGAGTGAGTTTGTCCTTCTCTATGGCCTTCCTCTCGTCCATGAGCTCCTTGACGCGGCCCTCGAGCGACTCGAGGCGGCCGTTCTTGGTGCTCTGCGACTGGCGGCTCTTCGACACCTCTGAACGGAGATCAGCCAGCTCCTGCAGGACACACACAACGGCAGAGAGACAGATGGAGGGGCGATGGGAGGCCTGTCGAGTGTGTTGCTGTCCCTCCCTACCTTTTCCATGGCTGTCACGGTCTCTTCGATCTTCTTGCGGTCCTCCTGCTGGCTCTCCAGGGCAGCCTCCAGCGACGCCTTCTCGTGACGCAGACCAGCAGCAGCCACAGTCGCCTTTTCAACCTCCGCCTGACACACACAAACAGAACACGGGTTTGTCAGCACACAACCAGTGGCGTGTGATTACTGACCTGGAGCGCATGCAGCTGCTGCTGGCTCAAGCTACTCGTCTGCATGGCGGATGCGATGTCGTCGGCCCGCCTCGTCCAGCGCTCCTCGTTGGCCATCTGCTGAGTGCGGAGGGCCATCAACTCGCCGTCGAGGTGAGACACGCGAGACGCCAGGTCAGACCTCTCCAACTGAGACACAAACAAAGGAAAAGGAAAAGAGACATGCAACAAACAGGAACAGGAAAGATGTGCATGCCCAGCGACCTCTAGGGTGCTTCGCTCCTCCTTGAGGCGATCCACGAGCTGAGTGGATAGCCACGGGGGACACGCAAACGTGCAGCTATGTGAGCGACCACTTCTTCTCCTTACCTGTTGTTTTTCCTGCATTTGTGTGAGCGTGAGGTCTCGCGCCTTGACGGCATTCTGCAGCTCCCTCTCCTTCTTCTCGCGCTCCGCCTTCTCCAGCTTGGCGATGCGCTCCGCAACCGCTACCTTCTCGCTATACTGATACGTAGATGGATGGAGACATGGATTGGAGCAGAGGCGCAAACCAACACAGAACCAATTTGCCCTCCCTTGGGGCTGGCTGCGTGTAGGCGTGTGTCAGTCACTCACTCACCTCAGCGTTGGACGATCCCACGCTGTGCAGCTGCTCCTGTATGAGGGCTTTCTCGGCTTGGAGGGCCTGGATCTGCTGCTGCAGGGCCGACTCGGACTCACGCAAGCGAGACAACTCAGAGGACGTATCCTGACAGGAAAGGGGAAGCAACACCGACACACACACATGTGTGTTTCGCCATCTCTCTCGTGTACAGGGCGTATCGGCTGGCTGACCTGCGATGGGACTGGTTGGCCCCTCATGGCAGCCAGCTCTTGTTCAGCAGCGGCGAGGCTCGCCCGCAGGCTGTCCCTCTCCTGCATAATACACAACACGACACGAAACGCAGCAGCTGCTACTGACGGCCGGGAAGATGATGAGACGTAATCACCTGGCGCGCTGCATCCATCTTCTCCTCCTCTTGCCCAGCCTGAACAGACGAGTCACACGCCTGACCAACACATGAAGGTGATTCCTCCAATGTGGCTGTCCATTTGATGTCTGTCGTTGTCTGTACCGGCGGGCGGGTGTCAGGTGTTGATGTGGGTGCAGTGGTTGTGCCGTCCTTGGCCTGTGCCTCCAGCTCTGCGATGCGTCGCAGGGCCTCGTCATGCTCTGACTCTACTGCCTTCTTGGACTCCTGCACACAATGAGATGAATGTAAGTAGATGCCTAGCCGTGGCCCTTTTCCACCTCAAGGTTGCCGTATTCGTCGAGCACTTGCCGTGCATGGTCCGCCAGGTCGTCGAGCTCGCGCTTCGCCTCGGCCTTGTCGGCCCCCAGGGCGGCCACTGCCCCCTCCAGCTCGGCAATCCGAGCACTCGCCCACACAGGCACCGATGAGTCGCCTTCGGCCCCACTATCCGTCTGCACACCTAGCTCGGACACCTGGCAGGAGAGGAGAAGCACACATTGGTTGAGACATGGATGTTGTCGCGTCAGTCACCTTTGCTTTGGTCGGTCGTCGGAGCTGTGGGGGGAGAGATGGCGTGCGGGGCGGAGACGCGGCCATTGACGACGGCAGGTCCCGCAGCCGTGACCCCTCCTGCGGTGCGCTTGGCTGTGGCTGCATCGTGCCCTCGGCGTCTCGGCGCACCCCCAGTGAGCGGCGAACTTTGTCAGCAGCAGATGGTGGGTGGTGTGAGTGGATGAGGGGGCTGGGGTGGGTGTGCGAGACCTCCTGCTGATCCTCCACCGCCACCCACTCACTGTCGTTTTGCTCCAGCTCGCTAGAGGTGGGCACGTGGATGGTCTTGCGGCGCATCTTGTTGCCCTGGCTCTTGGGCAAACACACCACACTGACAGACAGAGGGAGGGAGGGGAAACACCACACATGAATCGATGGACTGGACGGATGGATGAAATGGCAAAGAATATGTGTGGGCGGGGCGCGCCTGCGTACGTTGCGGCCGAGTGGATTTGTGCCGCCAGCTGGGCGATGTGCGCCTCCAAACGCGACCTGCAGACGGACAAACGCAGCGGTGTGCAATGAAGTCGGCTGGCATCCTCGCGAGTCACCTTTCCTCTCGTAGCTTGGAGTTCTCATCCGTGAGGTTCTGAATCTTCTCTACCTGCACCCCATCCACAAGACAACACACATCCCACGGATCGGAGCGCGGGTGGCCAACCACGCAGCCACTTACCCCGTATTTGTCATTGAGCTGCTGCCGGAGGACTCTGATCTCACCCTTGAGCTGCTTGATGGCCGACTGCTCGTCGTCAGCAAAGATGTTCACCTGACACACACATAGACATTCATGTGGATACGTGGGCGTCCAGGAGCCCTCTGTGCTGATTCGCGCACTTTGGGTTTGTTGGTGATGGCCTTGGCACGGAGTGCGAACTCTAGTGTCCTGACAGAAAATCGAAATGAAGGCCGTTTGGCTGCAGCGGATGTGTTGATGTGGGGGCCTCGGGCGGGCGCCTACTTTTTGCTCTCGCTGTAGCATGTGCTAGATGGCGACACCGTGCAGATGACGGCCGTCCTCGCGTTGCCGCCGATGGAGTTCTGCAGCAGCCGGGTGATCTTGGAGTCGCGGAAATTCACAAACGTCGACTTCTCCTGTCAACGCATACATAAACCATGCCCCCTTCCTCCATATGTGTGTGTGTGTGTGTGTGTTGCACACCCCACCCTCTGACCATTTTGTTTTTGGCTTGTTCGAGAGTGCTGAGTTGTTCGATGACCCTGGAGAGCGCCAGGAGGCTCTTGTTGATGTTGCCCCCCTCCCTCTTGCGCTCATCAGCCGTCTGGGCCTTGCTCACATTCTCGGATCCTGACCGAAGGGAAAAACGGATAGATAGAAATGCGGGCTGTGTGTCTTCTGCGTCGTGACGTACCTGCGAGGTCGACCAGGTTGAGGAGACCCACCCGAACCGTCCTGTCGATGTCGCACGCACCCAACTCCTCATCGTCCGCCTGAGTATAACGCACACACAGTACAGACACGTGGCTGGGGTGGGCGAATGGGTGCGTGGGAGGCGGGGAGAGAGAGGACTCACTCACCTGCAGGTGTCTTGATTCGATGCGGAGTCTGAGGATGGTGTGAGCGCGAGACGACCGCTCGTTGAGGTTGGTCGCCGCTATGTGCTTCATCTTGTCACCCAGCTCACTTAATGAATGCAATTCATCCATGAAGGAGGACAGACAGCAGTGAGTGGACTGACTTGATGGGCGGCGAATGCAATGCAGATGTGAGCTTACAGCAGCTGGAAGACGTCATCGCTGCACGTGATTTTGGTCTCCTCCGCGTTCTGGACCGACACATCTGACCGACACAGACAGACACACCGGACAGCAGCTTTGCCTTTGCCACCAGCAGTCCGCTTCGCTCTCCTCACCCACCTGCGCCCTGTCCGATGATTTGCAGCGTTTTCTTTGGTGTGTTTGGGCTCTGGGCCTCTGCGATGAGGTCAAACAACTGCTCGTTGTACACCTGAACAGAGGGAGGGGAAGTGGCACACCGGGGAGGGTGTGTTTGCATGGGTGTCGTGTAGGCGCTTCACCTCCAGGTATGACATGCTGACGAGGTATTCTCGCTGTCGGCACTCGTCGTCAGCCTGACGAACACCAGCAGATGCACAGATGCATGTGGAGAGATGAATGGGGAGTAAGTCAGTGGCGAAAATCGACCGACCTTGGCTATGAGTGCGAAGATCTCCTGAACGGCCCTCTGCACAATCCCCTTCACACACTTGTCACCATTGCCTGCAAAGGACAGAACAACTCCACTGCCCGCCATTCTTCCCTTGCTGCCCCGCCGACCCACCCACCCATCATGGTATGCGTCTTGCCCGAGGCCGTCTGGCCGTACGCAAACACGGTGCCTGTGTGGACAGACGTGGCGTAATGAGGAACGCAACAAAAGGGCGCCTTGTCAGGATGTACCATTGAAGCCGAGTACGGCGGAGTGTACGATGTCCTTGACGAGCTCATCAAACACCTCATCGTTACTCGCGCTCTCCTCAAACACATGATCTGACCATACATACCATAGGCAGGCACACCTGTTCACCCAATCCTCGTCGGCCGGATGTGTGTTCTTTCCTCATCCCGAGCTCACCGAATGCGTAAGATTCGTTGGATCTGAGGTTGATGATGGTCCGCCTGTCTGGGCTGTTGACGGTCCAGCACCTGCCCTTGCCGGCGTAGAGCGGCTGCTGCTCCAGCTCCCTCTCCTTGTCATTCAGCGGACGGAACCTCACGGCTACATTGATGTTGCACGACTTGCCAGACGACGCATCCGCCAGGACTGTGGATGCCGATGCAGACCCATCCATGGCCACCCAATTGCCGCTCGCGCACTGCGAGCTTAGCTCTGTAAATCTATGGGGCAGCCAAAGTCCACAGATCGTCGTGGGGAGCGTAATGCAGCACGCAGCCGACCGGCAAAAGGAAGGGGTGAGGGACAGGAGGGACACGCACGTCTGTTTAAGTTGTTGTCTGTGCTTGTCTGCTTGACATTGTCTGTCTGACATGGGCGTCGTAGGGCGTCGACGTCTTTTCGCGTCATTAACTTGTCGACGCAACAGGTCGACGCAACAGGCAGGATACATTGTGTGCACAGCACTCTTGAGTATCAATGTCACATCCAAGACAACGCACGGAAACAACACCGATCCCTACCCCCACTGTCCCTCATCATCGGATATTGGTGTCGCTGTACGCGTTGAATCGACGTCTCTGTGCCGCCCCCTCCACAGCCGGTTCCCACCGCTTCGCCGCACAATCTGCCCAACGCCCTCCTTCCCTTTATAGCGTCGCTTATCACTGCCAATGAGCTGCATCACAGGCTGCGAAAAGTCGAAGACCTCACGGCTGAATTCAGGAGTCGACGGGGGGGTGGGAGGGGGGAAGGCAGATGGGGGGCAGCCGCGGTGCTGCGCTCTTGCCTGCTGGAGACCCATGGCCAGACTGCAGTCATTATTGAGAGAAGAAGCTGGGTGGGCACCACATATCAGCAATTGGCTGGTGTCTCTTGCTCACCTCAACTGGTAGACGTGTCTCTGGGGGAAAGTCATGTTGTGATGTTTGTGGGGCGTCTGTGGCGGGGGGGCAAATGATGGTGTGGCCATATCTGGCGAGAGGGTGACTGGAGATGAAGAAGTGGCCGACCAGACCTGACTGATGCTGCCAACTCGCGGAGAGCCTGTCATTGACAAACCACGCATATACACTTACATAGCCACATGTGACAGCCGCATGTTATCGTTTTTCCTCCCTCTGTACCTGATGCACTTGACAGCTGGTCCCCTCCGCCCGTCTGTGTAGCCACCGATCTCGCCTTGCCGACGTAGCCGATGTCTGATAATCTCCGCTCCTCTTCCATCAATCCAGCAGCATTAAACACAGGCAGTCGCCCCTGCACTTGAACTCTTCTTGGAGGAAAGGGAGATGGCCTGTCTAGGAATCTCTGTTGTCTCTCGCGGCCCGTTCGTGCCGGCGATGGGCGAGCTGGGCAAGTGGGGCAAGAGGCTTGACCGACTGAGGTCTCTTCAAGCCTGAGACAGGGGATTGTCCATCAAGCCATGAAAGGAGACGACACCGATATTTTGACATCATATCTCTTTGCCCAACCGACCTGCTGAGCATTTGCGGCATGATGCTGAGGAGCTGCTGTGTAATTGAATCCAACAGCGTCCTCATTTGGCTTCTCTCTTCTCGATCGAACGATGTTTGCTCCTGCAGCACCCGCAGCTGCTGGTCGATGCCGGCAAGTTTTGCGCTGACGATTGCACATAAGTGAAGGGCTTTTCCTTCGCATCCACCAGTATGTATGTCCGTGCTCTCACCGCAGTGCCCATCCTGTGTCTTCTTGCGGTAGCCCCAGACCAGGCTCGTCCCTCGAGCTGTCCCTGGCCGGTTTCCAATCTGCTGGGCGACCACTAAACAGCAGGCTTTCCTTCCCGTCTTGTGTCTCTTGCGGCGTTGTTGACGGACCGCAAGCCGGGCCGCAACCGCACACGGAACACGGATACAAAAGGTCATACGACGGTGTGAAACCTTGGGCCCCGGATCTTCCCTCAGGCTGAGCAGGGGCCTCGCCCTGATCAACAGGGCAAGAAGACGATAGAGACTCCTCAGAGAGCAGCCACGCGCCATGCGGTGTGTGGTTCCGTGAGCAAAGGGGCTCCGCCACTTTCCGTGAGCAAAGGGGCTCCGCCACACTCCAGGACCACCCAGCAGAAGCCTTGACATCTTCCTGCCACAGTGGGGCAGAGCTGTGCGTCAAAAATGTTTCCACTTCGTCCTCCCACCAAAGATCACTCGTCATTGAGACGCGAGACGGCGAGCTCAGGGGGGAATGGGGGCTGCATGCAAGACGCCGATCAGAGGCCTTCTCTTTATGCGGCGGATTTGTTCCTGCTTGACCATTTGACTGGGGCTCAAACTATGCGATCTCAGCCATGATGATCTCAGCCATGGACGACGCAGATTCGCCTCTATTCAAGTCCTTACCTGCCAGCGCGGCCGCATCTTCGTCATCCAGTACGCATCTTCTCTCCTCACACTTGTCTGGGCTTGACTCATGTCTGTGTGTGTGGCTTTGTGACGTTTTCTCACACCTCAGACGAAAGTGGGTCCGTCCCTTCTTATCTGAAGCTCTATCGCAAGTGCCGTCACAGTCGACGTCAACCCCCTCGGGCACCTCCACCGACACGGAGACGGACGCAGACTGATTACTTTTCTGCGGGTGAGACAACAACCGGATCGGGTGAGACGAATACAGGGAATGCAGACACACTTGTGACATGTTTGTGCAGCAAGCAACGGGAGAGAGGCGCCTGAGCGGCAAGTCCTTGAGAGGGCCTCCGAGGCGCGGCACAATTTCCATCGCACCCTCCAGCAACTCGGTCGTGCAGCGTTCCAGCCAACCGCAGCTCTCGACGACCCGGCCATCACCACCTTTCTGGAGAAGGTCAGGCCCCGGCCGCCGCTTGTCTTGAACTCGCGGCCGCCATCACCGATGCCCGGCTCCTCGCATGACCCTTCTGCTCGTGACAAATATACCATCTGCCGCTATCCGCGTGACGACTTCTGGTGCACCCACTTTGTCGACAGACACCCGCTGCCCCCTCGCTCTGCGTCTGCTTTCTCTCCCATTCGGCAGCCGGCTGTGCGATGGGAGGCGCTGAGTCTTGCCGAGCCTGTTGACGGCATGAGGATCTTGTCGGTGCGGTCGCGAAACACGGGCAGGTTTCTATACAAGCAGAGGACAGATTCCATCGTCTTGTGGGGAAGTGGAAGCAGCTGTGATGGGGATATACAGCAGAGAACGAAAGGACAGTACGATGATGAGAAGCGGCCGTGTGAGAGGGATGGCGGGAAGTGCTTGCTGCTGGAGCGAACGCAGGATGACGAGGTCTTTGACCCCAGATTCAGCGACCTGAGGGCCTCTGTGCGAGTGCTGGATCGCTGGATTGGTAATACAACGTCTGCTCAGTTCTTGGTGGCACATGATGCGATAATGTGGTGTGCCTCTCTTTTCAATCGATCAGAAAGCCTCCCACGTCGGCTGAGAGATCCGTCAGCTCTCCCTCCTCTGTCGTCTATCTATCCGCCGCCCCAAGCCGCTTCGCCCCCCTCATCAGCCAAGTCGCCTCTGCGCGAGACACCTGCTCAACACCAGCAGATGCCAGCCCGATTCACGAGGAAGAGAAAGCCTGATATCAGGTCATTCATGCACGTGTGTGTGCCTGTTGAATCGGTGTGTGTGCCTGTTGAATCGGCGGTTGTTATATCCTGCACAGGCCTCATCGGCAGGCACGCATTCAGCCCTCCCTCCCAGCTCCGGGCCCAAAGGGCGACCCTTCCCCCCTCTTTCACTACGACAAACCCACGGATGTCTATGTGCCTGTTCCGGCGCCCCACCAGCAAACCACTAAGAAAGAGGACAAACTGTGGGAGCGGATCGAGTCTCTTCCTGACTCTGACATGGTGAGCTCAGTGGTTACATGTCTGTTCATTGGTAGGGTCAGTCACTGCCTGTGTGTCACGATCAGGCTCCATCGGTTGAAGCCCCTGATGGCAAAGGTCAGCCTAGGCAGGGGGAGGATCGCTTGAAGGTGATCGATGAGCTAGAGAACGGGCAGAAGCTGATGGTTAGGGAAGAGTCAGGAGAAATGGACCAGAATGACACGTGTTTTCCTTGCTGCTAGCTGCAGCCATGCAGCTGCACAGTAAGATGCTCATTTTTTTGCATTGCGCTCCAATGGATTATGCCTGTTGCGCAGACGGCATGGCCGGTCTCGTTGAACACGAGCCGGTCTGGTCTCGTTGAACACGAGCCGGTCTGGTCTCGTTGAACACGAGCCGGTCTCGTGGCCCCAAATGGGGCCAAACGACAAAATTTAATTTTAAACTTGAGTTGCAATGAACAGAGTACCATCAGCTGCGTTGCCCCTATTTCTCTTGCAAGTAGTAGGGGCCCTCGATTGTGTTATCCCCCTTGGGCTTGCGTTCGTTTCCTCGCGACGCCACCCATCGCACGCCGGTGACAAGTCGTTGGCGTTCCGGCCTCTCCGGTCATTCGGCATGAGGCAGGTGGACCGCCATGACCGATATGCAATGCGGGGAAACGGCTCAGGTCACTCTGCACCAGCGACAAGGTGAGCTGGCAGACATGTCGGGAAGGATGCAGACGCACATGCAATGTGTTTCTTGTTGTATGGACAGCTTCGTCGAGTCAGCTCCTTATCGCACCTTCATCGGTCCAAGAGCTCCTTCCCCTGCCTTTGTCCGGCCTTCTTTCCTTCGTCCCTCGTCCCACCTCGCCCCCCCTCTCACCCCGCCAGCGAGGCTGACATGCGCTCTGCGCTCTGACCGGCGCCGCACCTAGAACAGCAACGATTCTCCACACATCATCAACGGCCAAAGGGACATGCTCGTCCTATGGTGGCGCGCGGTGTTGTTCTGAAGATCACATTCGACGAGTGGAGCCACTGTGGAGGGAAGTGACGAGACACTTTGGTGGATGTCCAGGGTAGAATTGCAACCGCCGCATTCATGAGTCATAAGTGTTGGTGGCCCATTGCGTTTGTGTCTGCGGTAGGTGTGTTTCCAATGCTGAGCTGGCTCTTTGCACGCTCCTCTGCTCGCCATATAACACAATTGGAAGTCCCAAGTAAGGCCTACAAGCCCCATTCTGGTACCTTCCCAAGTCCGTATTATTGTGCGTTGTCGTGTCTCCCTGGCAGCACCACCTTGGATCTCCTGCTTTCTCGTTCCTTCTGCAACCGATTGGACAACTCCTGCAGAGCCATCCAGTAAGGTGATAATATGTAATCATCAAGATTACACCGTCCACCCCCCACACTCCGTGTCTCTTCTTGATACGCAGTGCGAGAGCGGTCCCCCGTCCCTCATGCTCCCTCACCTTCCTTCTAAACCTCCTCGATAAGGCATTGGGCGGTCTCAGCAACACTCTGGCTATTCGGCTGCAGGTAGCACCATTGTCTCGCTGTACATGTATGGCTGGCTGTGTGTGTGGACTGTATGTGTCTCGTTTTGTTATCTATATGATTCTCAGAGTTCGCCCGATGACGCGTTTCTGCCGTTTTCGTCGCTGCTCGATACAGCCACCCAGTTCTGCGACCCTCTAGCTTCATCAGCAGGGCACCACAGACTATGGCACTGGGTCATGAGGAGGTGAGACACGCGGATAGAGGGCGAGGCCAAGCCCATATTTGGCATATTGTACGTCTTTCTGGCTCAGGTATGGGTCGGGTCGGCATTCCTTTGTGCTTTGGCTCGCTTGGACGGCCGGTAGTGTCGTCATTACATTCGCTGCTGTCGCCCTCATTGCTTACGGTTACGGAGACACGAAGTGCCAAGCGCTCAAGACACATATACACTCCCGCGTCCCTCTCTTCCACCCCCGTATCAGGTTTGGCCCTTTTGAAAACCCACAAGAGTTTGCTCTCACTCAAGTGCCTGCCACCTTTCCTCGCGCCGGCGGCCCGAGCTGCTTGCAACCACAACGTTCCTGATGCCTCCCAGGCTGAATCAGCTTGTGAAGAGGCCCCCCAAGAAGGCAAGCCCATATACATCCAAGGAGACCTGCTATCTAGCAGCAGCCCTACACGCTGCTCGCCGAGGGCCGATGAGGCGACGGACTCCCACTCTGTGAGTGCCCACTCCCACCGATCAGTGGCGGACCGGACAGCAGCGGTGGCGGCGCGCACAGGGGCCCTGACGGGGAATATTGACGATAGGGCGTCGGAGAGGGAGTGTGTGGCTATTGAGAGGGGCGCTGAGGACGTGTGCAGATTGTGAGGGGCCGCGGGCACGGGGGTGGGAGTAAATGCTCCGGGTGCGTGCGTGGGTCGTGTGATATGTGCAGCTTGAAGCAATGGGGTAGGTCGACAAATTCGCTGGGGCTTCGGTATTCAGTCTTTCGTGTTTGTTTATGATTGATTGCCATTTGACCTTCACTCCCCTAATGTATAGTGTACATCAATACGTGTCTCAGCAAGAATCCCTGGCTGGCAGATGGCCACCCACCCATTCACCCACCCACCCACCATTTGCATTACTCAGTTATCCAGTCCAGTACAAACTATCGCAGTCAGCTAGCGCGATAACAAATGCAGCCATTTCCCATGCACCCGCCTTCCACCCACCGGACAGTCTGAATCTCTTCCCCCGCTGCATTCGGGCAGACAGATACGCAGGTATGTCCCCTATATATCTGCATACACCAGTGAGTCACCCCAGCAGACACCATGTTGGGCCGGCGCACTCGACCCCCAACACCAAGGGCTGTATGGCCCTCGCGGCATCCAGCGGAGCCCCGACAAGGCTTCTCACAATCCCACTCACCACAAGCAAGGGGTTGTCAAACAACGACACGACGGCCTCTTGTCCCCCTTCCCCTTCCCCCTCCGCCTCTCGCTGCTGCTCTGCCTCTAGAATATGCTCTTCTGGCTGCTGCTGATATTCCCTGTGATCGTCCTCGGATCGCTGCTCCATGAAGAACGGCCAGAGGTTGACATCGTCGGAAAAGGGCGGATACTGCAGGTGTGAGAGTAATTCCCGGTCTTCGTTCAGGGCGGCCATCCATCGGCTGGGCAGGTAGAAGCTGCTGCCACGTAGGGAGAAAGGCAAGGGCTTAGAAGAGGCGGGCTCGGACTGCTCGGCGGGCTCGGACTGCTCGCCTTTGGCTGTGGCATTGCACAGCGGGCATGGGCCACGCCTCCTTGTGAGTCGCTGCCTCGATACAGAAGGACTCCGTGTCAGAGACAAGAGCTTGAAGAGGAAAATGTCCTCTATCGCCTGCGAAGGACAGGTGAGATTCACCGTCGTCGTCTCTATTTGCTGCCAGATACGAGCATACCGTGTCCATGGCATGGAAGAATCGCAGCTCACGCCGCCGCCGTCGGGGGCCTGGCGGGCACCATCGTGAATGGTAATGGTGTACTCGATGACACTCCTCGCCTTCTATAGACCCCATATCCGCCTCCCAAGCCCAAGGCCGCCCTTGTCTGACTGCCTGTAGGGAGGCCGCCCTGTCGTTCGATGCGTGACTCCAGTTGAGATAATAGCGACGACAGACAGGTGGCGAGGAGCCCGATGGCGGCCTCACAAAGGACAAGGCCAGACTGCACAGCGTCTGCAACGCCGCCAGAGACTCGAGAATCGCGGGCGTTCTCCACTGCTCTCCGGACAGCTCGTCCTGTTGTTCGTGTCGCTGATACTGTGTCTCAGCCCGCTGACGACACCGTCTTTCCAGTCGATGACAGGTCGTGTTGACCAGCAGCCTCGTTGTGCCAGAGCCCCGATGCAGGCCATCGCTGTACGTATCACACCTGTAGTCACATCGATGCCGTTTAGGGCTGCGCAGCAGCTGCTGTGTGTCGGGCTGCTCGTGATCACGGGATGCGGCGGTCTCCATCCTCCAACATTCCTTCCAAGCCACTGTGCGACCACCATGGTAAGGTCCAAGGGTGTAATCGGTCGACGGGCCCTGCTCGCCTGCCGATGATGTGAGGCCATTTTCCATACACCGCAGGTTCAAGAATGAGACCCTCTTTGCCGCTTGGGATGGAAGCTTGTCACCGAGGTCTTCCCTTTCGTTCGCTTCAGTGCCGTCGGCCGGGTGTGGGTAAGGGCAGCTGGTTGGAGTCTCAGAGAATCTTGGAGACGACGTCGGCCGCGGGAGGTAGTGGCTCATGGACAGGGTGGGGCCCACCAGGGAAAACGACGCCACGAGGAGGAAGACTGCCATGATTGCGAGGAAAAGGGACAAGGGGACTGCCGAGTTCGCGGCGCCCCCACGGTTGCGATCTCTCGCCCCCAACGGATTGTCGAAGCGAATGGAGTCGCACCCTCCGCAGGAAGCGCCAGCTCCCCGCCGGCTGCACATAAGTAACCCCTGTCCAGAGCCGGAGGACCACAAAGGGGCATCCACTCTTGCTGGCTCAACAGGCCTGGCGACGGCCACACCAAACAGAGGCAGGTCCTTTCGGTTAGACATCAGGAGGCGTGGCGCCCCAAAGCAGTCGCTGGTGGACAGCGAGAGGACAGACTTGAGCAGAGACAATTTCTTCCGGTACAAGAGAAGACGCTGGAAGTGGCTCGGCCTGTTCTGCCATCTCTGTGTGCCCTTCATCGTGCTTCTGGGTGAGCGGTGCCTTGTGTGAACAAAGCCTGTCATGCTTGCCTTATGGACACATCTGGCCCGTTCAGCTGATATGCTGGCCTTATGGGTGCACGACTTAATCCACAAGACCATCATCACCGAGTCGATTGAAATGGGCACGACATTCACCACAGAGAGAGGTAAGTCGAGCGAGCAATGTGCGTATACTGCTCTCTTGTACCCTTGTACGTGTAGTGGTGGAGAAGGTGGAATTTTTCTTCGACGACCATCGATTCCTCACCAAGCTCATCGAAGAGACGCGCCTGATTTCCTTCTGGCACGGTTGGTTCCATCACACACGTCTACTGAGGCTTGGGAGCCCTGGCACTTTGTGCCGTATTTTGCCGCTTGCAGAGGCTCAGTACCAGGCGGCTCCACTAATAGTGTCAGAATTCCTTGAAAACGTCACCGAATTCGCTTATGACGTCAAGAATGTGAGATCGATGTTGGGCGTTGAGCGAGGGAGGGAGGGCCTCATGCACTCCCTCCCATTCGGCTGTACATTACATTTGCAGCTAAAAGCTGAGTCGGAATACTTCTCCATTCACATGGACGGCAACATGTCCTGGTCGATGGCGCGGGTCAATGCGACGGAGATGCAAATACGCACACAGTAAGCAGCTGAGACGTGACAGTCGCGTGGCGACCAAAGTCGTTGTCCTTTTCCTCTTTCAGGGTCCCTGTGAACACTTCTCACTTTCAAGTCTGCACGAAAAGCAGCCGCAGCATCAGTGACTGGACATGCGCGCTCCCTGCGCAGGATACATACGCACAGGAGACACAAGGTCAGTCAAACCATGACATATTCACACACACACGTACTCAACAGACGGCTTCCTTCCGTGTCTCTTGCCGCTCCTGCCATCCATCCATCAGCAATCCTGCATGAGGCGGATCGGATGACTGCAGGGGCCTGGCGTCTGTATACAGATGACAGTGTGCCACCTCATCTCGATCCCCCGGTAGTCACAAACGTGGGATTGGAGGACCATGCCACACTACACCAGCTGTACAAGCCAAGTAAGACACAGCCAGACAACCAGCCAGCCAGCCAGCCAGCCATGGAAAAGGCGACTCAGCCTGCGTGCGTCTCTGTTAGCCTTCGGCGACAAGACATTGATGGGTCTGAAAATCAACATGTTGAAGCTCGACAAGTTCTTGAAGGGGCTCAAATCCAACACGACCGTCAAGGCGGTCATCGCGGATAATGATGGGCTCGTCATCTCCAGCCCAGGTAGGTGATATGATCTGATGACAGGCATCCCCTCATCCGCTGGCTTCCTCACTGTCCGTCTGTTCAGAGCTTTCCAAGGTGCACAAGCCCGTGTGGAAGCTCGGGTGAGAGAGAGAGAGAGAGAGGGAGGGAGGAGGGGAGGCAAGGCTTACAAGGGTAAGTTTCTCCTTCGTCGATCAACTCTTGTGCGTAATCAATCAGCGGTTTCTTTGGCCGATTGTCGCGGGGTAAGCTGCACTCGCTGTCCAAGGACGAGGACACGAAGGAAATCGACGGACATAAGGTAGGAGGCACCCAGCTCCCAAGACAACCAATGACCGCAGACAAACAACGGAAACCCGTGTGTGTGCGTTTGTGAAAGGCCGTGTCGGCCAGGCCAGTGGAGACAACAGGGACGAGGTATTATCGAGGCACCGAGCGATGCCGCATCGACAATTGATTCACACTTTCTGTGTGTTCTGCATTATATATGCGTGGCAGGCTTTACATAGCAGCCGTGTACGATTCCGGCAAGCTGCTGCCCGAGACAACTCGTGTCGAGGACTGGGCGCAGTATATCATCATCGGTGTCCTCGTGATCGTGTCCTTGGCAACACTCTGGGAACTCATCGACGTCAGTCCATTCAGCAAAACACAACAGCCCACCGACAGAGGGATGCTTGTTTGTCCGTCTGCCTGCCTGTCTGTCTGTCTGTCTGTCTGTCGTGGCTGGGTGCAGTGCGGTGCGTGTGTTGCAGACCTGTCATGCGGTGCTGGTGTACAGGAAAAAGAAAAAAGTGCTAACGCGGCGGCTCTCGGCGTAGGCAGCCCATCAGCACACCACACCACGACATCCATGTCTGTTTTGTTTTTTGCGTTCCTCGATCGATCGATCGATCAGTGCGTATCACCGTGGCGAGAAGAGTGACAGCCGGGCTGTGATGGACATCCAAGCCAAGCTGGACAGCCTCGAGCACAACCCGTTTTCAAAGGCGAACCATTACGCCCCTTCTGACTATGGATCGATCGTCGGCTCCATCGTACAAAACCTGCAAAAAGGACACTCGGTGAGAGAATATATTAGGGAAAGAAAGACAGACACACACAGACAAAAGGGGACGGACAGACACCCTCTTCTTCTGTGTCTCAGTTTGTATTCGACGTTGGCGAGCCTTCCAGCCGGCGGCCGTCTGTGATTCTCGTGTCTGCGGATGAGGGCGAGAGCCAGAAAGACCTCCAGTCCATCACCACTGAGATCACGCGAATACTCAGAGACAGACGGCTCTCGGTCAACTCGCAGAGGAGCTTCACGGGAATGCCGCACAAGACGCCTCTGCCTGTAAGTGAGACACACAAGACACACCAGCCAGCCGTCCGCATCACGTGATGTGTGTGTGTGTGTGTGGCTGGCCTGATCTGTCTGATGCGCGTCAGCCGCAGGAGCATGAGGGCCGTCGCTATGCGGAATCAGTAGGTGCGAGCACTGAACACCGAACATGCACAGCGGTGTCTCAACCAGAAACATGTTCTTGTGTCTCTTGTGTCTCGTGTGTGTACTCTGGTGCACTGCAGGAAGGTCACCCGTCGAGTCCTCAGAGCCTTGCATCGTCGTTCACACCCCACTCAGCCCCCCGCACTCACCACACACCGTTGCCAACGGTGCCACCGCCACGCCCGCCAGCGGCAAGCGGCCGCCCACAACCCCAAATCAGCAACACACAAGCGGGGGTGGGGGAGTGCCCCTCCGAAATCCCCCCCGAGCACTCGGCGGTGACCGAGACATCAATGGACCACCACAGCCGATGTTGAGTGACTGCGACATGATTGAGGAAATCGACGAGGGCCGCTGGGCAGGTGCGCAAGCGTGAGAGACTCAGTGGGTGCAATTGGGTGCGAGGTCATTGACTGTCTGAGTTTCGTGTGATGTTGAACTTCTCTCTCTCTCGTGTGTGTGTGTGTCTGTGTGTGTGTGTGTGTGTCTGTGTGTTGAATCTGTGTGGTGCGGCAAGGCAGTGATGGTTGGTCAGTCCTGGTGGGACCAGATGGCATGAGTGCATACGACGTACTACTCCATGTACTGGGGCAGAGAAAGTGTGTGTGAGTAGTATAGCGCCTGTGGATGTATGCCTGCGTGCGCAGCTGAAGTGTTACACTCTTGGTTATCCTTTTTGTAGTCAACACATTGTCTTGTCGCCCCCACACGGTGTGCACACCCATCCATCCCTCTCTAATTGTCACTGAGCCCCTCGCTATGACACCACACAACCAAAAATAGCAACGCAGGGAGACAGCATGCAGACGTACGGGCCCTCATGGATGGCCGGCCAGCCAGTTAGCGACACAGACAGGTACACTCGAACCAGAAAAACAGCTACGCCGCGTTGAGTAGGGCTCCCGCCCATGCCATGCAGCAGATTCATGCCCTCCGGAGAAACACACACTAATGCCCTGATCAATATTCCCCTCCCCTCCCTCTCCACACGCGAGCGACAAGGTGAGCATCGAGCCCCAGCTCATGTGCTTCTCCCTAGGTATGGTATACGTATACGCACCAAACTCAATTCCCCTGATCCCCCCTCAGCCATCTCCTCGTGTGTAGAGCGGCTGCTCTGCATCCTTACCCCCACAAGGGATCCGACCCGTGAAGGCAGAGATACATGCTGACCATGACACCACAGAGAAGATGGCCTGAGGGAGGGAAACAGATCTCACTCTCACTCACCCCAACAGGCAGGCAGGGCTGCTGCATGCCATGCATGCCCACCCTTGAAAGCTGCGTGTATGGGTGTGTGTATGTGTGTATCGATCATTCAAATGCCGTCCGGAAGTATGTACGCTTCGTGTGTGGAAACAGACACACACTCGTACGTACGCATGTGTGTATGTGGCAGCAGAGCCAGCTGCCTGTCTGTCTGTCTGTCTGACGGGCCGGACGGGAAAAGCACGAGAAAAAGAGCACTAGACTCAGTCAGCGGATAGAGAACAGTCCCTAGGTACCATCCCATCCCGCCTGCCGCCCATCTGTCTGCTTCAAACCCCCAAGATGGACACGCAACCAACGCACATCACATGACTGCACGTATTGTGCAACACACCACAACACAACACAACACACCACACCACCCAGCATGCAGTCACACACACGCAGCATTCAAGTAAGTAAGCGAGACTTAAGGGAGGCATTATTGACATGCATGGAGATAAAAGCGCCACGATGGGTGTCAGTAAGTGAGCGACCTCTCTCAAAGACCGTCGCGGCCGACCGACCCACCCGACACGCGCACACACACGATTAGATACAGGATGCATCATTACTTACAAGTCAGGCATGATGGTGTGTGTGCACCTGCGCCCCCCGAGAACGACCGGTGAAGAGCGGTGGGCCGGTGTAGGGAATGTCCACCGTCCGGTAGCTCGACGGCTGAGCACTCTCGCGCAAATACACGTCAGCATCAGGGGCACCACCCTCATCTGCACACACATAGGCAGGCGGCAATCAGACACTCACTCACAGTGAACAATGCCTGGATCGATCTGCTCTTGACCCACCCACCTGCCGTGACGACCGACTTGTCCGTCTCGACGTGGTAGTATCTGCACTCCCTGCCCTGCTGGTCGGCGTACGGCGGGCCCATGACGTCCAGCACGGCACACGTCGTCACAGCCACGAACTCGTGCACGTTGTCGCGGCCAGGCAGCACCAGCCGAGTGGTCGGGAAGAGCTGACGCGCCTTGCGGTCGTCATCCGTCCTGCACACCACCTCCGGCGCACCCGCGGGCATGGTGTCGCCACTGCCGGCCACCCAACCGTCGAATGTGCATGCTGCTGGCCGGTGGCGGCCGATGTCCGCCGAGAAGGGCTGGGGCTGGTGAAACCCACACAGGTGTGAGTCTGTCACCTGGCCAACACACACGACGAAGGTGGTTCGGTGCAAATCAGATCAATTTCCGTGTGCATGTGGGCGAGCGTGCCTTAAATACGGCCGATTCTGGCCGGTTTGGTCCTGCGCGAGGGTCGTCGAGGATATGGAACGCCCGAACCGATAGGGTGCCGAACAAAACCTGACGCCACGCCCGCATAGATAGATACGCAGTGGCGATCGATGTGCGACGGCGTGTTGAGCGAGTAGCTTAGCTTGCTCGTTTGGTGTGACTGACGCTGACTGACCTTTGATATGACGAGCATTCCAGGGTGGTCGTGGATGGGCAGCCCATGTCCGGGCGGGATTATGAACAGCTTCACCTCGAAGTGCTCATTCTGACATACCCACAGACAGACAGACCAGGCCAGAATGATGAGTGGGCGGCCATCTCTCCCTCCCTCCAACCAGTCGTCTGGTGTGGAGCTTGCTCTGCTCACTTACTTCGTATATGTCCATCCAGGCGATGGCTGTGGTGGGCGGATCCTGGTGGTGCATCCCGCCCGCCGGGGTGGGCACTTGGGTTGGCGCACCTGAAGCAACACCAGAGAGAGAGGGGGGGGGGAAAGATGAGTGAGACAATCCATCCAGTGGCCCCCTACCACTGTGTGTGTACTTCGCCCACTCACTCTCTCACGTACTCACCCGATGTGTGTGGCGGCTCATGCGCCGAAGCCGAGGCAGCGTCGCCGTCATCCGGGGGTGACGAAGCGGGCGGGCGCTTCAAGCCAAGATCCTCCGAGCCCAACTGCTCTATCAGGAGCCTGGCAGACAGACACAACGAGACAACAACAACATTCCAACGCGGCTGCCTGCCTGTGTGTCGGCGTCGGCTGCATACCTGAGTCTGTTGACGCTGTCAGCCGTGGGCACCGTGCCCTGGAAAGTCCGCTGCGCCTGCCAACGGACGGGCAGAGAGGCAACAGAGGCCGATATTCTTCTGACGGCGCGGGAGTCTTCCTACCTGCTCAAACACACGCTGGATCCTGCAGAGCACGGCATGCAACATACACAAACACAAACACACACAAACACGCACGCCAATGAGCACTGGCTGGCCTGGGGATAGTCAGGGGTTGTCAGATGCCTTACGTACTTTGGCGTTGAGGAAAGTGCACCGACAGACCGTCCTGTGAGCACAACGGCGCCAAGGCAATCTATGCCAAATGTGCGGCTGGGAATGCGTGTGTGATTAGGTGTTCCTCACTCACCCGAGCTTCGGTTCGCTGGCGTCATCGGTGAGGATCCAACATCGCCGCTGCTTCGATCGCGTTTTATCTACGCCTTCTCCTTCACACAATTTCCTTCTTCAAAGCTCGTGGATCTCTAGGGTGCTCCCTGAAACCGCTGCTCAGTCGCCGTTCAAAACTCTTCTCGACGTTTTCTGTTGCTGTTGTTGGTTAAGAGAGGTTCCCTGATGCCGGCTGTGCGGCGTGGGCCGGCTGGCGTCGTCGAAGAGTGAGCCAGACACTAACCACACGCACACTCAGACCAGACGGCGACTGACGAGTGCATTTGTGAGTCGTGTTGTGATGCTCAGTTGGCAGAAGAAGGTCATCGATATCAAGCCGACGCCCATCCCCTCGGACGGCGTGCTGACGCCAAAGCTGTGGCGGAAGCTCTTCCTCAAGGGCGAGAAGCAAGGGGGCCTCCTGGTGAGTGAGGCCGTCACCATCACACGAGCAGCAAGCACCATGATCGCAATATATGGGTGTGTGTGTGTCGTGGCGCATGCGCTGCAGTTGCGGCCCGGCCCTGAGTTCAAGTCGAGTGCCAAGGGCTTCGACGAGGCCTTCTTCACCGACCTGAAAGTCACTAGGAAGACAAAGCAAAGAGGTCGGTGCCGCACACACACACAGCCGATGACATGTGGTTGTTGACGTGTGCCTGTGTGTGTGTGTGTGTGCAGTGGTCAAGCAGGAAGGCGCGCCTGAGGGCGTAATGCAAATCGAGCTTGAGAGGGCCGACGTCAGAAAGTAAGCCGTCCACCGCACGATAGACACACACACACACACACACACACACACCCCACAGACAGACCCCGACGGCCTCTCTCTCTCTCTCTCTGTGTGTGTGTGTGTGTGTGTGCGTCGGTGTGTGTGCAGGGTGACCGCGTCTGGGGCCAAGTCGAGGGCGGCGGTCAACGCCAAGGAGTTCAAGAGTGAGCCCGACGGTGCGACGCCCTTCCCAATCGGCGGCACCTTCTCCTCCGAGGTCGAAGTCAAGATGTGGAACATGGTAACCACACACACACACACACACAAGACAAGGCAGGCAATGCGGCGTCCACCCACCCATTGTGTGTTGTGTGTGTGTGTGTTGTAGTTGTCGAGCGGCAAGTGCGGTTATCGGTATTACGCCGACAATCTGGACCGCACGATGTTTGACGGCATCGACAAGTGCCCGGGGCTCAACTTGGGATTCTGGGAGGGCAACGCCGTGCGGCTGCTGCCCCTCATGGCCGGCATCAACACGCCGTTCTCGTACCTCGGTGTGTGGGCTCACAGCAACACGAACACAACACAATGAATGCCGCGCACAGAGATTGACTGACAGGGAGGGAGGGAGGGAGGGATTCACCTCTGCTGTCTTTCTTCGGCTGGTGTCTGTGCAATAGGCAAGTTCGGCTCGGCGTTCGGGCTGCACACAGAGGTTTG